>JAASFE010003820.1:2278-49716 GCA_013365205.1 Pseudocercospora cruenta
TTACTAAGTATCGACCGGTTAACTTTATAATATCTCGCTACTACTAAAATATTGCGCTTGTCTTGCTAATTAATTTCTACTATCGTATAACTATATTAGTCCATTATAGAAGAAGATACATAGTATTAAAGATAATGCTAGAAACGAGAATCTATGCATTACGTGCGGCTGTGCATCACGCCCGCTTAACTTCTATGCTATGCAGACTTCATGCCCACTCATCACGGACTGTCGATGTCACAGCGAAAAGACGAGCCATTGGTAGGACAGACACAGCCTCGAGCCCGAAGACACCGCGGTCGCGATCTTCCGAGAACGAGGCAATGCGACAAGGGAGAAAGAGGAGCGCAGTGAGAGCACACAACAACATACGATATCTAGACTACGCCGTGCGTCAACTGGACGAGCTTTGCGTCGTAGTAAGAGCAGATGGCAAGCAATACGAAGATCCAGGTTGTGCTCACCTGGAAACACTGGCCCTCTGACTAAAGCTTCGAGCCAGAACGTGGGCATCCAAAAAGGCAAGAGGTGCTGTGCACTTCCACAGTTGCACATATGTCCGCTATGAGCGCAGGAGCTCAACGAGGCTCTAGTGTATCTTGCTTGTCTGAGGATCGTTGCAAGAGCAGTTGGTCATTCCAGGAGGACTGAATGTGCACCCACTGAACCTTACCACGGTTTCCTGGCGCTCAAAGACAGAACTCAATCTTAGGCCGAAACGCGTCGAAGAAGGCTGCGTTTTTCAGTTAACAACAGTCCAAGCAATACGATGCCCTCCTCGCTCAAATGTGACATCGACAGCAACCTCCCCTTCGATCAAACAATCATCATGTTCCCCAGACTTCATGATTTGGACCTAAAGCCAAGGAATGTCTTTTCTGGTACCGACCATTCTTCTCCATCCCTGAGGGAGGGCCCGTCGCGATCAATTCCGCCACGATTCTACAGCAATGCTACCCATACATCGCAATGCGCCTTTCGTTGCGATGAAGCTCGACCGTGTTCAGGAAGTTGCTTGGGGCCATCCTCTTCTAGAGCTTGGCAGAGCTTGGGGCCACAGTATGTGTTACCTCTCCATTGCCTATGGTTGTTTTCATGTTTAGGAACCTCAGCGAAGCTCTGGGAACCACATAAGCACAATCGCAAAGCTCGTCGTAAGTCCAAAATCATTACAGTTTCTGTGACTCGAAAATCTGCGAGCAAATACCAGCTGGTCTCCCAGTTCTCTTCCTCTTCCTTTCTCATGCAAAAATCTGCTCACTACTCTACACAACTGCGCTTAATCAACAGCCTGCTATCAAATCAACTGCAGTACACCACAAGCAAGAATTACCAGTCTACTCGATCGAAAGATCTCAGACTACAAAGCGCCAGTACTGAGCAGCAAATTCATTTGCATCCAAAACCCACTCTGCAGCAAAATCAATCTGCAGCAGAAGTCAGACCTCCAACGACTTCATACCACTCGATTCGATCGAAAGATCACGAGTGAGAAACAACATCGTAGACGTGTGAGCAAGCAAGGCTTCGCCATCTCACCAGTCTGCCTACTTTCAAGGTCGTCAGTCACATTCTGCGACCATGAATACTCCAAACAACCAGGAGTCAGAAAGACTCGCATACGAAGTCACCATGGCGCCTCAGCGCCCACAAAAGCGAGCAAGGCTGTCATACAGCACGCCTACGGCATGTCCTCGCCATCAGAGGCATCCAAGGCATTTCCAAACTTCGCCTGTGACACCCTCATCGCACTTTGTGCGGCTAGACGGGTCACAGAGCACTCCACTGGCACCACAGCGCCAGAACAGGCAACGCCGCGAGCGACTCAGCAGTCCACCGGCATTTCAACGCCTGCAAAAGCATTCCGGAGTTGCGAGGAACATCATTGCGACTCCTGTGCGCCAATATGAGCAATCACGCTTGCTTATGGCACCCAGGGCAGAAACCAGCGCCCTGACGCCTCCAAGCCTGCGTGAGGAGCCCAGTCTGCCCGTGGCACCGCGGAAAACAACTACGGTAGCCACATCGACACAGCCAAAAGTGTCAGGCAACACTCCTCTGGCTTCCAAAAAGCCAAAAGTGCCAAACAAAACCACCAAGGCACCGCAGCGCAAGACCAAGACCAAAGCATCCAAAGGTAGCGTCACCGCAGCACCTCAAGAATGCAGCGTCTGGCTACGCATCCCGTCTCGCGACAGACGCGTCCAACTCAAGCTTTCGCTGAAGAGCGACCTGCTAAGCTTGGCCAAACAAGCGGCAGAGATGATGGGAAACAAACCACTCCATAAAATCTCTCTGACCGTTCGCAGCTCCACAGGAGCAAGCGATATTTTACTGTGGAATGGCTATCATGAAAATGAAGCACCACAGTTATGGGTGAAAAATACTGGAATCACCCAAGGCTGCACAATTGTGGCTGAGAAGAAAAGTCGTGCTATGTGTTTGGACGACTATCATTCGATCTCGACTACGTCAAAGAGAGAGACGAAAATGCTGGTGTTCCGGGATTGAAGAAATTCGTCCGTCCCGGAACAACGAAACCAGAATGCTGGTGCTCTGGGACTCAACTCGGAGCAGAATATCAGCAGGTCTGAGGACCCATTATCTACCATTCAAAAGATTTTGGCGAGGACCGCCGTGCGATGAACCTGCACCTTCTCGTGGTGTGCGGCGTGAGTACCGATGATCTTGCCGTTAGTGGTGAGGGAGGGAAACTAAGACAGGTTCAAAATTGTGGTGAGTAAAGAATGATGACTTGATATGCTGACTTGAGATCTTCTGCTTCCGTTGGAAAAGTACGTTCTGAGCACACAGCGTAGGTTCTTGGCGGGTATGCTCATAGCCGCTGAGCGGAAGGCAACACAGATTCAAATGCCCCTGCTCCCGCTGGACATGTATGTGCTGAGCGCATCGACTAATCTCTTGGTGCATATACTGACGATTGCCGAGTGGAAAGCCAGACATTCTTGCAAATGTCAAGGGTGGGAATGCGCGGGCCTGGCGTGATCACTTGGGACGAAATCTTCTGCTGCGTCTGCTTTTGAGGATCACTCTAAGCGCTTAGAGTAGGACCTCGACGCATACGCTGATAGTTGCAGAGTGGAAGTCAAGATGAGATTTAGCAAAGTCATCCACGAAGGAGTTGACGCCGATGCGCTCACTTGAGAGCTGTCGTCGGCTCGGCTTCCGCTGTGGAAGCTTTTCCAAGCGCACAGAGTAGGTCCTTGGTGAGGCTGCTGATAGTTACAGAATGGAGCTGAGTACATACCAAATATGTGTTCTACGACGAAGGTGAGCTTGAAATGCTCACTTGGCGCAGATACCCCTATCTGCTTCCGCTCTCCAGGGTGGTCGTGAGCTCATCGAGTAGGTTCTTGGCACACGTACAAATAATCGCGGAACTGAAGCGAAGACAGAATTTGGATAGTGAGAACGGGAGATTTCGACTTGATGTGGTCACTCGTGCCTTCTTTCATCTCTCACTCCCGCTTCCGAGACTCGTTCTAAGCGTATCAGGCAGGTTCTGGGAGGCACGCGTTGCATACCAAGGACAGACGAACATGGAGACTAGAACGACACGCAGAGCAACGCTTTAATGATTGAGCAAAGCATGCACTCGCTGCCGAGCTGGCCGCGACATGTCTCACAGTATGAACAATGGCATAGAAGAATAGTCTCTTTCGAGACACAATGACTTGATCTTCCGGTACACACTGAGATGACCACGCGGAGTCAGAAGCACCAGAGATGAGCTTCGCAATGTCACTGCTCCCGCGAATAGCCCGAAGCGCACAAGACAGCTTTTCGTCAAGTCTGAGATTTCGGTTACTGCACGCAAGATCGGACGCATCGAGCAGCGCACTGTGAAGCTCGAAGATCAACGCATCGATCACCTCGACCGCGTCGTCCGTCTGCAAGCGGCGATATCCGCAGAGCAGGATCATGGCTCCGAGGCTTGTCGTGGTCGACCTTCTGCTTCCGCTGCATAGGTCCGTTCGAAGCGGATAGGATATATTCTGGATGCGTGTCCTGAATATACAAAGCCGAGCTGCAAGATCTAACGGTGCTCTTTATACATGTTCTACTACCGATGTAGCAGGCCATTTTGAGCGCACGACGTAGGTCCTCGGAGCCGATACCAGTCGTCGCTGCGTGGAGCTGTAGGAATTTCAGACCACGATGATCAGCTCCCTGCATCTGACGGAGCAGTCGCTCGAGGTGTGCAAGGCTGGCTCTTGTCGCAGATTCTTGATCGTAGAGCGGAGTGGTGGTCTAGCTGTATAGTGATCGCGTCTCATGCCTTCGCTGAAAGAGATGACTCTAGGCGCATGGTTTAGGTTCTCAAAATACCCGCAAATATCTGCGAAATAGAGTTGTAAGTAATCATTACCTCCTCGATATTTGCTACTTCCATTCCTGATTGTAGGCTCAAGTTCACCGAGGGTCTTGTGATGCGGGTGCTGATGGCGATAGAGCAGAGTTGTGGGTTTTCCGGAACACATTTTCGCAAGTGCCTGCCACACGGTCGTCGCTCTCGCTCTTGTCTCCCGAATCAACGTGTTGTTGCTGCCTCTTGTTGACCGGCTTGCACCATCAGATCGCTACTGGTCACAGCTCTTCCAAGCAAGTTCGACATCGCTGCACCTCATGATTCCAATAGACTCTATGCTATATCACATCGCGCATTGATCATCCTGAGAGAGCTTCATCACAACAGCTCAGCATATTGGCGGAGCACCACTTGGCGATTGCCAATGTCTGATCCACTACCACCCTTCGAACGAGCACCAGCTAGAACCTCCTCAATTAGATCACCGACATGGCCAAATGAAATTGGCAACAGAGAGCCACCTCCCTACGATCGGGTTCCTCCAAGACGCTCCTCACTGCGACCTGACTTTGCGCTAAATGGCACATATGACCATGACGATCCACCTTCTTGCGAGAATCTGCCGTTCGAAGCCGAGCGCCTTCGCCGTTTTCTATCATTCTGTCTGGCAATCGACTTCGGACTGACTAAACAGTGCCCGGACGAGCTTACGCAGTCAGAGTGGTTCTTTTGGATCGATGTCAGCCGTCACTGTCTCGATGCCCACATCAAGGCTGACTTGTCGCCCATCAACAAGTCTGCAACAGCATAGTATGAGAGAGTAGAAGACCGTACCATGACAGACATCGTCATCGAGCCAGCACGAATCCTGAACATACCATCCCAAAGAGCATTTCTCATGCTGTACTCCTTCATCGGATCCATAGCGCCGCTAGACAGTGAAGACGCATATCGCGCCAGGATCGAACTTCTGGAGAAGCGTACTCTTGCGCTCCAGACGACATGGTTGGGAGACCAGCTTAACGATGACAAGATGTTGTGCGAGCGACTTTTTGCGAGACAGCCTGGCGCATCACAGGCTGTATACGATTGGTTCGTCCGAAGGATCCAGTTTCAGCATGCGTACTTGGTGCGCAGGTTCTTTGTACACCTCGACCTAGATCCTCAATCAAGACAGTTCACCAGGCGAGGCCTGGCGCTGAATCGACTCGATACGAATGAATTCGGCAATGCACCGGATGGCAGTGCGACAAAGGATCTTCGCCTTTTCTTCAATTGGGAACATTGGCAGAAGGAAGCAGAGAAGTTGAAGAGCCTGCTTTCTATGGACTATGACACTGCACGAGAAAAGCCGGATGTGGTCTGGCAGGATTACAAGGCGGCTAGGCAGGCAGCTAGACAGCTCTATGGTGATGAGACGATATGTACCGGCGACTGATTGTTCAACATCGGGAATGAGGGGATCGATGGAGGAAAAGAGCGGATGAAGACCTACAGTGAACGATCAGCAATGCTTGCATCCTCAAGGTTGAAATAAATAACGAAGCTCAGAATCTTACCCTTTACGAAGGAGATTGGGACGTTCGATATTCGTATTTATGTAATTGCAGAGTGGAATCGAGGCCCACCTGTTGCGAAAGCAAAAGGGCAAGCAAGAAAGACG
The DNA here is from genome assembly GCA_013365205.1 of Pseudocercospora cruenta. Lineage (NCBI taxonomy): Eukaryota > Fungi > Ascomycota > Dothideomycetes > Mycosphaerellales > Mycosphaerellaceae > Pseudocercospora > Pseudocercospora cruenta. The sequence goes on from JAASFE010003820.1 coordinate 8,272, forward strand.
ATGGAGGACTCCTCAGCTTGCTCGAGATCTTGAGAACACATCGGAAATTGAAACGCATGTAGTCTGCCTTCGGTCAGTGTGAGTCTGTGAGGTGTAAGTGGTTTCTGAGTGGTGACGATGCACAGCTGGCGCTTGGCAAGGACCAGAAGGGTGTGTAGTGTGTCATAGAACGATAGGCAGAAATTCTCTCATATTCGTACTGTACACCATTACACCTGTCGATATCTTCTGCTCAAACGTTGTGCCCACGTTCCTCCATGAAACCGATCAAAACTTCGTAGTGGCATTCTCTCGTCCATCATAACGCTCATACTTCATCGCGGCTGATCCAGAGGATCGACATATTGAGGCCTCTTGCTCCTCTTCTTCCTACGCGGTGCCGGTGGTGGTGGCTCCAACATCTCATCCTCGGGTGGTAGTCTGTCCATTGGTGGAGGCGGTGGTCGTCTTTCAGACCTTCTTGGAGGCGGACTCATCTCGTCCTCATACAGCGGTGGAGGCGGTGTTCTCCTCCTTGGTGGTTCACGCAAGTCATCTTCTGGCGGTGGAGGACGGTCGTCGGATCGTCGTGAACTTCGACGCTTCCTTCGTGCTTTTGAGCTTTCCTTCGACGATGAGCCGGAACCAGATCTCGAAGAGCTTTTGGACGATTTCCGAAAGATCGGATCTAGGAGCTTGTCTGTATGTTTGTTTTCGTGGTCAAAGGCCTTCATGACGGCATTCAATGCCAATCCCAGGCCAGCCATATTTGCGTTAGGTCTTGAGTGTAGTGCGGGTTGAGTTTGTTGTGCAACGTCAAGTCGTGTAGGATGCCTGAAGGCCTCTTTCAGCCCGAACTTGTTCCACTTATCTGTGAAGAAAGTCAAGGATGTTGTGGCGATGCCATCATCACCGTCTAGCCTCAGCCCAAACCTCTGACATAAATGCACATCAAAATGTACTAGCAATGCCTGCCACAAGTCATGTGAGTCTATTCGGCTAGAGCCGCTATTGGTTGCATTCTTCATGCTATACCGTTATGAGACAGCACTAGCCTGCCACGTTGCGGCTACTCCACACCGACTCCAGGATTGTCAGATTTGCTTTGGTCGCCAAAAGTGTTTTGGATGATGGCGCGGCTCTTTTGAAGCTTGAGAAGCGCCAGACATGTCGTGAGTGTCCTTGTGATCCTGTTGTGGCACGCATCTGCAGCCACTGTGGGAGCTGCCGGGACAGCCAAAAAGCACAAGCGCTGGGGATCGAAACTCCAGAACTGTCTCGAGGCTGCCGATCGTCGTACACATGGTAGTCATATCGACGACATGAATCTGCTTCTCGTGCTCAAGGTCGCCAGGGATGAGGTCGCCGGGTCTGAGAGCGCGCATATCGACCCAATCTATGCGCGAATGGAATGCCATCTAAGGTCAGCGTGAAGACGAACCCACCATCTGTGCAATGCTGCAGAGCATTTCTGGATTGACCGACACTTCATGCACAATCGCATTCGACATCGTGAGCCGCTCGGAAGATACGTTGTCAAATGACGACATTATAGACGCCTCGAAGCATCCGTAGAACCATGCGGTCTACGCACAGGTCTCAAAAGCGCATCACTTGTCGCCAAGGACTCCGTGCTGTAAGACAGTCTGAGAGTCGTCGAGCAGGTATTCTCTCGCTGGTCTTGCAGAATCCTCTGGGTTAGCAAGGAGAAGTCGACGTATATGACTTGCTGAGCTTGCGCAGGCTACGGCAGGACTCGGTCAATCAAAGCGCACTGTTCCATCTTCAAGATACGTCGACATTGGTATTCGCGCAAATGAGAGAGAAATGTGGCAACGATCGAGATGCATGTTGTTGATGATGAAGAGAGGAGGAAGAGCTCAAAGTCCCTGTCAAAACAAGATTCCTGGACATCACGTGCAAACCCGACTTCACCTCTATCTCCATCTCAGCCTCGCCGATTACACTTCTGCGTTGCATTTAGCACGAGTTCTCACATCCGGCCGTCGAAGAATGGGTACTGACAATACGACATCTAAATGCGAGCTCATTTCGCAAGAAGCTCGGCGAGCGTGGTGTTCAAATACTGTGAGAGTGTTCGGAAGTGGTGGCCCTGGTAGTTCAAAGCAGGAAAAGACCGAGATAGAATTGGTATTCAAATATTCTTGGAGTTGGCTATCTCGGACATTCTGCAGGTCTTTGCAGCACAAGGTATTCGATGTGAATCCCTCTCATTCATCGGACAGCGATGGAAATCGCAGATAGTCTATAGCACAGTATTGCCCGCCATTTGCTCCACTTCCGTCGGGTCACGCATGCCTTGATGCCAGAGCAGCCCTTTCGAATGATCGTGATATATTCGATATCATTTCTGTAGGAGGTGTGAAGAATACTTGACTTGGAGACGGGTCACAAAATCACGAACACGACCCTTGGTCGGCGCGTCGGCATCGGCACTGCGAACTGGGCTTGCCGAGAGCTGACGTTGTCTTGGAAGGCGGAAGTAGTGTTGGCAGGAGAATAGGGACAATCACATGCACTACTGAGGCATTCCAGCTCGAAGTGAAGGAAACTTGAGGCATCCACCGCGCCGCTATCATGAGTCTTACTGGCGCATGCTCGTAGCGACACCTTCAGCGCCCACCCAGACCGCATTGCTGTGGACGTGTCCCTAGGCTAGTCGCAGGCTGTTTCCGATATCATGGACGACGAGGACAAATACCGCAGATATACGAATATACCAATACCAACGTACGACGAGGCGATAAGGCCGTCATCATCCCAGAACAACCTTCGCGGACCACACGAGATCAGCGACGATGCAGAGAGGCAAGGCCTGTTGGGCGCAGATGGAATCGAGCCGCGAAGCACATATCGGCGTCCTACAGCGGAGTCGCCACGATCGAGCCAAGACAGCGACCTGCGCATGCCAGATCCGCTGGACGGCGATGACGACCGCAGGCGAGTAGAAGAGCTTGACTACCTCGACCCGAACACGCCAGATACGAGACAATCTGGCTTATATCATCGATCGCGAATACGCTCCAAATTCTCTCAACAATTGTCCAATCTCGGCGCAACCCTCTCTTCCATCCGATTACCTTCTTTCCGCTCGTTATATACCCCTGTATCAGTATCAACAGACGCCGAGACCCCTACAACCACGACTCCTCCATCACGCTTGTCATGGCTCACCCGCCGCACACAGAGCATGCCCACTGTTCCAGAGCAGTATCGAATATCTGCGCCGACTGCAGCGAGGCTGGTAGGGCTTATGTCAATCGCTATTCTGATATATGTCCTTTTCATCCTGGATGTGTTTCCTAATAATGGCAGATACATGGGCACGCGCTTTGATCCAGAACAAGTGCGGCAGTATGTTCAGGACCACGTGGATCCTGCACGAATAGAAGCATACCTAGCCCACATCACTAGCTACGACCATGTAGCAGGCACCGAGGGCGATCTGTTCTTGGCGGAATGGATGAAAGAGCAGTGGCGAGAACAAGGAAACTTGGATGACATAGCCTTGCTGAGCTATTTCGTATACCTGAATTATCCAAAATCAGGTGGCAGGAGCGTCAATCTGGTAAAGGGCAAGAATCGAGGCTGGAAGGCAAAGCTGGAAGAGGAGATCATAGACCCCTTCAAGCAGCAAACACTGGCATGGCATGGACACAGTTACAGTGGCAGCGCTGAAGGACACCTTATATATGCAAATGGCGGAGGCCTAGAAGATTTTGCATGGCTGAAGGAGAATGGCGTGAACTTGAATGGCAGTATTGCGCTGATGCGGTATTATGGCACTCAAGGCGATAGAGCACTTAAGATCAAAGCTGCCGAAGATGCGGGCTGCATAGGAGCACTGATCTACTCCGACCCAAGCAACGATGGATCCGTGAAGGGACCGGTCTGGCCAGACGGACCTTGGAGGCCTGACGATAGTCTACAACGCGGTGGTGTGAGCTTGATGAGCTGGGTGGCCGGCGACCCTCTCACACCAGGGTATGGTAGCACAATGGACGCCAAGCGATTGACACATGAGGAGAGCAAGGGTTTGGTAAAAATACCGTCTTTGCCGCTCGCATGGCGTGATGCGAAAGTGCTCTTGGAGAATCTCAAAGGGCGAGGCAAGCTGGTACCGAAAGACTGGGTTGGTGGAGACAAAGACTTTGCGGACGACTGGTACACTGGCAATGATGGCGCTGATGCACCAGTCGTTCGTATGGAGAACGACAATGACTCTAACGACCAACAGCAAATCTGGAATTTGCATGGGTTGATTGAAGGGCTGGAGCAGCCTGAGAAAAAGGTGTTGATTGGCAACCATCGAGACTCTTGGTGCTTTGGCTCAGTCGATCCTGGCAGTGGGAGTGCTGTCATGATGGAGATGGTCCGCATCTTTGGAGAACTGCGCAGTCTTGGCTGGCGACCACTCCGCACAATCGAGTTCGTCAGCTGGGATGCTGAGGAGTACAACCTTGTTGGCAGCACAGAGTATGTGGAAGACAACATTGACTACCTGCGCCAAAATGCTGTTGCATACATCAATGTGGATGTTGGTGTGTATGGGCCAGATCCCGTCTTCCATGCTGCAGGATCACCACTTTGGCAGCGTGCGCTACTCCATGTCATTGATCGGGTCAGTGTCCCAGATGGTAGCAAGACTTTGCGAAAAATCTGGGACGACAGAGGCAGCAGGCTCGAAGGCCTTGGCGCTGGTTCAGATTATGTCGCATTCCAGGACATGGCTGGCACGACCTCCATTGACATTGGTTTTCAAGGTGCCTCTCAAGGGTTCCCATACCACTCTTGCTACGAGACTTTCGACTGGGTAAAGAAGTTCAGCGACCCTGATTTCTCGTGGCATCGCACACTGGCGCAAGTGTGGGCTTTACTCATCATCGAAGTCGCCGACCGTCCACTCCTACCATTCGACATGCGAACTTACGCTAGCGCCATCGGAGGTGCTTACACTGATGCTTTGCAGCAATATGCTGAAGATCAGTTCAAGAAGCTGGGAAGTAAAGGCTCAAAGGAGCTGAAGGATACCGGCTTCGACACAGCCTCGCTCAAGGAAGTTGCGGAGAAGCTCAATGATGTAGCAGAACACTTTCATCGCTTCGAAGACCACTGGACAGCTAATGTACTCGGCACTGGAGGCTTGGAGTCCACCCAGTTCGCGATCCGAAGAATGGAATACAACAATGCTTTGACAAAGTTCGAGACAGATCTGCTTGACCTACCTACAGGGTCAAAGGACAAGGAGCCTCATGGCGTGCCTGGTCGTGAGCAATTCAAGCACGTCATTTTCGGACCTCAGACATGGAGCGGATATGACGAGGCCTTCTTTCCAGCGGTGCGAGATGCTTTGGATGTCGGCAACTTCACAGGAGCGCAAACACAGCTCGAGAAGGTCGTCAGGATCTTGGACAAAGCTACGGAAAACCTGAAGAATGCTTAGAGCATTCAGTCATTTGATGTGATCAGCACAAATGAGAAAAGATTGTGCATATAAGCACAGAAAAGGCAGGGAAGGGTTTGACTCTACCACATCTTGTACAGCATTGGGTTCGGCGTTTCAGGAGCATTCAAAACATATTCATAGCTTCTGCTGGATAGCTGGAGGAAGATGCATCAAGTCAGCGAGCGGTTGAGCGATTCTCCATAGCTTTTGTGTCTATATCATTGCCAACCAATAGATTTCACCCTCAGCCGCTTTGGCAATCTCCCAGTATTAAGCTTTGGAACGCGAAGCTTATCACTCCAGATGACTGCCTAATAATGGGTAGCTCTTGCGCTGTTGAGCCTACGAGGGCTGGGAGCTCTCTTGATCACATGCCTCGCATATGCAAGGCATCGTTCGAGCAGAGCAAGATCCCAATATGAGGACCATGTCGACACTTCCACGTTGCGTCATGGCACGTCTGAAGCATTTGAGTATACGCGGAGCCTCAATAGGCACTTTATATACGAAACGGTCCCCATTCTGCAACATTTGCTAGCATCAGCCTCTCCTGCGAACCTCTCCAATGTTTGACCAACATGTCTTCGACTTTCGCGAGCAGACTTCTGCGGATAGATCAGTCCACAAATGAGTCGTCCGCCAGCAATGAAACAAAAGACGCCAGGCTCGTGTCGGTGGCATCAACAGACTCAACCGACAGCAACTTTACAACGAAGGAGAATTCCTCCGAGCTACTCCCCTCGCTTCCTCCGTGGCTACCCTCATTTCTGCGACTGGATCCTTTACTTGGACTCGCATCACTTGGCTTGGCATTCTGCTGCATTTTCATTGCCCTCGGAATCCTGCTAGGCTCAAACAAGCAGCCCACGTACCGATGGACATGGCAACCTGCAGTTTACCTCGCTATCGTTACGGCTATCTCGAATTCATGCCTACACTTTGCACTCGCACAGGCAATCCCGACGGCTTGGTGGTATAAAGCCTGTCGCGGAAGCACAATTACGGAACTCCATCGTCAATGGCAGACTGGTCAGAGTCTGTTCCGTGCTTTAGCTCACGGCAAGCATCTCAGTCTCCTCACAATCGCCAGTATATCCTCGGCTTTAGTCGTCGTAGAGGTCATTAGAAGTTGAATAATACTGATTTATGTGATGAGTCTTTGGATTTTGAGGTCTAGAAGACGTCGCTCATCTGCCTGTAGATATGCTATTGCTCTCACGTGTCTCTTCCACGTATCCAATTTTACGTCCTGTCACGCGGAGCTGTATTTGGCGACAGCGACCTCTCCAACTCTTTACCTCATACGAAACCGAATGACCCTGCTTCACAACAAAAGCCTTTCCCAGAGGATGTCCATCACCATACCACTGCGCTTCAAGCTCAACACCAGGATCCCAGCGCCCAACGCATGCTTCAATCATAGTTCCATTGCGTGTCAGGACCGGAGCAGCCTGTCTTGATACGGCAGCCTGCCGCCCCCCTCTCTCAATAACTTCATCCCAAATATTGCCCCTTCCAGAAGCAACAGTCGCATTCTTCGACAAAGGAGTCTTACCATCTGGCGCGTGATCCTGAATCCAGTCATATACAAGTTCAAAATACGTCCACAAATCCAAAGAATTATAATTTCCACCATGAATTTTCTCAGGCAAAATCGTGAAATTCGCCCATTCGACTCCACCTTTTGCTTCGATTCTTTTCTTGAATTCCTCAACGCCTTCGTTGAGGTAGTATGTATCCCAAGTCCCAACGTATACGAATAGACGGCCACGGAGAGCTTCTCCAAGGTTGCGTTCTGTGTCCCAGTTCGTGAGGATGTAGTTTGCCAGGTCCATAGATTTCCAGTATTCTACTGCTTCGGGATAGATCTCTCCTGTGACTTTGTTCCAGGTTTCGAGGGGATAGTTGTTGTAGCCTTGTACTCCGAAAACGGCTTGCCAGACGTCCCATTGTAGTGCTGAACGGGAAGACGTGCCGTGTGTGAGTTCCCAGTGGTTCTCTTGCGCTACTGTTGCGAGAATTTCTTCTGTGCCGTTGACGAATTCTCTTATTGAGCCACGAGCTGTACCATCGTCACGGAAGTAGGCGTTCTTCGAAGTATACAGTGGGATGTCCTGGTGGCGGTGGAAGTCCAAGGAGTCTGGGTATGAGGAGAAGCAAGCGCCGAACAGATCTGGTCGAAATATGACGCTCGCGATAGAAATCCAGCCACCTGTAGAGCCTCCATCTTGTATTCGTGCGTAGGGCTCTGGAATAGTTCGGAACATCTTTTCGATGACAGGAATAAATTCATCGTTGATAGCATCGCCATAGGGTCCAATGTTGGCTGTATTCACACCATAAGAGTCGTCGTAGAATGGAGTTTCATGCCGGAATGTCACTAGTATCATTTTCGGCGCTGGTCGATTCGGCTCACCATCTTCGCCGGGAATGATGCCTTCATCCCAACCTTTTGAGAAGTTGGCATCGGGATAGCCATAAGCGCCGTCGCCACCAGTCCAGTGGTTCTGGTGGTAAATTACGGGGTATCGCTCGGTGCTATTCTCATATCCATGTGGTAGCAGAACTGTAGCTCCGATATAGCTGTCTCGATTCCACCACTCGCTCAGCACTTTACTTCGGATCTTGACATATTTCAAAGTCGGAGTGTCCAGGTAGTTTCCTTGGGAGCATCCGCCGATTTCTGTGCCGTTGAAGTCTAATGCTTCAGAGATGCTGTCAAATGCTAGATCAATGGTCTGTTGGCCGCCCGTGACTGTGATATTCATAGCTGGAGTCATTAGACTGCCTGGACCGTCGATTGGGAGAGTGCCGTCACCACAAGGAAATCGAATGCTGATTGTCGACCCATCACTTCGTTTCACAGTCTCATAGTGGTTGAGAAATGCCTGCATTGTGTACTCGCCGGCTTCGATCTCGCTCAGACTGACATTAGGCCAGCCATACACACCGAGCCGAGTGTTAGGTCCGCTCCCTCCAGAGAGTGTCACATTGTCGAGAGAGCTGAAATTGAAGACGTTCTGTCCAAAGAACTTATTCGGGGAGCTGGTGACGTCCGTGTCGTTCAGAGGATCAGTACCCTTTGGCGCCAACAAGACCTGGACGTGGCCATCAATGGGCTTGTCAAGAAGTCCATCTTGCATTGAGAGCTGAAATTGCAGTCCGTCGTTTCCTGGAACTGGGCTGGACAACGCCAATTGAGACCCGGGTAGCATAGTAGCCAATGTGGCCACTTTGCGAAGACTCGGCATTGTGATGACCTGAGAGAAGAGATAGTAACAGTCTGTTCCACGAAAAGCAATGTGCTCAATTCATGACATTTTGTATGGAACTTCACCCGGAGTGAGTTTGTGATTCACTGCATGAATTGGTTCGTAAAGAGAACTCTTCTTTCGCCCAGCGAAAGCCAGCAGGTCGAGATATGACTACTAGCTGAAGAGGAAGGTACCATCCTACCTCTTGGCCGACCGTTCGCCCTGCATACATTAGTGTCATCGCTTAAGCTGTGCGCCTAAACGACAGCCCTGGCTACTAAACCGAGCCCCAGCTATCCGCCCGAGCCCCAGCATAACCCGATGCTAGCACCTATGTAGAATCGCGCCTGTATTACTATCTCTTAAATTACGTACTATTTCCGCCTAATACGTCGTATATCCGTTCTCGGTTAGTATTATTAATATCGCGTACTAGATACGAGTACCTCTACTATAGTATACTTAAATTTTAAGGTTTCTCGTATATTCTTAACCCTAATCGCATTCTATACTCTTACTATAGACAATAGCTTAATCTCTATTATATAAGGCCTATATCGAAGACTTTCTAGCGCTAGAAGATAATATTATCGCTACTACTAGTACTATAGAGATAGTAGAGGATATAGAGTATATAGAAGTCGCGAATTCGGTAGTATTAGAAGTAGTAGATATTATATCGTAGGAAGAAGTTAAATTTGTCTTAGAGACGTATATTTAAGATCGCTCTCGCTTACTATTACTACCTTATAAGTAAGTAGTCCTATCTAATAGAAGATTAGTCTCTCTATAACCTTAGAAGTACCTATTCTTACTAAGAGAGTACCGCTATAGACCTATACTATAAGAGTTAGAATTCCGGTCTTATTATACCCTCTTAGAGTATATAAAGAACTTCGGCGCCTTAAAGAGTTATAAGTTTAAGTAGTATAAACTATAGAAGAATAGGAATAGTATTAAATACTACTATCGCTTTATATATAGCTACTCTAATAAGTTAGATAAGCGTACTTAGAAGGAAGAAGTATTACGGAAGACGACTTCTAAGAAGATAGGCTATAAGTTCTACTTCTATATAGTTACTATAGATCTAATATAACTAGATAGCGAATAGACGATCTAGTATTCTACTAAAGAAGCTTATTACTATTATAACTATAAGAAGGATAATATTATAGTACTTACTAATATCTAGTAGCACTTAAGGACTATAGTATTCCTATAGTAATTAGAAGGGCTTTAGTAGGCGCGAATACTAACCTCGAAGATTATAGCCTACTTCTAAGACCGTAGTATTATCCTTAAACCTAAGAACCTTAATAATTTTACCTAGTCTCGTAATATAGAGGTATATCGATAGATAAACTAGACCGAGCGTATAATTAAATTACTAGACGAGAACGGCGTATTCTACGATATTAATAAGAACCCTTAGAACGATACTATTCGTAGTATAATAGCGCTCTACCCTTACTTAATTAAGACCTTTAAGAATACGCTATATATACTTATTATTAATACTATATATTCGACTAATATCTATAATCTCGAGCTACTAGATATTATTACCGCTAGACCTATAAACGATACTATTAAGCTCGGTATTAGCCTTATAAGACCGAAGCCTAATTAAGCTAACTTTACTATACTATTAAGGTTACTATAGAAGGGTCTTAAATAGGCTAATTATTAAATACCTCTTATTATTAGTACTAATTATAAAGTAGTACTAATACTAGCTATTAAGGAGATATTTCTAGAGTCTATTAATATTATTTACGACTAGTATCTATAGTAAGATATATTAACTCGTATCTATAAGGAGCGTAGCGAATTTAGATAGGTAAAGGATACTAACGGCTCGTAGATTAATACTATTTAAACTAATAAGTTTCTATACCTATTTACTTATACTATCTATAGTTAAACTAAAGCCGAGTTTAATAAGAACGTACGTAAGTTAGATAACGTCTATCCTATATTTAAGACCTATCTTAATAATAATTAGTAGTACTATAAGTAATATATTATTAACTACTAGACTAACGAAGTTCTTTACTTTAGCTATAAGATAATCTTTTAAGTTAAATCTACGTATAGACGTATTAAATAGTAGCTTAACTATAGTAGCCGTTACGATATCTTTACCCTCTTCGAGAGCCTAATTTAATAGTAGAAAGAAGGTTACGATCGACGTCGTATCTAGCTTACTAAGAACCTTAAGCGGTATAATAAGGCTCTAACTAGACCCTTCTAGGCGAGTATCTCTCGTAAGATAAGCGATTACTATCTTCTCGAAGTAAAGGTACTATATCTATATACTAACGACCTACTAAAGACTACGACTAACGATAATAGTAACGAGATTAAGTACTTAGCGTTCTCGTATAGCTATACTCGCTATCTCTATAATAATTACCTACGTAAGATCTATAGATATCCTTATATCTATAATCTTATAAAGCTTATTAAGATAGGTAGTACTCGCGCTATACTATTACTAAGCTACTTCTACTAGTACTAGTTTATTAACTTCCGTAGAACTATCTATCTACGAGAGCTAGAAGTAATCTTTAGTAACTATAAACCTATTACTAGTAGAGCGATATTATATATAATAAAGTATATATAAATAGCTCGAGAATTAGACGACTTAAACGATACGAAGGTTACTAAGAAATAGAAGATAGTAAGAACGGTTAACTTTACTCTAGAACCTAGAGTCTTACTTACTTAACTTCGTACGAGAGTTACTAAGTACTATAAGTACGTTAAGAGCTAATACTATAACTATTAATATCCTTACTAGGAGGCCGACTATCTATATAGACCTATCTACTACCTTTAAGGCTTTAATTACTATAATCTATATAAAGAGCTATTACTTCTAATAGCTCTATAACCTTCTTCTAAGCTAGATCTTCTATACTAAGAGCTTACTAAGATAAAGGTATATAAGGAATAGTACTTACTCTAGTAGCTTAAATATAGTTATTAGTAGGCGGTATTATTTAAATAATAATATTAATAGTAAGCTTAGTAGTAATAATAGTATTAGTATTTACTTATATAGCTAATTATACGTCTAGTAATAGCGCTACTATATTAGAATATACTATAGTAATAGTACTATTAGTTTACTTAGTAATAGTATTATATATAGTAAGCTAGTTAGTAAGTAAGAGATTAGTATAAGCTAGTATATATAGCCTCGCGTAGTTATAAGGCTATAGGTCGTAACCCGCTTAGATCTAAGTAGATAGAGATACTCGTACTTACTACTATTAGTAACGATATCTTAGATTTACCTATACTATTAACTTACTAATAAACTTTAGCTTTATAAACATTAGTAGTATTAGTTGCCCGGTTGAAGATCGTTGCGGGGACCCGATAATCGCTTCTACACGCGATTCTATTAGGAACAGCCGATCTCGAAATCTTATGTAATGCTGGGGCTCGGGCGGATAGCTGGGGCTCGGTTTAGTAGCCAGGAACGACAGCCTCCACACGCGAGATTCGCAGATCTGCGCAAAGCGGCATTGCGTGGAATTCTTCAGCCTTGTTAGCTGTGTTCATACGAACAGCTCACATAATCGGCACTTTCAACGCATCCGATTGTGCACTCTCATCGTCGGCCGACTTTTCCGTCGCCGGACTCTTCCAAGGACCGCCGCTCCTTGCTTGCCAGCGGATGCGCGGATCGCGAGAAGATGATACGCTGTGGAACACCATGGCTACGTTCTGATGAATGCTTATCGTGGTTGGAGGGGGTCTACAAGAGTGCGAACACGAGGTTATAGAGTTGGACGTGCCGATAAGCATGGCAAAGAAGTCCGGACGAGCGAAGATCACGTGGAGAAACAACTAGTGGTATGGCGCCAAGCGATTCCCTTTTCAGATGTAAACATCTCACTCCGGCGATACATACTCCTTGATGAAAGCGTGCAGATGTCTCGCATCCGAGGATGGTATTCTTCTCAAATATTCCGACTCTGATGCAAGCGCCCGGTCCGACGCGACCTCAACAGTGCGTCTGATGAGATACTCGAGATTTGACACGTACTTTGCCACGCCCAGCAACCTGTGCTCCTCCGGCGACAGTTGTTGCAAAGCTGCGCTCCAAATCCGTCGCCAGACCTTGAGCGCTGAAAGCACACGAGTTGCATCAAGCGACATAGAGACATGGGAATTGTATACGATTTGTTGGATCGCTGAAGGTCATTAGTACCGACTCAGCATCAGAGTAGTGGAAGCCCTTACCACAGAGCATGATGTGAACATGGAAGAGAGGGAGATCTTCTACACGGGTCACATCGCAGCGGAGCAGGCTTGACATCAAGTCTTTCAGCGACATTCCGGAGGTGCATCCACGCGTGACTGACTGCAGGGCTACTTCAAGATCCGCTTCCCAAACCGCAGCCTCGCAAGGCAGACCTCCTACCATCTCGGACAGGGAGCATGACGGCGGTTTGTTATACGTCAATGTGGCCAGACTATCTGCGCAGAAGGTCCAAGCGACAAGGCGAATGATCTGCTCACGTTGCAGGAAGTGACTTGCATTCTCGGAGGGCTCATGGCGGCAACCAACGAAGTCGAGCTTCCTTAGGACAGATATCAAGGCCGGCAATCTTCGTGTGACCGCACCTTCTTGCATGCCTTGATCTCTTGCTGGCAGGGTGCCCAATGCATACATGAGCAGTGCCGCTTGGCAGACCTGAATGGACTCTGCAAGTTCATGTGTCCCAGTAAGAGAATTAAATGTCTCCATATAGCCAAAAACATAAGCGTCTGCTAACCTATAGAAAGTTCGAACTTCCTCGGCGGCACTTTTTGGGTACTCGGGGTGGAAAGTATACGCCGCTCCTGTCAGGGCCACGACCAGGAGCAGAGGCAGCGAGCTTTCTTCTAGAACGAAGGTGGGCCAGTGGATCAATTGATATTGATAATGGCGTTTGCGGCAGAAAGTCGCTGCAAAAGATCTGACCTTGATCGGGGTGAAAAAGTCACGAAAAGCTATGCGCTCGAAAGGAATGCTAACACGAGCAGCTATGTCCATCTCGAGGGCATTGAGTCGTGCAGCCAGCAGACTATTCGAGGCATCATCCAAGAACGAATCAGTATCGATCGTTGCGTCGCCCGAGCCATCTTCCATGTCAAACGACAAGAAGACAGATGGATCTATCAAGTCGAACAGCACGTCCGTTGCTGGCCCAGACGCTGACGTCCCGAGATTAATCGAGTTCGGCACTTCTCCATCTGGTTCCTCCGCTACCGCCTTTTCAACGACAAAGTCCTTCTCGTTGTCTGTAGAGGTGAGGAAGAACTCCAGCATACCACGATCGCCTTGGCCTGATTGGACGCCGTCGCCAGAATTGCGAGCAGAGAGTCGCACGAAATTGCAATGAAGCTTGCGTGAAAGGCACCGCTCGCAACCTTGAGAGCTCCCTGTATCACGGAGGACGCAATGCACTTTACTCCTCGCGCATTCGTTGCAGGACTTGAGACGTCTACCAGTCCTGCGAGAAAGAGAGCGGCCCTCCCTTTTTGGGCAAGCTCTCGCATGTCGGCTTGCCGCATCCGGCCTTGAAAAAACCGAGAAGCAATAGGGACAGCTACAGCTGCCGGGACTTGGTGCCATTTGGGATAAATTGGTCATGTGAAGAAGGTTGTTGAAAGAAGGGATCAGAAGCGATCGGAGAACGATGTGGTGTATCTTGTCCGACGCTAGCCGGATTTGGCAATTGAGGGAGACTACTGTTCAAAACGCATGATGGGAACACGACGCTCCTCATCTGTAGCACTCTACAACGATGCGGTTGTATCAGAGAGCTCGAGGGTTATTGCGTTAGTCATTTCTGATATGCTCCAGTATGAAAGTATCTGACTGTCACCAGATTCCCAACGAGTATTGTCTCGTCTAGGGGATGCCTCGATATATCATCGCTCCCTGCCCTTCTGTCGAACAGTCTCGACGACAGCACTCTCCAGACCACACACTCAACCACGAGAACCCATCAAGCTCACCAAAGCCAACCCTTCCACAACCTCCATCGACCTCCCCTCCCAATCCCAACCAACAAACCTCGTCGAATACGCCCTGTAAGCCCATCAGCACCATCCTCGCTCCCCAATCATTGCTAAAATCGCCCAGAACCTCCCTCGACTCCCTAATCTCCTGGTCCCGCACCTCCTCCCTCTGGCCCCTAACCTTCGCCCTAGCCTGCTGCGGCATAGAATGGATGCACAGCAGCATGCCACGCTACGACCAAGACCGGTTGGGAATAATCTTTCGAGCCTCACCCCGTCAATCCGACGTAATGATAGTAGCAGGAACAGTCTGCAATAAAATTGCGCCCGCAATCCGTCAACTCTATGATCAAATGCCCGAACCGAAATACGTGATTTCCATGGGAAGTTGTGCGAATGGAGGAGGTTATTATCATTATTCGTACAGTGTTGTGAGGGGGGTTGATAGGATATTGCCTGTGGATATTTATGTACCCGGATGTCCGCCGACGGCGGAAGCGTTGCTTTATGGGGTGTTTCAATTACAAAAAAAGATGAGGAGGGAGAGGGTTACTAGGATGTGGTATAGGAAGTGAAGAGCGAGGGTGGAAGGCGTGTTTGTTGTTGTTGGAGTCCTACGATGTAATGACCAATGGAGAGAAGATCTTTGAGAAAGGTTTCTGGTTCTTGGCTTCTTCAAATCCGATCGTCCATCGATCATCTTCACGACAGAGACGTCGAGGGCTATATTTAAAACAAACACTGCCTGCCTCACCCAATGCCTAGTAGTAGTAACACTTGCTTTTGAATCTTCTTCTGATGCAATTGCAATCTTCTTTCATCGTCATTGACCGACCGTAAGTTTGGTCCCTATTACCCAGAATGAACGCCAAAGAATCCTTTTCTCTTCAGTGAATTGTGTAGCATGTCAAAACCAGCCGCTCCAGCTTTTGGTTGTGGTATGCGATCGATTCGATATCAAAAACATTTCAGAAATGATCACACGAGTATCTTGGGAGTCGCTGGGATGGAGTCATCGCGAATCATTTCTCCTCTTCGGGAAAAATCGTGAAGTACGTTGGCTCGAGCTCGGAGTTGAGAAGGCTGAGGCTGAGTGTCCCCAGCTAGTGGCAGGGCTATCAGGTGAGGATGCTACTTGCCCATTCTAGTGGGTGTAGTTCTGTCCCCAGCCGCCCTGTTGACTACCGTATTGGTTATACATTCCGCGGCCGTAACCTCCAAATTGGTTACTGTGTCCTTGGCCCTGTCCGTGACCACCAAGACCACCGAGGCCGCCATACTGGCTACCTTGACCTCCGAATCCTGGATAGCTACCGCCGAAAGCAGAGTGCTGACCTTGGGGCGGAGGCAAGCCAGATTGCGTGTTGTTCACACCGCTGTTAGCGGCGGATCCAGGCCGACCTGGCTGTCCGAGTGCTGGAGATGGCCCACTCTTCGAAGTGTCGTAGGACTTCAAAGTGTCCTCTTGACCACCTCCTACATTCTGCTGTCCGTAGTTGCCCTGCGAACCATAGCCGGACGCAGTGCGGGCGAACGGATCATTGCTCATACCACCATAAGCACTGCTCTGCTGGTGCGAGCCGGACTGAGCCGAGCCGCGGCCATAGTCGTCAATTCCACCCCCGAGTGCAGAGCCCATGCCGCTTGCACTTCGCATCGAGGTCTGCTGATTCTGTCCAAATGCACCAGTATTTGCTGGAGAAGACGAGTAGTGATCGTACGAAGACTGTGAGCCCATTCCGTAGCCGTATGGTGCTGCGTGCATGCCACCCTGCTTGCCTTGATATCCTCCACCTGCACCGCCGTAGCCTCCGAACTGGTTTCCGCCATAGAACTGGTTTGCATAAGCCTGTTGGTAAGGGCTGTTGTAGTTCGGGTGTCCATATGGAAAGGAGCTGCTGTATCCGCCTTGGTGATGTCCTTGAGCAGCGTGCATTGAATGTTGCTGGGCCTGTGAAGTTGGCACTGGTTGCTGCTGGGCCATGACGGGATTCGGTGTGTTGTTTCCGGAACCAGGAGCCTCAGCAAAGCGCGACTGAGATTGCCCGATTGCCTGGGCTTGAGGTTGTCCTTGAGTACCGAATGCCGAGTCGTTCGGCCCAGCACCAAAGCCACTGGTTGAGCGCTGGGGTCCGATTGGATCGTGGCTCTGTTGTTGAGCAGCCTGAGGCCGTGACTCCTGGCTGTAAGAATTGCCATAGTATTGACTGTATGCATTACGCTGATCGGCCGTGTAGTACTGGGAATAGTCGCTGGGCGCAGAGGAAAGGCCGAAACCAGCTGGATGTTGTGGCTGTTGGCCGTGACTAGAGATGTGGTTAGTAAAACTCAGAGCCGCGCCGCTTGACTCGATGTGACGAGCTCAGCAGGTTTTCGCGTGCTTAATTGACTCACCTGTACTGGTCGTATTGCGACTGCTGTGCTTGATGTCCGAATGGGTCGTATGGCTTCTGTTGCTGAGCTGCGGCATCTTGCTGTAGGCCTGGCGCTCCATAACGACCATACTGGCTGTTGTTGAATTGAGAAACTGGCTCTGGTTGACTCTGTCCGAGCGCTCCATCTTGGATTTGCTGCTGGTTTTGGGCAGAAGCTGGTGGAAGGCCTGGCGCCTGCTTTGGCGTAGAGTTCTCTTGCAGTGTTGGCTGTTGGGCGACTTGCGGAGCTGGAGGGAGGGATGTTCGAGGTTGTGATGGTGGGCTGCCTATAGACAATGAGTTAGCATTTGATTGAAGGACTTTGCGAGCGAGACCATTGATGCGGCGCGGCGGCTTCTTGCGTTGCGATTCAAGCAATGATAGTCTGGCAGGACTAAGTGGCTTACTCTGCGGTGCCTGTCTGGTTTCCGGTTCTTCGCGCTCTTCATCGACATCTGGATCGGGCTCGCCGTTCAAGCCCATGCTTCCAAATTGAAGCGCTGTCCTGTCAATAACATTGTGTCCTGGCATAACGACTGCCTCTTGCTGCTCTTGCACTCGGCGCTGGAAGCTCGCACTACGGCCTCCGGTTCCTGCGAGGCGATTCGCAGCTGCCGCGTAACCACTAATAGGTGGTCGTCCGATCGGCGCTGGTTGCGTTGGGAGCGGTGTAAGGTTGCGTGGGTCGAGAGATCCTGTGGTGCTAGCGACAGTCTGCGTGGCGGGTGGGATGGATTCGTCAGGAAGGTGTTCGACATTCTCTTCGGTCAAAGGATCTGGTGTGGTTTCGATGGCAGGCTCTGGGGCGGACTCCTCGACAGCGGGTGCAGCTGCGGCAATCTCTGGCTCTGGCACATGCTCTGGGATAATTTCCTTCTTTTCTTCCATTACTGGTGGTTCAACTGGTGGTTCGGCTGCGGGCTCTCCAGACTCTACTGGAAGCTCGGCGGCAGGTGGTGGCTTGGTCAATATCTGTTTCGGCGGTACTGGTGCAGGAGGCTCAGCCTTCTTGATGAACAAGGCAGACCAAGGCTTCTTAGCATCGGAGCCCTTAGCATCAGAGCTCGATGTCACATCCAGGGCTGGCGCAGGGTTGGGCACCGCGGGCGCGGCTGCAGTCTTAGCAGCTGCCTTTGGTGCAGCAGTGTCGTCCCATCCACCCGTAGCAGTCTCGGCGGTGGCCGATGTATCCCATGCAGTCGACTCGGTGGTAGGAACGGAAGCGGGCTCGCCATCCTTAGTGGTGCTCGTGCCGTTCGTGGTCGCGTGACCGCCGCGTCCTCCACGATGTCCGCCCCTGCCACGGTCTGAGCCCCTACCACGACCGCCTCTAGCGCCCTCAAAGCCACCTCTGCCTCGAGCACCCCTAGTGCCAAAGCCTGACTTATCGGTTGCGCCTGCCGTTGCGGCCTCCTCTGGCACCTTGGAGCGAGCGCGATCCTTGGCCTTCTTCACCTCCGCAAATGGAGTGACCGCGCCACTTATGATCTTCTCGGCCACAGCACTGGTGTCGCCGTTGTCGTCGTTCAGTACAAGTGCGAGATCTGTTTCAGTCCAGTCCGCGCCAAACATGTCCTTGAGCATAGCTATCTGGCTGGAGTATTTCTTCTTAAGCTGGCCAACTTCGCCCTGATCCTCAAGTGAATCCTCAATTGAACCTGCGTCGTTTAATGTGCCATTGACCTTTCTGGAGCCGCGCGGGCCTCCACGACTGAGTCCAGCCCGTCCTCCTCTGGTGGAGCTTCTGCCCCGTGTAGGTAATTCCGACATTGCGACCGAATGTGTGTGTATGTGAGGTTGAAAGTGGGGTACGGTGCGCAGAGAGTCTGCGGGTGCAGGCGAGATGGACGGCGTCTCTCAGGCGTCGCGGTGATGCTGCAACAAAGTGCTGCAGCGAGCAGTGAAAGAGACGGAGATGCAGCCTCAGCAACGGGCGCTGGCGACGCTGCAAAACGCGCAAAGCTCGGAGTGAGAAGACGCAAAGCTGGCAGTGGGTGTGTGCCACGAAGAATAATGCTTTGCGCTCGGTCAGATGAGGTGGTGGTGGTGGGTGGTGAATGTTCAAAGGAAACAATCGTCAAACTATGCTCCCTCCAGAGCAGCCTCCTTCCTGCTGCGCTGCGCTTCAAGCTTGGCATCGCGGCTAGTCCCGCGTTTCATATCACCTCTATCACCTCTATCAATCACCTCTCACGTCAAGAACATACACATCACCAAACTCCCGGATCGGAAATGTCGAGCGCAGTGTACTCAATGTCACTCGTTACGTAAACATGTTCGCTGTCTACACTCCGACAAGGATGAAGGGTTCAGGCGTCGTCAATTCTCTGAATTGGAAGGCTTTGGCCGACAAGATACATCCGAACTCCGCCACACCTTTGACTGCCAAGGAGAGCTCACGACTCCTAAATGCGTTGACCGGCTCATTCAGGAAGCATTTGGATGAAGTGCATCCTGCTCCGGCAGAAGAGAGATCGCAAAATGGCAAAAATGTCGTCTCTAAACCTAAGGTTAGCGTCAGTTCCATGCATTCTTCGGCAGCTTTCGCCCAGCGCCATATGGCATCCGTCTTGACCAATCCGCTTATGGTCAGAGGCGCTCCCAGGTTGGACTATGGAACTGCAAAGGTCGAGCTGCAGAAGAATCCGGCAAGAGATCCGATTGATCTACTCGAAGAATACGACGAAAATGGAGCAGCGACGGTCCGCATTGCTGAGCTTTGTCTGGAGAGCATCAAGCGCGACTACGATTCTTTAGATCCACACAAGCGAGCTGCACTTCTCAAAGAGATGCAACCTGGCAGGAGAACACTCTCGTGGCTCTTAAAAAGCATGAGCCACAATGTTACCGCTTACGCGGAGAAGATAGCCTTCCTAAACCTTCTTGCATTCTTCTTGATACGTGAAGGGCGCGAGGAGAATCTGTGGCAATGGCTGAAGCTTGACTTGGTAGAAGAGCCGGCGCAAGGCATGACCTTCCCAAACAAATCCAAGAATATGCTATATAAATATCGCTGGAAGGGTCGACTACTTTGCGCTATTGGCACCGTCAAGCTAGGACAGCATGACAAGGATTTCAGTTCTGTAGGCACAGAGGCCTTACATGAGGCCTTGGATTTCTTCTTTGCTGCAGCTGAACTCAAGTCAACGGCTGAAAGAAATAGCCATCTGCGATGGTTACCATTAGGAGGCCTTGGCTCACTTTTGACCAGGGTTCTGTGTGGTCGGAAAGGGCTTTCATCTCGCAACAAGTACGTCGACGTTGAGAGATACGAGA
Source organism: Pseudocercospora cruenta (assembly GCA_013365205.1). Lineage (NCBI taxonomy): Eukaryota > Fungi > Ascomycota > Dothideomycetes > Mycosphaerellales > Mycosphaerellaceae > Pseudocercospora > Pseudocercospora cruenta. The sequence goes on from JAASFE010003820.1 coordinate 28,692, forward strand.
AGTATCGCGAATTGGCACCATTGACCCGGCTCGCCGCTCCCTCGATATATATTGAAGCCGATAGAGCGGCTCTTGACCTTGCTCATCCTAGCCAACCCAGCCCTGATAGCGCATTGCGACTATTCAGAGAGCTCTCCACGGAGTCGAAAATGGCCAATACGTTGCTGCCAAGAGTTAGAGATTCCAATCGTACAGGCTTGGAACATCATAATTGGTACTTTACTGCAGCAAGAGCAATATATCTGCTCAGGAACGAGGGACGTACCAATGAAGCGACTTGGCTGACAGACTATGTGTCTAAAGAATTCCCTTCTCTAGCTCATCACCTTGAAGAGAACATGAGAGACTGGAGCTCTGGAAATTTGGCTTTCTCGAGGTCTCCGGCCAAGGAGAGAGAAGACGAGGATAGGGAGCCTGATAGACTTCCCTTTCCTGCTTTTGCATGACCAATGTGACCACCAAGAGCATTCGAACCGAGAGTAGGACCACTGGGCCTGTCTTTGTACTTGCACACTGCAATGCAAGGATTCTTGAACGAGGCGCACCGCAGCTCCATTGCTCCTACTTCTGCGTCTATACGGACGTTGGCTTGCTAGAGGATTGAAGAAACTAGCCCAGTCCGGGCACTACGCTCAATGTGAGCGAGATTCAAATCATGACGCAGAACAGATACTCATCTGGCAGTCGTCCCGCGACTGTACACTTTCCGCGAATCGAGAAAAGTGGTGCCCGCAGCTGAAGCAGCTCATTGGCATCGAGTTGCTTGCATGGTGTAGGGCGGTAGAGGCATTAGCTCCCCGAGTGTCTCTCGAAATGCTCGCTCCTTCGATAAGAGGCGCCACTCGACATGGATCGACCACTTCTTGGTCTGGAGAATAGCAGCCGCGTTATTTTGAAGACGGGTAAGGCCACCACAGAGTTCGGCAATTATCGGCTCGCGACGGAAAATCATATCAAATGAATTCAAAGTCATCATTCTCTGCCGCCTAGCGAATGCAGAGCGTAAGGGTATGTTCATTCATTCTCGTGGCTACACAAGCACTTTGTGCAACATCGATATCATGCTAATCCCCAAGTGTCATAGCTCCAAAGCTACCGCAAACGCCAAAGATGCAGGCCCGCGGGCAATTTATGCCTTTACATCTGGGATATCCGCTTCGCCTGGCCAGACGTCGTATCCGAAAGTGTCCTTCATGTTCACAAATCGAGTGTGACGGCCCTTTGCGACCTGGTTGACAGCTTCAAAATCCTCATCGCTCAGCTCAATGCTCTTGAAGTTGCTCTCAATACGCGACGGAGTGGAGCTCTTCGGCAGAACGACGTATCCTCTCCTGATGCCCCAAGCAATGAGCACCTGCGCAAGTGTGTTGCCACCCTTTTCCGCGATCTTGTTCAATGTGGGGTTGGTGTTGACCTTTTCGCCAGTCGTTGGAACTTGGTTCTGCGATCCGAGCGGCGAGTACGCTTCTGGCAGGATATCATTCTCGAAGCAGAACTTGACGAGCTCCTCATTTGGCAAGAATGGGTGGATCTCGATCTGGTTGACAGCTGGCTTGACCTTGGCGTAGGTCAGAAGGTCCTTCAGACCATCGACAGTCCAGTTGGAGACACCAATAGCTCGCGCCTTGCCAGCCTCGTAGAGTTCCTCCATCGCTCTCCAGGTTGGCTGCTGGTTCTTCGTGAGCTCCTCCTTGATTACGTACTGGCCCTTCTCGTTCAGCTTTGGCATGTACTTCTCGTCCTTCTCAGCAGCGATCGGCCAGTGGACAAGGAAAAGATCAACATAGTCCGTCTTCAGCTTCTCCAAAGAGCTCTGCAGCGACCACTTGACCTCTTCCGGCTCGTGAAGGTGGTTCCAGACTTTTGTGCAGATGAAAATGTCGCTTCGCTTTACGCTTGGGTTCTCCTTGATGAAATCGCGAACTGCATCGCCGACTTCGCCCTCGTTTTGGTAAAACCACGCGCAGTCCAAGTGTCGGTATCCGACTTTCAGTGCGTGTGTGACTGCTTTGTATGTCTCGCCGACTGCGCCTTCGTTCGCGAACGTTCCGAACCCGACGGCCTAAATTGAAGGTCAGCAAAAGTCTCCGACAATGAAGTGCTCTCAAGCTTGCTCCTTACCGGGATGGTCACGCCGTTGTTCAGCTTGAAAGCCTTTCCGTCAGACATTTTGGGTATAAGTTCTGGTGTATGTGTGAATATAGCAGATCTGAAGTCAGGAATTGTAAGGAAAACCGCAAAGTTGTAGATTTGGTCTAGTAGCAATAATCACAATCGAAGTCCTCAGCGCGCCCTCCCTCTGATAATATCAAACGTGGTTCCCTCAAACTTTTCGCTCCCATTGCGGCACAATTCTTAGAACACCACCGGTCATCATCCAGCAACTTCGTTGAATACACATTCGACGTCATCTTCAAATCCAGCGTCCCGACGTTGACCGCACCAGCGAAACAGCATTTGTGGGTACAGAGCGTGTGGTCGTGAAAAAATCCCATGTCGCCGCTGGATGCTTGACATCATATCCGGCCAGGGCTTCGAAGGCCCGAGATGTGACCGGGGTGCACTCTCCTTGGCAGGGCATAGCTTCGGCAGCTAAGCAACACGATCTCTGAATGGTCGTTTCCAACCACATCCTGTAGATCCACACCTTCTACTCTATTGCACGCTGCGCAACATGTGAAAGACGCAAGTAATAGACTTTTTTCGTCCCTTTCTCTATCGGATTACCTTCATTGGACACGTGGTGTCTGCAGCCTTGAAGCTTTTCTGGCTCGGACACGGCTGAGAGATATGATTATTTTCTGCAATAGCTTTTTGTTCGTCAGCAGAAGCTTTGTATCCACTAAATATGGGTATAGCAAGATACAGGGTCATGGCGCTGGCACCATGTCGCCTTATCTCGGGGACGATAATAGCCATGCTGGAGAACTATGACATACTGTAGTGGGGACTAAACCTGACAACACGACACCGACGAGTGCAAGGGAATCTGTTGCGTTGAGACATTCGTCTGACGGACGGACTGACCGAAAATGCTCATGAGGCATTTCGGTCGGCTATGAGCGGTAGGTTGCTCGTGGGCGTCTCGGAGCATGTTGGTTGGTATAAAATATGAGGACCCTGTGGAGGTACCTGCCCTGGACACTTTTTCATCACCAAGCTTCTTCTCTTTTCTACAGCACCCTGGTTCTGTGTGACTTCACTACGACCTCATATCTATACTGAGATCTTTCTGAAGACTTCTCTTGTATATCGATCCTTTGACTCCACAGATTTGTAGCCTTACAGAATACAGCTACAGGACCGTACTACCACACGAATCATTACTACAGAAATATCAGCAATTATGCCTGCTTTCGACGACAAGGACTTTGCTGTTAACCCAGCACCAGCTTCGCAGCAGGAGTTGGACAGAGTGAAGAGCAGCGAGATTGCTACCAGCGAGGGCGTTGGCGGCTATGGAAGAGGCCAGAGCGAGAACTTTGGTGCCATCGAGGTGCCAGCTTCGAGATCCAGCATTGCGGATGCATCACCATACATGCACCAACTTTCGCTTTCACCCTCCCAGCGCGACCGCCGAGCGTCCAGAAACTCCTTTGGTGCAGCTCTTCCTATCCCACGATCGAAGCGTCAATCCCGCCTTTCCTCAGTAACTCACGCAGATGGCCGACCTCAGCGCCCGGGCATGCCGCCCATCCAGCCAACTCGTGAGCTTTTGGCTGGCCAAGTTCAGGATATGTCTCAGACCAAGGTCAAGGCTGCCAAGGATATGGCTTTCGTTTTCGACATCGATGGTGTGCTTGTGCACGGTGACCGATTGATCCCAGAAGGTCAGCGAACACTCGAGATCCTCAACGGTGACAACGAGCTCGGTATCAAGATCCCACACATCTTCCTCACGAACGGCTCCGGAAAGCCAGAGCAGGCTCGTGTTGACCAGCTATCCAAGATCCTACACCAGCCAATCAGCACAGAACAGTTCATCCAGTCGCACACACCTATGAGTGCTCTTGCTGAGTACTACAACACTGTTCTCGTCGTTGGTGGTGAGGGTTACCGCTGCAGAGAAGTCGCCGAGCAGTACGGCTTTAAGGACATCGTTGTGCCAAACGACATCGTAGCCTGGGATCCAACGATCGCTCCATACCGAGTCTTCACTGATGCCGAGCGTGCCACCTCTCGCCCACGAGACTTCTCCAAGACCAACATCGACGCCATCATGTGCTTCTCCGACTCCCGCGACTACGCAACCGACATCCAGATCATTATGGACTTGCTCCAGTCCGAGAACGGAAGACTGCACACTCGTGCCAAGGACCCAGTCTCGCAGCGGATCCCAATTTACTTCTCGCAAGGTGACTTGCTCTGCCCGACTGAGCACCCATACCCAAGAATGTCTCAAGGTGCTTTCCGAATCGGTATCGAGGCCATGTACAAGGCTCTCACTGGTGAGGACCTCGAGCGTGTCGTCTACGGCAAGCCAGAACTCGCAACATACAAGTATGCCGATGAGGTGATTGCCAGCTGGATGGAGAAGATCCACAATGAAGAGAAGTTGCCAAAGAACATCTACATGGTCGGTGACAACCCAGCTTCGGATATCATTGGAGGTGTAAGTCTAGTCCCAAACTGTCCTCACCATGTATCTTGATCAGCTGCTAACGTTTTCTTCCAGAACATGTACGGCTGGAACACCTGCTTAGTCCGCACCGGTGTCTTCCAAGGTGGCGACAACGACGAGAACAACCCAGCCAACTTCGGTGTTTTCACCAATGTCCTTGAAGCTGTCAAGACTGCTATCAAGAAGGAGATTGGCGAGGACTTCAACTTCAAGTGGGATGATGAGAAGGTCAACCCTCTTCTGCAGGGTGATACCGCCGCTTCTGCTGTTGCTATTGAGTAGAGCGCTACGTGAAGGACGAACGATCTTTTCTTATGTTATTAGCATTTGCATGCATGAAAAGCCGCGGCGCTGGCGCGTTTGATGGATATTTGGTATACAGGCAGGCGTATTGTGGTGATGAGGATGAACCGCTGATAGCGGATGGGAAGATACTCAACGAATATGGCTTTTTGGCCTTCTTTACGACCACAGTCCGCTGCCATTTCTTCTTCTGCTTCTTGATGCTGCTGGGCAGTCGCGTTTGGCCATGAGAATGCCACTGATTGTCGAATTCAACCCACGATATCGCGATAAGCACTATATTTCTGCTGTTTTTGCTGATGTTGTTGCTGTTGTCAGCTTGTCCCTGGACTGTTCAGACCATCGGTACACGAGAAGCAATATTCCCACGTAGAATTGTCGCCCAACTTCTTCTTCGAGTTGACCGTTGAAATGGCTCGGTTTACTTCGGCTTCGGCTTGGGCACAGACGGATGCCGGTGTTTCTTTTCTAAATTGTTAACTTCGCACATCATCATTCTCGAGCATATCCGATGTCCGTCACACACTTCTTCGTGCTATCACAATTGCTTCTAAAAGGTCTTTCCCGATGATGGATGCATGTCGGTGAAGCTATGCAAGCTGGAGTAGGTGTGCTTTGCAAGCCATTTCCCCTCTTTCTTCACCTGTCGCTTCAGCTAGCCACGACAACCTTTCCGAACGTACCGACGCCGAGCAGCCCGACGTGAACTATGATTGACAGTCTAATCAAATGTCCCATTGGAGGACCGCAGCTGCGAGTCGCTAAAGCCGTTCAAGACTGGTTATCCGGCATGGCGATCTCGAACGCCATCGATGCGGAGATCAGTTCTTGGAGAGAATGATAGGCGAATCGTCGAATGATATACTATTTGTCTTCGCTCAGGGCGGTCTGCTGGAGTTTTGCGTGGTTGTTCGCACGATTTGCGATATACGGCGACGAGCGAGCTGCTGTTGTTCTCATATATCGCATTAAGCTCTACAAGTACCAGGCCGGCACTCGAATATTGCAGGAGGATCACAAACCAGGATGTCAAACAATGGCTCCTATGTCAACTTCAGTCGACCCTCGCGGACACCAAGTCTCAAAAGCGTGAGCCTGTTCTCGCGACGTTCTTCCATGGCACCGTCTGAAGATGATGAAATCCCGCCCTACAGGTGAGTCGTGCGCGAGCGATGAAACCGCGCGGAATCCATGTACCTTGCATACAACCAGAAAGCTAATAAGACAGGCCTGTCAAAGCCAAATTCGTCCAGGTACACGTCACGAGCGACGACCTCGAAGTCAAGCAGCGACGATCGAGCATTGATAGCAGATCAGCGAGACCTCCGGCCATTCCTGAGCGCACGACTTCGTTGGTGGGACATAGAAAGACATATACTTGGCCTTCGAGCGTGAGCGAAGAGAGGAAAGCTGGGACTTGTCGGTTTAGTGATACGCCGACGTTGACGAGGACGCCGTGGGAGTTTGAGAGAGGGAGGCCAGGTTCGAGATGGTCGCGAGTTTCAGATCGCACGCAGAATCTGCCGAGGCGCATATTCGTGCAGTTACCGCGGGAGATATATCAGTGTATACTTGATCATTTGGAGGGATTGCACGCTGTCGTAGATCGCGTGGATGTGCCCGGACTACGACATGACTTGCGGTCGTTGTGCTTGGTGGACAAGAGATGGTATCGAGTGGCGCGAGAGCACTTGTATCGCGATCTCTGGCTTCCGAACAATAGAGTGCCAGCGAAGAGGAAATGGTCGACGAAACAGCCGAAGAGTCGATTACAGCTGTTGAAGGATACAGTGGTGAGAACACCAGGGCTGGGATTCTTGATCCATTCAATACGGATACCTACCGAACTGGCAAGAGAGCTTGATATCGAGGCATACTCGGGATCAAAAAAGACTCCTGGATTAGATTGCCTACAAGAGATCGTGGAGCAATGCTACAATTTGGAATTTATCAGTGGATATGTGCTACCAGCAACGACAACGACAGCACGTATGCTCGCGGCTTTGGCAAGCAGGACGCGATTGAGATCATACGCATGGAATCTGGACTCAGTCAGAAGCACTTTGCCTACCATTGGCGATTTTGTCTCGTCTCACGATGAATGGCAGAACATGGAGACTTTGGCGCTGGCGGCAGATCCTGGTATCGATCTTGGCCTCGGAGCATTTTCGACAGTGTTGCACAGACTACCATCGCTGCGACACTTAATGGTATCTGGTCTGCATCGGGTTGACTTCTCGGACACGACATTACTTACACTGCCTCAGCTGCGATCGCTGAGACTAGAAAGCCTTGGTGGTCTTACGGACACGGGCGTTGAGCACCTTGCTTACTCACGACTTGCTCTTTCCCTCGAACGACTATCCCTGGTCGGGCTTGAGCTGCTGTCATCACAGACTATCCAGACACTGCTCTCACATCTCACACGGCTTCGAAGATTCGTGCTCGTTCAGGAAGCCTCGCCTGAGCCGCCGATCGGGGTTCAAGCGACGAGTAGGCATACAACATTGTGCTCTCCCAGCTTACAATCACTGCACTGGGACTGCTTGATTCCAGGCAATGCAGTCAACTGGCTAGCAGACGCGATCGAAGACGGCAAGTTCCCAAGCCTCAAAAGCATCAAAGTCCCATGCGATTACGAAGGCACCATTCAGCGAATCTGTCGACCCGTCCCTCTCCAGAAACTTACCCCACTGGATCTGGAATATTTGAATGTGCACACGCAACACTACGAGCGGAATCTCCGAGTCGCGCAAATTCAAGCTCAAGTCAGAGTCAGACAAAGTAGACAGCAGCCTTCATTCAATGTCGTTGTTCAGGACGAGTCAATGGAGGTACAGAGCACGCATACGATTGGAAGCTATATTGGAGATTTGAACTCGAAGGTTGAATATAATTTGGATATGGCAGCGGGAGGACATCATGCGCTGGTGGAGTTTGATGATATTGCGATACCCAAGGGATATGGTGGGGATAGGTTTGAGCGAAGGCTTGGGACTGATCTACTGTTTTAGATGACTTTGAGGGGACTGATAATGTTTTAGACTATTGGATTGGTATGATGATCATGATTGATACGCTGACCTCGATTTGCAACAGCGAAGTGCCAGTATTGCAAGGCTGAGTATGACAAAGTGCATTGGCGTGATAGCTGGGCGACGTGGCAGGCTAAGTCGCCCTTCGCATACAAGTACTGTCCGCTTCGCCAGCTTCTATCCTGCTCAACTTCAGCCGGAATTACGGCAATCACGAGACTTTGCACCACCAACGACCCGAAAAGACTCTAGCGTCACCCTTCGAAAGCCATGGCGCCAGCGCACAGCAAGTTCTACCCCGAGTTCGAGGATGCCTTCGCTACAATGAACCAAGACTGGAACAGGTCTTGCTGGTTGGACCATGCTATCACACAAGACCGGATCCAAGACAATCATTCGCCGGGCGGTGCAGCAGCTGCTGCATCACCTGGTTGGTAATTTTTTTTCACGCTAATGATCAGACAGTGCTACCGTTGTACAACCACTTGAGGCTATCGTTTGTCCAACCATTGCCTCGATCCCACCATGCCGTCAAACATCAAAGATCCTCCAGTGCGGCATCTGCTTCTCCGACAAGCTATGGGATCGTAAGGCTGACCTCGAACGACACATGCTCACTCACCAACCAGGCGCTCACCCATGCGCCGTTGCTGGCTGCTCTTTCGTTGGCGAGAAGGCATTCAAGCGTGCTGAGCATCTTCGCAACCACCTGAGAAAGATTCATGGCCAGAACCAGGCGTAATATGGAAGTGTCGAAATCACTCTTTAAGGGTCCGCAATCCTGTTGCGATGAGCGACAGATACTGAGGAAAAGTACACGAAGGAGGATATGATGACTTAAAATGATAGGGAGATTTGGCGTATCTTTGGTACATATCGTTATATGCTATGTAGTCCCTTGATCGTTCTTTACCTTTGCTCCTCTCAACGTCTGTTGTCACTTCGCCATTTGCGTTGAGTCGGTCCTGTTTGCTTCGACTACTGTGGTCTCGACTCCTTGCTCCTCTCCCGCAACCAATGTGATAGTCGGATTTGAATACTTGCTGACTCTGGTCACGAGGCGCTGTATTCGTTCACCTGGATCAAACTCGTACACATCTGGAAAGCCCTCAACCTTATCCTGAGCCATAAGGACCAGGATGTCTACTAAATCAAGCGTGCTCCCGAAACTCTTTTGCAGTAACACATCGTGCTTCAACCCATATTCTGCGCACGTGCATGGACACCCCTTACTTTTATCGCAAATCTTGAAAGGTGCCAATATAATTGCTTGGCCTATGATACGGAATGTCTGTTGCTGATGGCGTCTCAAAATGAGCCAAGTCCGTTGATTTATTGCTGCTAGGAGGTCCCCGGCGCAGACACCACTACACGCCACAGCAGCTACTATGTCGCCCACATAGAGTAGTCGCTGCTTGCAAATCTGCCAGTCCTCAAGTGGCGAGATGCTATTTGTAGAAGCGGCCACGACCATTTCGTTGAGTTCTGTCTCGTAGGGTTCCACTCGCTCACGCTTCTTGTCAAGACAACATGTGAGGCGTCCCTTGGTATCTACGCGTAATCCTGTACTACGGCAATTCATCTGGTATGTCCACTTCTGTTCCGAGCTCGGAATGAGGTAATTCGACAGGCATCTGTTCTGCACAAGGTGCATCACATCCGCGTTACTCTTGTCGATTCCCAAGGCGTTCAACAGGCAAAGGATATAAAAATTGTCGCCATCAATCCCTTCAATGGTCCAGCGTTGAATGACAGCTATAGCCAGTTTGAAGGCGGACACTTGATAGTCTGGAACAAGAGGCAACCTGGATCCATCCCAAGTCAAGAGGGCAAGGGTACCATAGATACGATCACGCTTATCCGCACACTTTGCAGTGCAGAGTAGGTCCAGAAACTCGTCAGCCGGGATTGCCGAAAGCGTCTCACTCGAACGTCCTAGACGGGACAGTCTAGGTAAAGTGGTGAAGCTAAGCCAGGAGTACTCACTGCTGATATCGGTGAGTGCGCTAAGGATGTTCAAGTTCTCAATGAAGGTCCACGGGAGTTGGAATCTCCCGCAGAGAACAGTGATACTTCTGGCCATAAATATTTCTTGCATGATCCACACGCGTTGCCAGTAAGGCCGTTCAATGAAGTTTTCGTACACACGCAGGAACCTGACCATTTCGAGCTCCGATTTTTCTTCTTTCAGTCGCTCCCAGAGATTCTCGCAGGACATGCTGGTACTGTTATATAGACTGTCATCCAGGACTGCGGGACCGTACTTAGACTTATCGGCGGGATGAAGTGCTGTATGGACGAGATCTGGCGAGAAATGCACCATGAAATCTACATCGTCATTTCCAGAGCCCACACAAGCCACGACGTGTGCTGCTTTGCTGTAGATTCTGCCCATCATGGCTACCTGGAAGCCTTTCTCTTTCAGGTCATTCTGGGTGATACAAATGGCGTCTATCCAGAAAGGAGCACTAGGATAATGGAGTCGCGCTTGCCAAAGAGCGTAATGGCTGTTTCCTCGGACATGATGCGGAACCTTGTCGATGTAAATCTGACGAGAGTTTTCGGTGTCGCCCCAAGTGTAAGAAATCGCAAGGTAGTCAGGTGCGGAGTCGAGGTCGTGAACAGTCACAGTACAGTCGGTCGCTTTCTCGTTTCCGGGAAGTAAATGCAACAGGCGTATTTGCCTTTCTGGATGTTTCAAGGGCTCCATTTTCAACAAGCTTTCTTCGCATTCTGCACCAAGGCCTGCTGCGATGGATCGCGAGGTTTGATCACTTTAGCCAGCCTCAGTCCAAGTGTGTTACATCACCATCAGTTAACTTGCAACGACAGGCATAGGGAGGCAGGTATCGCGAATTTTCTTAGCAAGATGAGCTGCTATAGAATCATCAGCTTCAGGCATCAGAAAGTTGCCGCATCGAGGCAGCAAGCTACCACAACGGAGTAAGGTAAAGGTGTCTGAGGGCATTGATTGCATCGCATCGCGTCGCCTGATGTCAGCCAGTATCTCACCGCATTTGATGCAACGCGATGGATGCACGAACGGCGGATAGCAAGGGAACGGGACGAGACCAGTTTCATGATGGCAGAAGGCGGAAGAGGAAGCACGATGTTTAAGGCTGCGGCAACACTTCATCTCTTGGCGCCAAGACCCTTCATCCCTGAACAACTGTCAACCTCGCAGCATTGGAACATCTCCATAGCATTGCTCGCCAACTACAGTCGCTCTTTTGCGCAACATTGCAAAGTCGCATCTAGCAATTAGAGCATTAACGACACGAGCGACCACCATGGCAGTCAAGAACAAGTACTCGGTCCTGCTCCCAACCTACAATGAGCGCAAGAACCTCCCCATCATCGTCTGGCTACTCAACAAGACCTTCACAGAGAAGTGAGTATACAACTTGTCCAAACCGTCAAGTAACATCCCATTGATTTCAGTCTCTCAGCAAACTCGACTACGAAGTAATAATCGTCGACGACGGCTCCCCCGACGGAACCCAAGAAATCGCCAAACAACTCATCAAAGCCTACGGAAGCAACCACATCGTCCTGAAACCTCGCGCCGGGAAACTCGGTCTAGGAACCGCCTACGTCCACGGCCTACAATTCGCAACCGGAAACTTCGTCATCATCATGGACGCAGACTTCTCTCACCATCCGAAATTCCTCCCTGAGATGATCAAAAAGCAGGCAGAAGGGAACTACGATATCGTAACAGGTACACGCTATGCTGGGGATGGTGGTGTTTATGGATGGGATCTGAAGAGGAAGATGGTGAGCAGAGGGGCGAATCTTTTCGCGGACACGGTTTTGAGGCCGGGCGTTAGTGATTTGACTGGATCATTCAGATTGTATAAGAAGCCGGTGCTTCAAGAGGTGATTAACCGGACGGAGGCGAAGGGATACACTTTTCAGATGGAGATGATGGTTAGGGCGAAGGGAATGGGTTTCAAGGTTGCTGAGGTGCCGATCTCTTTTGTGGATCGATTGTATGGCGAGTCGAAGCTTGGTGGGGAGGAGATTGTGGAGTATCTGAAGGGTGTGCTTGGACTGTGGGTGAAGGTTTAGAGAGATTAATACAGGAACTGGATCTCTTCGACAAAGCGCGGCGTTGGTGGGCATTGGATCTTGAATGGAAAAGAGGTTACATGGGATGTGCATTCGACAGGATGTGCTACAGCTTCATATGTATCAAATATCAGAATTGAGAAAACTTTGACGCAGCCTGGCCGACCTGGCCGCCTTCTCATAACACCAGAGCATTGCAATAATTGCCGACCGCGACTTCAGCCCGCCTTGAACTTCTGCTCCACCTCTTCGACGAAAATTTACGATCGTGATTGTCGTCGACATCCCAGATCGTCATTGCTAGCACAGCAATCGCTATATACAGCGTCTTCAGACCGGCCCTTCATCATCATACCAGGTCTGGTAACATCCCTAGCCTTCCTCCTGCATATTGAGAGGAAACCAGATGATGCTCTTGCAACTGGTCACTCTCGCTTTCCTCCTCGACACCGCAAGTGTGCCGACCATAGATTGACCAGAGCACTATGCAGGCTTCATACTTGTACTTCCGATCCTGCATCGACTTCACGTTGCTGGCATGTGGGATCCAAAGATCCTCCACGGATCTATCTTCTCCGGTGGGTCCGCAGGTGTGCGATCCGAACATTGGCCACTGCGAAGCGCAGCGATCGTACTTTTCCTGCAAGCTGAGACGGTGCTTCAGGATTTTGGTCTCGTCCCAGTGAGCTTCCTCTAGCGGCGTCCAGGGCGTGATGTCTAATATCCCGCAAGTGTGTTCTCTGGTGTTATCCCAAGTACTGGCGCACTGGGTGTAAAGCTGTTTCTTCAAAGCCTCCACCACCGCTGCAGCATCCTCTTGCGGGCTTCGAGGCGGCGTGACACCAGCTGAGTCGGACTCTGGCATTTCTTCCTCATTGTCTTCGAAGCCCTGGAAACTGTCATCACCATCAGACTCTTCGGGTTCCGTGAACTCGAACTCGGAACCGTTGTAAGAGCCCTCAAGATCAGACGCCAACATGTGCTCGATCGCTCCTCTAGCATATTTCGGATCCGCCAGGATGAGATCTACAGGTAGAGAGTAGCTCGACCAGTCATCAACAGAGGGCACCATCACTTCCCTCTCCAACACGAATCTCAGCTTCCGTCGCACATCAGCGGCAGTGATCCTACTTCTTGAGTGCTTCTCTTTGTGCTTGTCGAAGTCGGCGAAAGCTCGCCGAATATACTGGGCTACTTCCGGCTGCCGGGCGAGTTCCGCGACTCGCTCGTAATAGCTTGCGAGGTCTTGCAGGTCTGTAGATTGCTCAGTATTCCCAGTCGAGCATCCAGCTTCTGCTCCTTCCCGTTGGGCGCCATAGTCTGGAGTGCTTCTGTAGGAGAGACTGTCGTTTTCGATACTGTCGCTGACGTCCTGCGTACATTCTCGCTGGGTGACGAAGGCTGATCCTGACGGAGCATCAGGCTCTGCTTCATTTGTGTGCTGCGCCAGCGGGTAATCTGCGAGATGTTCATCGGTCATTGCACCCTCGAATTGAGCTTGGAACACTTCTTGCCTGGATAGTGGAGGTGACAAGTACTGTGCGAGCCCATTCTCCGGGAAGATTTGAACATTTTGCATCCCAGCACTTCTGACTGGCCACTGGGACCACTCTCCCGTCTCCATAGGAGCTGGAACCCGCTCATCGCTCACTTGCATAGATGAAGGATAAGAAGGATAAGAATACCATTCTCTCACTTCTACAGGAGCTGGAACCCGCTCATCGCTCACTTGCACAGGAGGATGATAGGTTGGCTCTCCGACGTATAGCTCTTCGTCGGAAACCCACCCATCACTGATGCTCTCTTGGTCGTCACTGCGCTGCCTCTTTGATGGCCGCTCATCATCCTCTTCTTCTCGGCCGAATGTCTCGCTGCGAGCAGTTCTCGATGTGTCGAAAGTTGGCGACTCACTGCGAACAAATGACATCTCGAAATTCCTGTCTCTAGCCCGGACGTACGCCACCTCCTGTTCGCTGGCCACAACTGGTTCTGGATCGTCGTCTTCATCACGCCGTCTTTTGCGAGTAGCTGCGATCACGATATCTGATGCGGATTCGCCGAAGTCATCGTCATCCGACGGAGGTTGTCCATAGGCCTCGATCGCGGCCATCTGTTTTTCCAAAGTCGAGACCTGGCTTGTTATCAAATCCACTTGGCACCTCATGTCTTCCATGTGGCCTTTGATGTTCTCTTTTCTTCCACGTTCGAGAATCTTGAACTGCTCGTCCATTTCTGTAGCCAGTTCTTCGTTGACTGGAAGTTGGCTTGACAACGCAATTTTGCGTAGGGATTCGGACTCCGACAATTTTTGCTGTTCACGATTTCAAAGTTGATGGAACTTTGAGAGAAGATGCAGAGTGAGATTTATGTTTGCTCGCTTGAGTCTTCAAAATGTCATATGGTAAGTATATGCTACCTACTTTGCGCTGACCACTCACAGCTCTCCGAATTCTTTTCCTCGCCTGCAAGCTCGTCAGCCTGATCCAAACCCAGAGTTCTCGCAGCCTCGGAACCACGGCTTCGCCTGATTTCGCGTCAAGTCATGCCAGTCGCCTTACAAGCAAGCTCATCATCCTGACACCAAAGGTTCTGCAGCCTCGCTACCACTGGTTCACCTGACTTCTGGCCACATCACCTCAAAGGCGACCACTTCCACTCCAGAGAGTCTTTCGGCACTGCGCCACACCAGTCATCGCGATTTTCGTAAGACTTTGCATAGCAGCAGCTGGGCCAAGGCTGAAACACAATATTTGCAGTTCTGTCTCTGTCGCAGAATGCCGCGAATGCCTTTTCTTCATCTTGACGCTGCGAAGCAGCCTCACGTTTCCTTTCGCGTTCCAGTGCGCAGATGTCGCATGCTGGGCACGGTCGTACAGTGAATTGTGTAGCGAAGCAACGAAATGAATCAATTCTCTCCGCTTCTCGTCTGCACCATCTGATATCGCTCTCAATAGCACGTTCCCGTCTTTCGATCGATGGCCGATTGGCGTCGTTTTCATCGAGCTCGAGTAGCCACTCCCTGATCTTGTTGCATTTCTCGATGGCATCTGTCTCTCTCTTCAACTGCTTGATTTCATTTCTCAGCTCCCTAATTTCTTGCCAGAGGGCGAATTGTGCCCTCATCTGTTCTGTATCTTCTGGGTTAGGGTCGGGACATTGCAGTGGAAAGATCTTCTCGTCGAGAAGCTCAATCCAGCGGCGGGTTTGCTTCTTCTTGCTGAATGTGTTGCCCATGCTTGGAATTCTGTTGATACGAGAGTGTTGATGTGTAAGCGAAAGTCGTGAGAATGATTGTGTGCGCACCATCGAATTTGCTGGCAACAAGCTTCGCACAGTACCATAGCTTCACGTTCACACATACGGAACACGTGTCAAAACGAAGAGATTCGCGCTCTGAGATTGCCACGCTGTCTGTCCCTCGTGCTTCCGCATGATCTTCAGCGGGAAAGACCTCCAGTGTCCTGATCGCATGCGCGAACGAAGACAAGCTGATGGTCCTCCTCTTGTGCTGTCTACAGGCAGGTCTTAGTTTCCTCGTCGGCAAGCCGACGGGTACTCACACCGCGCACCACGTGGAGGTGCCTGCCAATCGCGCGGCTTCCTAGCTCTTACTCTCTCTGAACCTCCCTTGCACTTCCATATCTATCATGGCCAGTCCCGGCCTCACCATGTCCCATATATGTCTTCCGCCAATTTCTTCTCGGCGAGGTTCAGGTCGTAGCATGATGCTTCTCATCGATGCCAGAGTCGCTTCGTGGGTGGTAGTAACGTGATTCTTTTCTTTCTCCTCCTTTTTGGGCCTTTGATTTTGCCCTTCTTTTTGACCTTATTGCTGTGGTCTCCTTCCCCCATCGTGGCAGATGTGTAACATCTGCCACCGATTTCCCCTTGCAGGCCATCTCCTGCACCCTTCCCAAGTGCCAGCCAGCAATCGCATGACAATCATGAAACTTCCCAAAATTCTCCAAATTCAAAATCCAAAACCCTTCCCAAATCCATCTCCCACTCACGAAACTCATTTCTGTAAATCAATACTCCCTCCAGCGGCCCACGCAGTTCAGCATCAAGTGAAAGCTCTTTGACTCCACGGTCAATCTTGACTGTTGGCCCGCGGCGACAGACTTCCATGCTCCAGCCGACTTGACGTATGTGAGGCAGAGTTCGTAGCGTCTCTCGTCTCGCTGCACCTCTCTCGCCCCGCAGACCGAGCCAAGTAGCTCATTTCTACGATTTTGTTGGAGCGCGGACATTGTGTGAGATGACTTGGATCCTCCTCCGGCCATAGAGGGTGTCCTCTACCCAAGTGAGATTTCTACTCGAGGTCTCAGTCTCACCATGCCGATGTACAAAGCTCGGCAATTGTCTCGGAGTGTTCTCTTTCTCCGCTGCAGATTGAGACTTCTGCTTCTTTGGAGGTGGCGCTTCGTCTTCTTCACGCTTGCGCTTCTTGGAGGCTGGCTCTTCTACTGCGTCCCGCTTGCGCTTCACCACATATGTAGACGCTCCGAAGGTCGCAGTTGCCTCTTGGCTGTTGAATTTGCTGGTCAGAGCCTCAGCCTTCCGACTCTGTGGAGCTGGCATCTCGTTCTCCACACGCTTGCGCTTTATGCCCGGTGCCTTGAACGTAGCATCTCGTTCAGGAACTTGCTCTTCTGCTCCCTCGCGCTTGGGCTTGTTCACGTGTGGAGTCGCTCCAGATTTTGGAGCCGGCGCTACAGCGTTATATTTGCTGATCAGTGTCTCAGCCTTCTCTTCATCTGCGTAACGGCCCCAAAAGGAGAAGTCGAGGAGAGCATCGTGAGCTTTACGTGGGAGCGGATGCTTGGGATCCATGCGAATCTCCGTGCCGTCTGCAACCAGATACTCGGGCCCGGCGAGGGCTCCAACGATGCGAGCAGCCAGCACTTCTTGAGGCCCAGTCATGTCCCTGAGATTCCGACGAATTTCGCCAACTTCAATCCCGATACGTTGCTCTGCTTTGAAGGGTAGAACCACGGCTCTCGCTGTGTTTGCGAAGGCCTTTTGTGGAGTCGAAGAGCGATTCGACTGAGCCTGCTCAGGCTTGAGGTCGGCCTTGGGCGAAGCAGAGCAGCTGCCTTCATTGCGCTCGCGCTTTACTGGAGCATCGAGCCCTGATGCAGACATCACAGGCTTCTCAGTCTTGATGAATGTCTTGCGTGCCGCAAAGCAGCTGCCTTCACTGCGCTCGCGCTTTACGGGAGCATCGAGCCCTGATGTGGGCACCACAGGCTGCTCAGTCTTGATGAAAGAGAATCGTGGCGTCGGAAAGGCGTTCATCTTCGCTCGCGCATTTTTATGCTTGAGCTTGTCCTGAGCTCTTTCCCTTTCACGCTGGAGCTTTTCCTGGGCTCGCTTGTTTTTGCGCTCGAGCTCGGCCTGAGCCATGAGGCTTCCTTTATGCTCAGCTCCTCTTGGAATACTGCGCGCCGATTCAAGCACCACAGCGCTCTCAGTCTCGGTGAAAGTCTTTTGTGGTTGCGACGAAAGTCTCGCGTGAGCCTGATCAAGTTTGCGACCAGGCTTACTCGGATCGGAGATGCTGGCTTCCTGCAGCTCAGCCTTCTCAGGCGCAGCGAGCACCGGCCTTCGCGCCGCAGCCTTCTCGATCACCGCGAGGCCCCTACGCGGTGTCGAATTTGCGCTTTTGATGGCAGGTGAGATTTGATTCTTCTCTCCTGGCGTGAGCTTACCTTCCTTGGGGGCTACTGAGGGGTTCTGCACAGAACTTCTACCCTCAGAGGCCTTGGGAATGGAGCTGGTTGCCTTGGATCTCGATTCCTTCTCAGAGTGTGACTTGCGAGGTGAACTTTGAAGCTCCACCCCAGAGTCGTTGCCACTGTTCAGCTCCGACTTTGGAATCTTCGAATGGGCTGCCAGGCCCTCTCTTGGCGCGGGAGTTGGTCCTCCGCGCTTTGAGTCGGTGTCGATCACGTCCGGACCAGCCTCGAACCACGCACGGAGCGAGAATGGCTGGCCAGAAGCTTGTAGCTGGCGTTGCTCCGGAGTTTCAGCTTCCAGTTTTAAGGGTTTGGAGAGCGACTTGGCCCGACGCTCTTCTTCCATCGCCTTCTCGTATGCCTCTTCGTCCAGAAGGTTGATATCAAGGTGCTTGTGTTTTTCTCTGAGCAATTTGGCTCTTTCAGGATCGTCAGATTTGTACGTTCTGAGAAAAGCCACAAGCTCCTCCCGCCTGACCTTTTCCGCGCGAGAGAGCGGCGTCATCTTGCGAATATTCGACTTGGACACGGAAGTGATAGCCATCTTCTTGTAAATGGCGTCTGAGAAGTGGTTGTGGGACCTCTCGTTCCAGCTGGTGAAGCTGGTGACAGGCTGCAGGCGTGAATTTCCTGACCGCCTGTAACTTTTCCTTTGACTGCAGATGTGGTTGACGTGACTGCAGACAAAATTGATCTGGCTTGAAGCCGATAGTGTATCGCAAGTGTAAATGGTCTTGACAGCTTGCTTGCTTGTTTGAGTCTGCTTCAATTGAGTTGAAGTGTTTGGTGTGTGATGTGAACGAAATGTTTACGTTTTGAGACGCAGAGTTCTGTAGAGAAAGGAAAGAGAGATTTTCGAAGCTGGGAAATGATTTTGCACTCAAGAGGCTTGGCCGCACAGCCTTTGACCACCCATAGACAGTGGAATAAGCGATGAAATTTTACGACCAAGTGGTTGCGATTGGAAAGGGTAGCTTGTTTCTCGAGGGCAGGTATTGGCCTACGGGAAGGATAGAGCATGCTAAACTCGTGGCTGTGAGTCGAGCGTGAAGCGGAGATCCATGGTATGGTCACAACTATATGGTTGCCAGAGGAGTCCATAGAAGCTTGGCTTCGCGCGGGCTTGACATGCTAGATATCAATTATTAGCGTAGCCTTGCACGTGGCCGAAAGCCAGAGCTTTTCTTACGTCTCGAGAAGCGTGGATTGGTGGAACCTACGTACATTTAGGACTTTTGACCCGACGTCCTGCAAGCTTCGAATAAGTCCCGAGACTATTATCAGCGTGCGAAGCTTTTCGTGACTTCACACGACACTGGTCGGGAGCGTCCGTAGAATTGAGAGGTACCCAAAAATACCCAAAACTGAAACTCGTCGAGTTGTTCTCGTGATGGTGCCTCGGGAGTTTCGTTCTGTAAACAGGTCTATCCATCCTGGCTCGCTATGCTACGCTAAAGACCGGCGTAATTGAATATATCATCTCGTGTGCTTAGGCTGCTGGGGCTTTCGTCATCTGGTCGATTCGCCCGGTGCCCCGACTTGAGAAAACGGCCATGATCCCGAACCCAACGTAAAAGAGTGCCAGAGGATAGGCCACCAGTCCTCTCATGTTAGTCATGCGGCCCACAACGCAAAACATGGCTGAGCTTGAGTAAGTGCACCATGCGATTGCCAAGCTGACGAGACAGTAGCCAATGAATGTGTCCAAGGGTAAGGCTACGCCAAGCAAACTTGCGAAGACCAACGGAAGCAAGCAGTACCCGAGCACAGAGCTCGAACGGCCAAGTGTAAGAGTTGATGAGAAGTGCGCGCTTCCATGATAGCCTGGTTGGTGATTTTGTGCCGCTTGGACATCATCTTGTGATAAAGGAGGCGACATCATGCTGAACACAAAGTGTAGCGCAATAGCGCCAAGAGCAGCCAGCCCGCATACGTAGCCGAACCAAAGCTTTCCAGACTATGCATGCGATTAGACACAAGCGACGAGAGCCTGCGACCGGTGCACTTACGAGTAATAGAAATGTGCCAAAAAGCGCACAAAAGAGAAATGGTCCTGCCAAGTCTGCGTCGTCCATGATATGTTGGTCTATTCGTGCCATGGGATTGAGCACTGTGAGAGTCTGCGACTTTTGTTAGCTCGGTCCATATTCGTTTCCTTGGATCGCCATCTCGCGGTATGCCAAAGCTTATTCGACGAACCTTGCTTTGTATGTGTTGGAAATTGACACCAAGCTCTTCTAGCAGAGGCGGCTCGCCATCGTATCCTTCCGTGCCAAAAGCTGCAAGCCAGCCTGTTCTTAAGCCTCCTTGTCCTGTGCCCATCTGCCCGCTTGCACCAGGTTGTCCTGGAAAGGCTCCAAATCCATAGTTTGCTGATCCTCCGCCATAAGCATTTGAAGCTCCGTAAGCTTGTGCAGTGTTGCTCCCACCGAATGCTTGAAAAGGTGTTGATTGTCCCGATACGGGCTGGTTCGAATATGTGGACTGGTAGAAGTTGAGGTTGTTCTGAGCATTGTATTGGTTGTTCGGCGGTGATTGGTATCCGTAGTTGGCCATGGTGGCCTGTTTCGGTGTGGTTCGTGGTATGCGAAAGAGGTCGGTGTCGGCGACGCTTCGTTATTGCTTATAGTTGCTGGTTCAGGACCTGTTTCAAGCTCTGTATGCGCCCAAGTAGCAGATGCACGAGCTCTGGAAATGTGTTCAGCACCTGCTTCCTCAAAATCGCAAGTTGTCGTCCTTAGAATTGGGGTCCTCGGGCGCCCTTTCCGACTGCAGGGGCGGAACTCTAAATTCGAAGCAAGTTTTGACGCCTGTTAACCAATTTTGAGAGCAACACCCATGCTTCGGTCTTTTCCTTACACTTACAAGCTGGAGAATTGTTCCTCGATACACCATCTCTGCACTATCTCCTACTCAGACCAGTGACAAAGAGTTTTTGTGTTATACGTAACTAAGACTTACGTATTCCGTAATAGACTTTACTAATCCCGTAACTAACTTTATAAACCCCGCTACCTATTAAATAAACTCCCGTATAGACTATATAATACTCTTTATTACTAGTCTAATCCGTTTCTATCGGAATTTAATATACGTATATTTAAAATAATAGGAGTAAGTAAATAGTAATAGATACTATACTACTATATATTAGAAATCGCGAAATCCGCTATAATATATTACTATATATTTACGGAAACTAACTATATACTAAATTTAATATATTCTAACCTACTCGTCGATACTATAGCCTTATA
>JAASFE010003820.1:53759-65179 GCA_013365205.1 Pseudocercospora cruenta
TGAGTAGAATCGCTCTTTAGCTAGAAAGAATAATATATTACGAGATAGGGTCTAGGTATATAAAAGAGGGACGGGCCGTCCCGTGTCTTAGCGTTTATCGCCGACTACTTAGCTTGCGCGTACTCGCGCTCTCTTAGATACTTCGTACGACGTTCTATCTTCTAAATACGTACTACCTTTAATATTACGTCGTACTAACGAGTCGATAAGTAGTCGAAAAGGTTTCTACGTACGCTTTAAGCTATTACCGCTTATTCGCGATCTAGAGATCTACGTCGGCGCTTTAACTTCAACTCGAAGTACCTCGAAGTATTAGGTATATCTAAGGTAGGTTTACTAATAGTTACCTATAGTATATATAAGTCGCTTATATCGCGCGACTATAGCAAGTTCATCCGGGATTAAAGTCTCTCTCTCTCCCTCTCTCTATATCGAACGCTACGGCGGAAGCTACGCGTAACGGTAGGGTAGCCCTTCTTTCCTATAAAACTAACTAGGTACTCGAGCGACGCGGACTCGTATCGCCTAAGCTACCTAATAACGATCCCTCCGACTTCTACGATATCTCTTACGAGTCTACGCCTATAGACCGCGAACGCGAATAGTAGCGTAAGTAGGACCTCGAGAAGAAGATCTAATAGGACCTTAATTCTATATACGAGAACGACGATCTACCCGATCTAGAGAGCCTATCTTAATCTTAGATAGTACGCGGTACTTAGTCGTCCTAAGACTACGTCCCTCCGACTCGTCGTCCCTACTTAGTAGCTACTATAGGGTTCGGTAATAATATGTTTAGTAAGATAGGCGGGACCTCTATATTCGGTAGTAGTACGCCGCTCCCTTAAGGAAACTCCCCGTTTAGTACCTTATCTAAGGAGCCTAAGAATAAGTATAGAATAGTACGCTTCGAGCTCGGTAAGGATAATATAGAAGAGGTCGATCTAACTAACTATATAGAAGAGTTAGATCCGGAGGTAGAATATAAGGCCAACGGACTAGAAGGACTTAAGCGCCTCGTTAAACGAGCGCTAGTAGACACGTACTAGGTAGTAAAGTATCTTACTATTCGCTATTAGTCGGTAAAGAAGGCCTATACCGACGTTATTAAAAAGAACGAACAATATATTAAGGATATTAAGAATCTAAATAAGGAGGTTTAGAATCTACGAGACAATAGAGGAACTATTAGCGTCTCGTAAGAAGAATATAACTAGAAGTACTAAGAGCTAGATAATATAGAAAATAATATTAATAACTTTAAGGATACTATCCGTTAGAATTACGATAAGATTGTATAGAAGGAAGCTAGGATTAGCGACTAGGAAGATCGTATTACTAATCTCGAGGCACAAGTTACGATACTTAATAATATAGTCGATACTCTTAAGTAGTAGTAGTTAATACCGCCGCCTCTACTACTAGTACTAACTATTAGACGTATACGCCAAATACTACCTACGCGTAATAATATAACCGCTACTATACTAACTTAAGCGCCCGCTATACCCGTATAATAGGTGCTAGCGCCGTAGCTACCTTCGTAGTAGAACGTTCGTTCTAGTATACCTATGTCTACGACCTTATAGAAGTCGAATTACTTCTACGCTACTAAAGTCAAGTTTCCGGACTTAGACTTCTTTAATAGTATAGATAAGTCTAAGTATAATAATTAGAAGGATTAGATATAGAGTAAGATTACTACTACCTACTTAGAGAATTCTTAGATTACGGAGATTTATAACTATATTAAGATACGTACTATAGCTAATAGCCTTACGAAGAAATTTATTTAACTTTATACCGTACGAGGAGCCGAGAAGTAGTAAGACCTTAATAAGGCTTAGGCCGCGATAGATAAGAAGTTTGGAGATAGCGATAAGGAGCGTAGGGCTTTATATAAGCTCGCTATCCTAATATAGAAGGATAGTTCGTTCTCTTAGTTCGTAGTGGAATAGGAGACTCTATCTATAGAAGCTAATAAACTAATAACTACTACTAAGTTATAGGCCAAGCTAAACCGTAAGTATAAGGATGCCTTAATATAATATGTCTACTCGACTCTAAAGGAGATTATTCGCGAAGGAAAACTCTATAAGCAATCTTAGGACCTTATAAAGGCCCTCTCTACTAAGAATAATAATAGTAAGAGTAATACTAGCGGAAGCTCTAACTCGCGAGCTAACCGTAATATAGCTAGAAATATAACCTTAGTATCTACTAAGACGTTCAACTCTAGCGGAACTAGTACTAGTAATACTAGTAGTTCTCGT
The DNA here is from genome assembly GCA_013365205.1 of Pseudocercospora cruenta. Lineage (NCBI taxonomy): Eukaryota > Fungi > Ascomycota > Dothideomycetes > Mycosphaerellales > Mycosphaerellaceae > Pseudocercospora > Pseudocercospora cruenta. The sequence continues at coordinate 56,033 of JAASFE010003820.1, forward strand.
AACAATAATAGTAGTAGAGGCGGCGCTCCTTCCCGCGTTATCTCCGACCGCTATCGTAAGCCGTAGTTATCTCCCGAGTAGGTAGCTACTCTTAAGGCCCGCTTAACGCGTAAAGGCCGCTACTAGAAGTATTAGGGTTAGGGTTATACTATATATAATACCGCTTATATCCTTTATTTTTCTTACGGTCGTTATAAATACGATAGCCGCGTTCCTTAAGGTACGTCTATATCAATTACGGACTTTAATAGCCGTTACGGAGGTAGAGCCTTACTTAACGCTATATAGACCGGATCGGATAATACTACTAGATACCTACCTATACTAGACGAGCTACTCCTTCTAACTAACGGATCGGAAAACGAGTAGCCTTAGCGTAAAGACGCGCGACTAAGGCAAATATATATAAAGCTACGATAGAAGAAGTACTTAACGAATTACTAGAAGATTAATAGAACGATAAGATGCTAGGTTATATATAGGACGATAACTAGCTCCTTACCTATATAGTAATAATAGATAGAGTTATAGAATCAACTTATATAGAACCTAAGTATAGTAGATACCTAGTATGTTCCGCTAAAGTAACTACTTCCTCTCGAAATAATATTTATACTTATAGTCTCCTTAACTATAGAGCTACTATATACTTCTCCTATCTAAACTTTATACGCGTAAATAAGATCTAATCTTTTCCCCTTATTACTCCGAAGCGTCTCCGCCTAGCTAATAGGCGGCGGAAATCTATTATATATATAGCATTTATTACTAATACGATAGGCGATTACATAGAATAGCGGCTATTCTATATTACCGATTTAGACTAATACGATCTAGTCTTCGGTATAGACTAGCTAGAAGACTACGACCCTACTATTAGCTTTAAGGACCGTACTATTACGTTTAATTCTCCTCGATACTATATTAAGTATAATAAAGGTAGCCGCGCTTATATAGTTTCTATCGACAGACGAGGAAAAGTATACTCTTATATACTAGCTACGTATAGAGACTACGATATCTATACAATTAGCGCCGACGCCTTCCTCCGGATAGCTAAGCGTAATCGACGCTAAGGACGCTCGGGCGAGCTAGAGATATTCGTCCTATAGCTAGAAGACTTTCCGAAAGACGATAAACATATTAGTAACTTCGAAGTAGAGCTAGAGGATAACCCTCTTAGTAATATATTCTACGCCGCCCTCTCCGTAGATACTAGTAAATCGGAAGCGGAATTAAGAGTAATAAGCCTAGAAGACATTAAGATATTTATAGATACGTAGAAGAAGCGCGATCTAAAGGACAAGTTGCCTCCTAAGTATTACTAGATTGCCGACGCTTTTAAACATAAGAGCGAGTTTAAATTACCTAACTATAGCCCGTCGGACTATACGATTAACCTAAAGGAGGGCGTAGAACCTCCGTATAAGAAGTTATACGCTATAAGCTTAGAATAGCTAGCTATTATTAAGAAGTACATCGATAGTAAGCTTCTAAAAGGAACTATCGAGAAGTCTAATTCCCGCTACGCCTCGCCCGTACTAATAGTAAAGAAGCCGGGCGGAGGGTTACGTATCTACGTAGATTATCGCGGACTTAACGCTCTTACTTAGAAGGATCGGTACCCTATACCGCTTATACGAGAGATACTTAACCGACTATATAAAGCTAAGTAGTTTACTAAACTCGATATAGTAGCCGCTTTTAATAATCTACGTATCCGTAAGGGTAATAAATAGCTTATAGTATTTATTATACGCTACGGGCTCTACTAGTATAAGGTTATACTATTTAGACTATATAATAGACCTAGTTCCTTTTAGCGGCATATAAACTACCTAATATACGACTTCCTAGACATATTTATTATAGTATATCTCGACGACCTACTAATCTACTCTAACGGGGATCTAGCCGACTATATATAGAAGGTTAATAAAGTACTAACCCGCCTACGGGATATAAATCTACCTATCGATATAGATAAGAGTAAATTCCACGTTAAGAGGGTTAAGTATCTCGGCCTAATTGTTATAATAGAGGGCATCGAGATAGACAAGGCTAAGGTCGAAGCTCTTTAGTTATAGTAGACGCTATCTACTATTAAAGATATATAAGCCTTTCTTAGGTTTATAGGGTTCTACCGTAGGTTTATTAAGGAATTTAGTAGAGTAGTATCTCTACTAACGGTATTAACGAAGAAGGATAATAGATCCTTTATTTAGACTAAGAAATGCGAATCGGCATTCTAAGAGCTTAAGAGGAGATTTATAACTATACTAGTCCTTACTTACTTTAATCTAGAATAGGAGACGTAGGTTAAGACTAATATATCCGATTATATTATAGCTAGAGTACTATTATAGCGCAACCCGAATACGGGTATCCTACATCCGGTAGCCTTCTTTTTAAAGAAGATATTACTAGCTAAATATAACTATAACATCTACGACAAAGAACTACTAGCGATTGTAAAGGTCTTCGAAGAATAGTAGTACGAAGTAATTAGCGCTACGGATAATAACCTAACCCGAGTATTATCTAACTATAAGAATCTAGAGTACTTTATAAGTACTAAATAGCTAAACCGCCGCTAGGTACGATAGGCGGAGTTCTTAGCTTAATTTAACTTTGAGATTACCTACCGACTAAGGAAGTAGGGATAGAAGCCTAATAGCTTAATACGGTTGTCGTAGGATATACTAACTAAAGATAACTTAAGAACTTAGTATTAGTATTAAACTATACTAAAACCGTATAATATAGATATTATAGCTTACTTTACTATAGTCTCGGAGGATAAGCTTCCTAAAGAGGTTAAACTACCTTAGGTCTTATACTTAATACTTAGGGATAAACCTAGCGATAACAACGAAGAATTAGACTCTAGTTCTAACGAAGAGGGTAGTATTCTAGTACCGTCTAAGGATAAGACCGCTTCTAAGGAGGGGGATAAATCTCCTATCCTAACCGAGAAAAGTACTTAAGACGATGCCTTCGAGTTACTAAGAGAAGCCTATAGTTATACGTCGATTCGTATACGTATAAAGCGAGTATAGTTAGACCTTACTAATTAGAAGAACTTACCGTTCTTATAGTAGTAGAAGATATCCGCTATAGAATACTAAGTTATAGACGGTCGACTAATCGTTAACTAGAAGTTATACGTTCTTAACTATAAGAACATTCGTATAAAGATTATCCGAAGATACTACGATATAGTACTCGTAGGATATTAGGGCGCTACTAGAACCTACGATCTCCTCTACCGTTAGGGATTCTTCTAGCTAGAGATATTAGCCGATATTGCCCGTTACCTACGTAACTACTACATCTATCGTAAAGCCAACCCGTTAAGGTAAGGACTTTAGGGGATACTATCTACGCTACCTACGCCTCCCGCGACTTAGGCGTATATCGCTATAGATTTTATCGTAGAGCTACTACTAAGTAAGTATAAGGAAACTAAGTAAACATAGAAGCATATTATAACTATAACTAATTGCTTAACTAAGGAAGTACGTTTTCTAGGTACTAATAGCCTAGAAGCCGAGTATATAGTAGGACTATTCTACCGGTATGTCTTCTACTAGAAAGGAATCCTTAAGGTTATCTTCTCGGATAGAGGATTATAATAGACAAGTACTTTCTTTAAGTATTTATATAGGTTATTAAGTATTAAGTAGAATATGTCTACTACGTTTTACCCGTAGATAGATAGTTAATCGGAACGAACGAACTAGACATTAAAGTAATATCTCCGGGTATTCTATAACTACCTCTAAGATAACTAGGTAGATTAGTTGCCGAGTACTAAGTTTACGATAAACAATTACGTGTCTATAACTACTAGCGTTACGCTAGCCTTCGCGAATACTAGGCGGCATCCGCGAATAGACGTTAAAGATATAAAAGAGATAGTCCGACCGTAGGTACTAAGAAAGTAATTAACCTACTTAGAAGAAGCTAAGAATTTCGTAACCCGTATATAGTATTTCCGCGACTATATAATAGCTATTCTTAAACACCTCTAAGAAAACTACTAATTCGCTTAAGCTCGATATACTAAGGCGGCAAACCGTAAGCGTACCCTAGTAAAGGCCTTTAAACCTAGCGATATAGTTTAGCTCGATGCCCGTAATATTAAAACTAAGAGACCGAGTAAGAAACTTAACTATAAGTATTTAGGTCTATTTAAAGTCCTAGAACCTATCGGCCGCCGTTCCTTTAAGCTTTAGCTACCGACTACGATACGTATCAACCTAGTTTTCTATACTAACTTATTACGACCTATAGTATTCGACTCGTACGACGGATAGTACGATAACCTTCTAGCGCCTCTACCCGTAGTCGTATAGCGCGACGAGGATAACGACGGCGAACTAGAATACGAAGTAGAAGAGATTCTAGACTCTAAAGTCGATAAGATAGTAAAATGCTAAGGGAAATATAAAGCCCGCTAGCGCGGAGATAAAGAGACGTAGGAACTATAGTCGGACTTCCTACCTAGTTATAAAGAATTAGTCGTCGCCTTCTATAAGAAGTACCCTAAGAAACCGAAGCCGCCTAAGGTCGAAATATTACTCGCTACGTTAGACTACCGACTATCTAGTCTCGCGGTAATTCTAAACGGCGTATCTATAAGTTTATCTTTAAAGTAGGTAGCTATATTAAAGATAGCTAATAGGCCTCTATATCGACGGCTTAACTATAATAAGGAGACTAATAGTACCGGGTTACGTACCGTAGCTAATTACTTCCGCGAGCCGGCTATAGAGAGTACTTCAAAGAATACGACTAAGGACGCTACTACGCTTAATAATAACTATTATATAAAGTTGGATAATATCGACGTCGCCGCGCTAGCTACGCGTCGTATACTACGTGCTCCTACGAGTCTAAATAGCGTCGTAGGAGCTCCTTATTCGGAGGGGGGAGTACTATTACGAGATAGGGTCTAAGTATATAAAAGAGGGACGGGCCGTCCCGTGTCTTAGCGTTTATCGCCGACTACTTAGCTTGCGCGTACTCGCGCTCTCTTAGATACTTCGTACGACGTTCTATCTTCTAAATACGTACCACCTTTAATATAATAATAATAACTATCTACTCTACGATACTTACTACTATAACTTCCGATACTATCTACGACTTCCGTACGTATTTATATTAAGCCTTCGAATACTTCTATATACTTAAAGAGAATAACTTAGCTATCTTCTTATTAAAGAATATAGCTAGAAACCGATCTCTAAGGGCTTTATATAGCTAAGTAATATACTTATATATCTAGAAGTCTACTATTCCTTAGATATCTTCGAGTCTTAGTACTATACTAATATTATATATAGACATAACTTATATAGTTACTAAGAAAGAAGTAGCTATAGTAGTAGTAGAAGTAAGGATCTTAGATCTATAATATAGATACTAAGTCCTTATAAGACGTATAGATAGCTAGTCTAATACTATCTTAGAAATAGAGACTACTTAGCGTAATAGTTCTAGAGGCCTATCTTAGATTATATCTATAAGTATTATTATCTATACTAAGGATATATCTATATAGTCTACGTCTATATATATAAGTAGCTCTTAGCTTAAAGGCTCGCGTTTCTTATAGATATATATACTCTATAGTATACGTAAGGGCCTATCTAAAGGCTTAGATTATTATTATTATATAGAAGGCGCGTTTCTTATACTTAAGATAGATTATCGTCTAAATACTACTACTAAGAGTACTAGTAGTACGAATATTATATCTTATAGATATCTAGTTTCTATTTCTATTTCTATATATACTTAGTACTATCCTATTACTAATCGACTCTTCTATTAAGAGATACTAATATATAGTACTTAGAGGGATAAGAGTTAATAGAAGTTCTATCTAAGAAGAAAGGTTACTATATAGAGTAAGCTAGATATCTAGACTAAGCTATCTTAGTAGTTATAAGAAGAGCGTTTTATAATATATCTATATATAAGATAGATATAATAGTTTCTCTCTTCTAAATAGGATCTTTACTTCTATACTAATCTCTATACTATAGAGGCCTATATTACTAGTAATCTATTCTATTCTATTTATAGTATAGATAGTACGTATATTTATACTATTTTAGGCCTAGCTATACTATTATTTATTTAATACTATAGTACTAGTATCTATATCCTAATTAACAGTTTTATATAATAATAGTTATAGAGTCTAAGTATATAGATTATAGATTAAGTAGTTCTTATTACTACTTAAGTAGTATATCTTTATAAATACTATAGCTAGTAGATTAATTTTATTTTTAGTTAGTTCTAGCTATTTATTTTATTCTTACTAGTTTCTCTAATTATATTCTTATAAATAGTCTATTAATCTATTATAAAATAAGGCCTAATATAGAAATACTTATAATAACTAGTTAATAGATAAAGAAATAAAAAAGCTCTATAAAAAAGTAAAAAAGAAGAATCTCTTCTAAGCTAGAATAAGCTAGAATATCTAAGACTATAAGCTACTCTAGAATAATCTAAATCTAGGCTTAGGCTCTAATTAGAAGAAAAGATACTTCCTAAATAGAATTTCTATTTTAAGTAAATATCTCTCTAATATAATATACTACTAAAGAAAAGAGAAGATATATAAGAGGTACGAGGCAGGAATAGGCGATATAGAAGGTAGGCGACTCTAGCTATTCTTCTACTCTTCGCTCGGCAACCCTTAGGTAGTACTTGCCTACACGGTACTTTACCGAGTCCGGGCTACGATTGTCTTTATCTGGTCGCGATCGAGTCGGTATTTCAGCGTACGTTCATTAGTATCATCGAGCGGCATTTCGAATCGGATAGGCTCTACATCTGCATCGCCACCGACCTGAGCATCGTCGTACTCAATCTTTTCGCCAGTCGCTTGTGCCTCAAGCTCGACCACGAGGACAGATTCGTCCCGTAGTGTCATGACTTTCATGACAGCATCCACTTCCCAGCCCTTTGGAGCACGTGTCCAGGGCCGGACACAAGTGTCCTCCATATTCTCGACGCAAGGCCCTTTCGATGTCCAGCGCTCTAAGTCGTCTCCTGGAGAAGCGAAGTCCATGGCTGCTCGCTTGTATGTAGTCCACTCGTACCTCTTGTAGCCTGTGAAGCCAGAATCCGCATCAACACTTGCAAGAGATACAAAAAGTCGCAAAGACGTCTCTCGGTTGTGGGCGAAATGGAAGGAGAGGGAGAGCTCAGCACGAAATCCATTCTCTGCTGGTAGTGGGTGTGGGATGTCGAAATAGCCGCCTCGGTGGTTCCAGCTAGATTCCGGACAAGCTCCCGTTATCAATAAGCCTCTTTCTGTGAACCTGTCACGAGACTTGTTCAAGGTGGAGCCGCGAATCAATATCTTATTGATGCCAGTCGTCAACACTGATTGAAGTTTGATGGGTCCGTGGCTCTCGATCTGCCTTCGCGGTCTTGATGCACGTTTGACATGCCTCACTGTAAGCGTCCCCATCTCAGTCTCTTTGAGCTGATATGAATCTATCAATGGTCTGCCTAGCACAGAGTAAGTGTCCGAGTGCTCATCTCTCTCCAAAAGCAGGCATGGCGTGAACATATTCCCTCTCGTCAACGAGCGGCATGGCAGCGCAGCTAGCACGGTGTTATCGGAAGAACGCTGTACAGGTAATGTCAGTCGAACGCCATGAGTCAGCAATTCGAACTGTGTCCCGACTTGGGAATGTATAGCGATATCAGACCTGGATTCGAAGTCTTCGAGGCATTCGGCGAGCAACGTAGACTCACTGAGCAGTATCGCGCCAAGTCAGCCTGGGTATCATGCACACACGACTAGCTTCATGTCGTCCGTAGGAGAGTGAAGATGACTTACGCTTCTTGATTGGAGGATAGACGTTTCCAGAACAAGATCGTCAAATCATCTGGAGATTCTCGCATGATTGCCTCTTGCAGCCTGAAAAAGGCCTTGTGTCCTTCGCCGTAAAGAATTGGCATGTTCACGCCGAACAGACCCAGTAAGCTGTAAGCACGATCCTCAACACGAGTCGTCCGACGAGAAGCTGCCCAGGACATTCTTTGAGCTACACTGCACTCACGAGGGTCTCTGCGCCAACCTCCAGACTTGAGCACACTGATGTCAACACCAGTGGCCTTTGCAACGGCAGGCGCTACATCTGCAAGGCTTCCGAGCGAGATCCATGCTGCATTGAAGAACTGGACAACTTGTGGATCAGGCGCAAGCATCTCTTGGAGCGTCCAACCTCTAGTAAGCCATCGGCATTTGCTGAAGTGGTCGTATTGCAGTTCGTCATGTTCCATGTCCGCAATAGTCCAGTCGTTGACCAAAATCTGTGGCACAGGAATCGCCTCCGCAGACAAGGTGCCGACGCTTGCATTCTCCGTAGCATTGTCTGGAACATCATCGAGATAGACAAAGCATATTGACGCGTCTTGATACCAGCGAAACATGGAGTTTATGGCTTCGGAAAGTTCTGCGGAACTTGACTTGTCAATGCAGCAAGTGTCGATCCAGATCCAAAGGTAGCCATGTTCACTCGCCAGCCTTCTGGCTTGCTGTAACTTAGCCCAGCCAGGCTTCTGCTGTGCTTGTACAAGAAGTGAGAGATCGGCATATGTGACTTCATCCTCATCAGCCATCCACGTATGCGAGAGAATGGCATACTCTGGTCTGCCCTGCTCGGAGACAAACGACCCGAGAGTTGGGGTCTCGCCCAATGTCGATAGTAGACGCATGAATGGCGCGCTCTAAGCTGAAAGCGCGTGACAGAGCATATGAAGGACCTAGACTCTGAGCTCAACGCGTCGTGGTCCAATTCTCAAGCACCCGTTGCCACGACGAAATGACCAAGCTGCACGCTCTACAAGCTCAGAGTCATGTCTTACGCTGCGTGTTGGGAACACAGCGGCGCCTTGCAGTCTCAGTGGTCGCGGTCTTGCACGATGATGGGGAAGAATTGACGGTGGCCGTGGTACGTGACATGTTTCGCAAAGCGTTGTCCGAGCGGGTAAATACTCAAATGGGACACATTGGCATAGGAATTACTCGGATAGGACTAGATTGGCAACATTGGCTAGCATTTCTTAAATGGTAAGATTTCGGGACATTGGTAGGCTTATTAGCAT
>JAASFE010003820.1:96055-120637 GCA_013365205.1 Pseudocercospora cruenta
CTTCGTAAATTAGTTAGACTTATTCTAGGTATAAGTATAGAGGACAAAGGCCGTAAGGATAAATACTCGTATATCTAGGTTATTTAGGACTTTATTACGCTTACTTATAAGAGCGCTATAAGTAAATATATACTACGTAGGGGCCTTATTACGAATAACTTAGTATATATCTTTAAAATACTCGATAGAGAATTTATTATCGAAACTATTATTAGATTCTAATACCGTAGCGGTATATACGTCTCCTATAGGACGCTCTAGTAGATCCGCCCTCGAATATATAGTCTTCCGCTATTACTTATATAAGCTCTAACTAATAAGTCGATTAAGATTATAAATAATCTTACTATTTTTACTACTAAATAGCTTAACCTATTTTAATTTACGGAGCGCGGTATTAAGTATCTTAGAGAGTATATTAAGCCGCTTTATATACCTCTTACCCTATAGACTACTAGTTTAATATACTACGACCTTTATTATAGTAAGATTATTATCTCGAATCTTCTACTAAACTTCGTTATACTTCTCCTTCTCTTATTAGTAGGGTCCGCGCTATTTATTATAAACTTACTTATTACTACTTATATCTATATTACTATCTATACGGAGATTTAAGTATTAAGCGAGGTCCTCGTCTTCTATACTCTCGTTCTTAGAATACTCGTAAGACGTAAGACTCGAGAGACTAAATAATCTAGACTAACGACTACTAAAGCCTTCGGATATCTATTTAGCTATAGTAGTTAAAGAGGATTCTACTATAGACGAAGAATAATTTATTATAGAGGTAAGAAGAATTATAGATATACGCGATTAGTTTATTACTTTAATTTAACGAGTAATATAACGCGTACGATATAACGAGGATATATTTATATCTAATTTCGAGCTTAGAAAACTTCGCGAAAAAGATAGCGATATAGAGGAGATTCTTTTCGCTATAGATAGAAGTTTTTACTATAAGAAATTATCGGTTTATTAATAGAACTAAGGATAATATATTCTCTTATATAAATATTAGATATAGAGTATTTAAAACCCGATAGAAACGACTTAAATAAGAATAGCGATTCTTATATTCCCTATATTAATTAGTAGAGAGTATTCCTTAGCTCCGTAGAGTTAAAAGTCTAATCCTATAGCGGTTTAGCTATAGTACGCGAAGCGGACTATTATCTTCCGCGAAAGCAAAACTACATTTTTATACCTTAAGTACTCGAATGCTAGAATCGCCTAATTCTCGTCTAGTCTCGAGATAGGGACAACCTTCATCTAACAGAGATCCAACCACGATCGTTCCTAGCTAGACAGATAACGGAGCGAACCGCCGAAGTCTGACTTGTGAAAGCAAGGCATGGCATGCTGTGCAGTGCAGATATGCCGGCGTCTATTTGAACACTCGCATTTTGAACGTTTGGTGGACGCCAAAGCACTGTCTTGTCGCATGGCTAATTGCCGCATCGTTCATAGCACATCTCGGTGCTATATGATTGTAGCCAAGTGACGTGCGATCTGGATCATTTCCATCTCGGAGGCGGCGCCGTTGTTAGATAGAGCAAGGTTTATAGCGTGGAAATGGCTGCGGCTCCCATGGCTGATGGCTCCAGCTGCTGGAATGTGAAGTTGCACAAGACGAAAGTTACTGCTCGTTGCGCCTAGATTCTCCTGTACAACACATACACATTCCCTCTCGACTGCTTCAATTGACTTGACTACTGTGCGATTCTCCCTGTTATAGCTCCATTATAGCCCGTGCCGGCTCTTCGCAATTCTCATTCCGGCTGCGTGCTGCATCGCCGATCTGCTTCCTACGCTTTACACAAACTGGGAAGACCAAGCGCAGACTGGGACCAATTAACCGTGCAAACGGCTACCAGCGTCAACCTCGAACCTCACGCCGGACTTCTCCCTTTGCTCAGCAGCTGTACTCAGGAATACTTCCTGGTCAATGAGACTGATCACACACGACCACACTCTTCAGCTGCACTTTTGAGCGTTCCAAGCCCGCTGTTGGATTGTTCTTCTGGAGTTCCAGCTGAAGCGCTTCGGACAGCGGCTTGCGTCTTGACTGCTGCCTCTCTCGCCAGTCCCCAACCTCACATACCATGGCAGCCGCAACAAGCATGGAGCGGCCGGAAGATGTTGCAAGCAAGGTCATGAGGAGAGTGCAGGTCTCAAAGGTATGCAGAACTTCTATATTATACATGTACCTAGAGGTGGCTGCTGATTGACTTTCCCTCACAGATGACCCGAGCACTGCAAGATCGGCTCGCACTCGCCAATGTCAAGATCCAGAATGGATGGCAGGATTTGAGCCTGGATGCTATCGAGCCGCAAATCGACGAGCGACTCAGACGAAAGCGACCTGCCTCGAGCAACGACACAATATCAGATACTGCTTCAACTGCCTCCAGCCGACTGCATTCCAGCGTCGGCCTCGCTTCATCCCCAATTACCGAGCCAATCTTCTCCGACGACCTCCCACGATCAGGCGGCAGCTACAGGAATAAGAGGATCAAGGCTTCAGATGTGCACTCATTCGCCGCTTCGGGAGCTGCAACGGGTCGGCGGACAAGAGGCGCTGCGAATCGTCAGGCGACATGGAAGAAGAGGGAAGGACTTCCAGAATCCTCTCCAATCAAGCAGACCAAGCATGCAAGATTTCCCTCAGGACAACCATCACATCTCTCCTTCATCTCAGAGAGCGCTTCGACTATTGCGGATGACGAACCGCCGTCGCCAGAATTCAGCGAAGAAGACGATGCCGATCTTCCCATCACTAGCTTCAGCATCAACTCTTCTACCCGCATCACATCTTCACCTCCAAAGACTCCACCGCCTCCAAAGCACATGAGAGGCATACATCAGGTCTCGTGGTCACGCACACCAAAGACTGGTGGCGATGATGGCGCTGATCTGTTGATGTACCTGGCCACCTCCCCGTCACCGGCTGTTCACGCATCCCGCGCCAAGACTGTCATCCAGGCACCTTCTACTCCACCACACAAATCAACACCTCTTCCATCCTCACATATGACTCCAGGCACTTCTGGAAATGGCTTCCTCGGATTCGGACCCACTACTCCAGGTACAGCCTTCAACTTTGCTGATTTTGTGAACGTCACTCCGAGCCCAGCACAAGGTCCATGGAATCGCACACCTATCGCAGGCCGCACGCCCGGCGCTTCTGCACGGAGGAGACTTGACTTTAACAACCTCATGCCACCAACCACAAGTCCCACCATGACCCGTCACCGCAACAATGACGGCTTGGGCATGGAATTGGGTGGTGAACTTCGGACATGAGACGAATCGATCTTTTCATATGTTTGCATTTTTTTGATGGCTTTCATGAAATTACGACTATGCTCAACATCGAGCCCTGGCTTCAAGGCCGCATGCACAGAAGATGTGCTTCACGCAGACTGCGACAATTGCGTCTGCTTTTATGGAGTTGAGCTTCGCCAGGCTCTCACATGTTGGATTGAAACGGCGATATGGCGACACTGGATGGCATACACAATACCCAAGACTGACTGTCCTTTCCGGGCTGGACCGGTGCAATGCTTTCTCCTGGTTGGATGGTATCGCGCACTGATCACGGAGCGGTGAAAGAAGAAGGGAGAAAATTCTGCTTCAAAATTCGCAGGTTTGAAAAGTGCTGGCTTTCACGGTGCGCGGATCGCGCTGCGCGTCTTTCACGCGTCACGTCCCTGTTGAACGTGGTTTGTAAGAGAAGAAGATGGGGTTGTATGTTAACAATGTCGCAGACGAGCGGCATGGAATGGTAGATAGGTAGCTTAATGCATAGTATTGCCATAAGTGAATGTTTCTGTCCTGGGTGATGGTTCGGTGGCTTGAGTGGGTGCAGCTGTGAGACGCGTTTCCGTGTCGCGCTATTCTAGCTTGCAAAAGGGTCCGGACTGAAATTCCGCTGGGATCGGGTAGTACTAGCATACACCTAACTCTACACAACAACATTATTATTATATGTTTAGACACGCGTTTTTCGCGTAGAATGCACTACAATATCATCCTTGAGACTCAGTCTGATAGCAGAGACAGTATTACCATGGAATCTGATGAAATGCCTAGCAGCCCGCCCGTGGAGTCTTCTCAGCTTCCTAAACCGCCCGCTTTCACACAACCCGACTTTGAACACGAGTTTCTACAGCAACACAGTCAGCAACCACCTAATACTATTCCATTCGATGAACAAGTATATAGACAAGAAGTCTATGGTCTACACGCTCAAGAAGTCTTTGACAACCTGTCTACACAAGACGACGGCGTACGGTTCAGCCAATTCCTTCGGTCTTCATACAACAAGGACGACAACAACGACGAAGACAAAGAGAATAGGCTGCTAGGCGAAGAGTCCAGTGACGAAGATATATCAATAATGCATACACGCTCGAAGGGAACGGCGGAAACAGTGCCTAATGACCCCGAACGGCCTTTCCAAGTACCTACTCCTTCGACCATTTCCAAACCCTCTACCCGTGGGAAGACGGTTCCGCCGAGACCAGCAAACCCACCAAAGCCCTCACCAAAAGCGCCTCCTCGAGGAACTAGTGTGCCCGCTAAGCGGTCGCAGCGTGGTGTAAGACAGAGCATTGAGCAAGAGCCGGAAATCTCGGCGGAGGTGCCAGCTGCGGGCGCAAAGCTAGCTTCTGCGCGCAAGCGTAAATCGACTGAGGGCACAACACCACGAAACAAGACCCGTAGAACATCATCCAAACGGCAGAATGATCGCGCCGACCTGTCTGATGAACCTCCCGTTCAGACTGTGTCGACATCTGATGGCGTTGTTGAGAAATCGCAGTCAGAAGCTAGCTCGCAACGCCGAGCGACTTCGCGTACGCCTAAGCAGGCAGAAACGCCTGCTCCAACCCCCAAACCACGGACTCAACGACAGAAGCCCTTCAGCGCTGACCTGACCTAGATCGTCCAGTATCGCATTGATGGCAAATAAACCACGCTCAGCACGATGAACGAGATCATTAAAGATGAGGACATTCAATACTGCTTTACAAAGAGGCCTGACACCACCAAGATTGGTACGTGTATGGACAACGCTCAAGCGCGTGTCGCCTACTTCGTGTCCATTGAAGAACTTGGCTCTCAGCAATTATTGGACCGTGTCTTCACTATTTACTGCACCAAGGCTTCTACACCACGCCGTACGAAGACCTTCAAAGAGATCTATGATGAGGATGACTACTGGATCCACGTCAACGAGTTCTTACAGCATTGCGCTGTCTCTAGCATTAGCTGTGTAATTGAAGTCCTCGAAAGCTACAAGCGTATTAGCAATAAGAAGAGGCTAACAACGCCACTGGAAAGCGATCAATTTGTGAAGATTGATAGTGATCCAGCAGAGCCACCTGCGCCTGCCTCTCAAGTCAAGAATTCTCGTAAGAACACTAATGACAAGACGAAGGAAGACATTCGAGAAGATGACGACACCTTCGCCGCTGTGTTCAAATAGTTTGAATGTAACGACACGCAGTGCGACAACAAGAAGCTTGGCCGTGGAATTGGATGCTATAGACGCCGTGGCGTTCACTATAGTGTCATGGGTTCTTAAGCAAAGGAGTTTGCTAATATGGTACGAGTTAATCCTGCACTGCTACACTATATGCCTGCGGAGATTGCGGACAAGATAATGGCTGCTCACGATGAGCATGTTCAGTCAAAGGCAGCCGCTTCTGCTAAGAACAAGAGCGCTCAGCAACAGTCGACTATCGACAGTCTTGTTGGCGCACTCGCTGAGCGCCAGCAACCGGCACAAAGCAACGACTCTTCTATACTGCTTATGGCACTACTACAGCAACAGCAACAGGCACAACAACAACAGCAGTTTAACCCTCTTATGATGCAGATGATGCTATCAAACCCTGCTTTGCTAGCCGCTCTACAACCTCAACCGCAACAGCAACCGCCGCCTGTGCCACAAGCTCGCAGTTCGCCAGTGCCACCGGACATTAGCACTATATTGAGTGACTATAGCGAGACGCCGCTCTATCTGGCCTGGTTCTTTACACAGCACCCTATCTGGCAAGATAGACAGGATGCACTGACTACAGCTATTATCGGCGATGGCTGGAACTTGAGGCATATGAAGAAGCAAGAGAATGATAGCAAGCTAGCTAGGGTTGTGCCTGCGTTTGGCATAAGACAGGCACTGCGCGAGAAAGCAATGGACTATGCTATGATGCGTCAAAGTGGACGGAATTGAGGTGTGTGAAAGCCGACATACCAACTTGGTAGATTTGCTAACCCTGGCTGCACAGAACACTACAACCACCTAACCGATTTTTGTTCTATAAATCGGAGGTGCAAGAGGCAATGCTATAGATGGATCGCGCACTTTGAATGAATTAAATTGGTCGTGGTATGGTTGAGTTCTAGCGTTAGATAGGTGTTGAATCTTTGAAAGCTGTATGCTTGACATCACATTTGCTACTCCAAGTCGCACCTCCGCTTTCTCCGCAGCTTGCAAGCTTAGCTAATGATACTGATTTTCTTCAGTGATAGATTGCACCACAACCACACACCCGATTAATGTCGTTGTTTTTTTATATGCGAGCGCCGCACCTAATCTCAAACTTCTGGCCATCATAATATTAATTATGTGGTGTTGTGGTGGTGGTGTGTCGCATTCAGCTAAATGTCGGACATTCTGAAGCTTGCTCCGACATGCCAAGCTTGGAGATTGCGGCCTCTCGGAGGTGATGCTGAGAGACGATCTAATGACTTCTCGTAGCAACGGCATAACTAACAACTATCAGAAGTTCTTCGGAAGAGCAATATAGCATTGATTTACTATGGCACAGAAGGTCTTGGCGCTCCCGCACAGAACAGAGCCGAAATTCGACACATACCGCTATCACTGCCCATCATTCCACATCTCTGCCGGCATCACTGGACCAACTGGACCGTATTCATACGGCTTCTCGAGCACTTTGCAGTGTTTGAACTGCGCCAAGTAATCAATATTATCGCCCCAACGTTCACATGCTAATTCCAGGTACGCCTGGAAGTCTGCCTGCCAGTGAGGTGATCCATACTTAGGCATTGTTTGCTAGTGCTTCTTGATCCAATGCTTTAGGTGTTTGAAGCTCAATTCTATAGCATTATAGTCAGGTGAATAGGGTGGAAGGAATAGTAGATAGACGCCTATAGCTGAGCACATGTCCTTAAGAAGGGCTCTTGAATGGGTGCTACAGTTGTCCAGCAATATAACTGATCTTGGACCTAGATAAGGCGTGCACCGTGGCAACACTCGATAGCGTACGAATGCTATAAAGTCGTCACCGTTTACACTGCCTTGCTGGATCAATGGCTCTGGAAGATAGCCGTCAATCGTGTATGCCGGAAGAATAGTATATCGTTACGAGTAATGTAGATGCTGGACATCCCTTACTAGCATGCCCTTCGGAGCCCAACCTCTTCTTCGAAGTGCTGTTTTATCGCTGGCATAAGACTCATCAAGGCATATAAGTTGGAAGGCTGCAAAGGTCTGTAACTTAGCTTCAAATAGTGCCCTCGCTATAGGGTCTCTTTGTGAAGCCGTACGAGACAACTGCTTATGAGTAAAGTCGCTGCTACTGAGACAGCGACTGATCGTAGATTGAGAGACCCATTCCTAGTGATTTTCTAGTAGTATTATCTGCAACTCTTCGAGCTAGTATGTACTTCTTATTATCAAGAAGTCCAGTAGATCGTCTCGCATTGCTAGCGTTATCGTATGCGGTCTACCGCCTCTAGCTGGAAATACAGTAGCTGTCCTGTTCTACCTAGTAATTCGAGCCCAAATGGTTGTCCGAGAGCCACGGCCGTCATTGAGCAATAACCGCACGATATCTTTACTTGTCCATCCGCTATCCAGTGCCCATTAAATGAGGTTGTCGTCTTGTAGAGTGAGCGGAGCCATGGTTGGTAGATTTAGTAGATTTGGTGTGCAAAGCCGAGAATTCCAGCTAGGTACTGAAAATACGGGATTTGGGCAGATGCACTACGAACAATACTACTATAGGTGCCAGATATGTACAGAAAGATGCAGAAAGTAAGATAACATATAGTAAAAGCACTTGCGACCTTAATATTGGTGCATTCGATAGTATATCGTGTTGTGGGTAATGGTTGTTGTATATGCTAGTACTACCCGATCCCCGCTGAAATTCAGTCCGGACCCTTTTGCAAGGCACCAATAGTGACAGATCGGGTCAGCGTGTGTGAACAGCGTTTCGGTAGTTGTTCTGAGTGCTGGGGTAAGTGAAGAGAATGGAGATGCGTGGGAGTTTGGTGTTATTGGAGTTGTTGGACTGTGTCTACGGTGTTATAGAAGCACGTGAGTATGAGTTGGCCGGTGAGGATGTCTGGAATGCGCTTCTTCTGCGTGCGTCAATTGGCATTGCTACGAGTTTGGTTGGTAGACGCGGGCTCGGAGATTTGATGGATTTTGGCTGAGATGCTTTGCGTCATCCTTGCCTATATCACGGCGGCGGTATTGCTTGCATTTCTTTCGTTCGAAGGCTACTACTGACATGCTTCATCGAGACTTATCAACTATGAACGATTGAGGCTATAAGATGCCGTGATGCGACCATTTAGTCTGAGATACTCGGGCGTCAGGCTGCGACAGCGATGAACCATGCATCGTGCTATGGCGAGCGCTCTGGTCAGGGCGGCCTCAAGCTGCAAGTTGTGTTGCACAAAGGGAAGCTCTAGCTGAGCCGGTGATGGCAAGGTATCTGTGCAAACTCAGCCTTGCGCGGACGTGACTCTCCTACAATTATGGCACGTCTCGACAACTTCATGAGAACTCTACGATACTGCAGCCAAACGTGTGTGTCCGATCCCTAATGAGCAGGCTGAGCTTTGGACCATGTGGCTCTTAGACACCAAGGACAATGACACACCAATACTGCACAAAGTCCCGGAGCACGAACTTGAGCCACCCAAAAACGTTGTTGGCGGAAAGGCAGCAGTGCAGTATGCAATCCTCTCCCACACTTGGGGCGCCGACGAAGAAGAGATCACGTTCGATGAGATGCTACAAGGAAGATTCTCACGATCACGACCAGGCTGGTTCAAAGTCCAGCAGTCACGTCGACAAGGCGCGAAGGACGGATATGACTATGTCTGGATCGATACCTGCTGTATAGACAAGAAAAGCAGCGCAGAACTCCAGGAATCAATCAACAGCATGTACTACTGGTATTCGTGAAGTGCTGTGTGCTACGTGTATCTTGTCGATGTCCACTTCGATGCGATGGAAACCAGTGTAATACGTGAACATGAAGGCTGTGGACTTCATGGACGCAATCCCGATGTTGAGATTTGCACAGATGCACCAGCGTACGTGTATCTGCAAACCCGGCAAGAACTTTTTCTCGACCAAGTGCGTCGTCATGCACTCTGCGACTACTATTACTTCATTGGTCGTGATCCTCCTGAAATGCGAGACACATTCTCAAAGAGCCGTTGGTTCACTCGAGGTTGGACCCTTCAGGAGCTGTTAGCCCCCAAAGGCATTGTGTTCTTCGATGCAACATGGCAGGAAATTGGGACGAGAACCTCGCTACTCTGCATGATTTCCAGAGCTACTGGAATAAAGGACCGCAGCCTCAGAGCACGCAACTACAATGAATGCTCTGTAGCAGAACGAATGTCGTGGGCTGCTAATCGCCAAACGAGTCGCATCGAAGATCAAGCATATAGTTTGCTCGGAATTTTTGGTGTCAGTATGCCTTTGCTCTATGGTGAGCGTGACAGAGCTTTCGTACGCCTGCAAGAAGAGATCATCAAGCGATCTGATGATCAGTCAATCTTCTGCTGGGACAAGATGATCTCTTCTTCGGACAACGTCATGGGCCTCTTAGCGCCCCATCCGCATTGTTTCGGGCAAAGTAAAAGTATTGTCTACAATGCTTCAGATCCAAGGCACATATCTACCACCAACCGGGGCCACTCGATCGAAGTGAAGCTGGCGCCTTGGACAGTCGACACTTTTGTTGCACTTCTAAATTGCTACGATACTTATGGCACTCCAAAATGCATCTTCCTCAGATTCATTACTGTTGGACGGGGCTTTCATTATGCTCGTGTCCTGGTCGATGGCTATTCCTGTGCGAATTCCAACCCTGGCTTTCAACCAATGCTCCTTAGGGAAATGGCAACAGTCTCGAGCTTACGAATTGTTCATGTCGTAGACAGCCATGGACTCAACGAGCGCATGAAGCGCGTCATGGCCGAAAGGCTCAATGGATTCCGGCTGGACTGCATATCCGCACGAGATGCCATTACTATAACGGATCACATAATCTGCGGGAGCTGGAGCAAGCAATGGCAAGCGGTGTACTCGGAACCAAGGCTGGAATCATGGCCAATTGCTGTTTTGCGATTAGCGATCCCCGGGTGCAAAGCAAAGTGTATTATCCTTGGTTTCCTCCCAATGCCTGGTGGGCGCTCAGAGCCAGCCGTGGTATTCACCGAAAGAGAAGATACCGTACTTGAGGTGCGTAAGCTCCTCTATGATGTGCCCAGAGCTTTAGGAGATGAGCCTCCGCCAGCATCTGTCCTGCGTCATCTGCCTCCGCCTCTGGCATTCGGCCCTCCGCACTCGTTTGGCAGCTCACCTCGACGACTTCACCCATCGGGCAGGACATCTGACAAGACATGGGCAGCCATAATGCAACCCGAGCAAGAGAGGATACTTGTCACACTAGAAGAGGGCCACAGTGATGCCGACGCAGAGATGTACTTCGGGATCGAACCGACGAGTGCTTCGGTTGGTGAAACACTGCCTGAGACTACCTCCGAGCCTCCTCCGTTCTGGTGTTTCTCTGTTAATCCACGTCACAAGCTCAGATATTAAGCATGGTTGGACGATACGAGAAATCGTGAGTCTGCGTTCGGACATTTTCCTAGGCCATACCTTTCTCCAGCTTAGAGCGTCATCACTAGTCAGTCGGGCAGAAGAATCAGAGGTCAGAGGGCTGGAGGAGCCTACACACCGGACAGACAATGAGCCTTGATGGCACACTCGTCATTGGGCAGACGAAGGCCAGCTGGGATTGAAGGAAGCTTCGAGCCAGGCATACACAGAAATATACTTTGCCATGCAAGGATAGGTGGACATTGATCAAAGAAAGATTCTTAGTACTTTCTGCAAACGTTGGCTCATCCTCCAGCTTCACCCTTATCTACAAGTTTTGCAATTTTGAACTTCATGTGTTGGTAATTGACTGGTTCATGAAGTTGCCAGCAATCGGTTGTCCAAGCTTGCCACGGCTAGTGTAACCAAGCAAATCAAATCCAGGACGGACCTGCGCCTGGAGGACGTTTGGAGAGTAGCCAGCTGGCTCACGGTACACCAACCAGGTATATCTGTGTTGCTCGCCTGGCGATGCCGGGGTGGGAGGCTCGTAGATGGTGACAGTGTTCCCAGAAGTACCACATCGCTTGATTCCAGAAACGTACCAGTGAAGAAAGTTGAGACGTGGGCTGCCGAGGACTGGTGGCCCGTTGGGGCCTGGAACGTCTGGGTCCACGAGGAAGAGGGAGTACGTCTGCGTTGCTGAGTCGCCTACAGGTGTCGTGAACTGGAAGGCTGGAGCCTGAACGGTTTCTGTAGAAGTTCGTGAGTCGTTGTTCGAGCGATTCTGAGTATGCCATGGAACTTACGAAGAGTAGTTGTTCGAGTGCCAAGGTTGATGTTGACGGTAGGGTAGGTGATCTTCAGGTCGCTCTTTGGAGAGATCGATGGGATGAGAGTTGGAGTTACGCCGGCGCTGCTGAACGCTCGGACGACCTCTTGAGATCGTGCAGCACTGATGCCGGTTCCGCAGGCAGCTTGACGCTCCTCGATGGTGGGAGTTGGCGATGCGAAAGCGACAGAGGCGCTCAAAAGAGCACTGACAATGGTAGAGAACTGCATCTTGGACTGGAAGTGATGCTATGAAGCTGGGTGGGAGTCGTCAACAGCAGCGGTCAGGAATTCAACATACCTATTTCATCTTATAGGGCCTAGCGGACGAAAGGCATAGCACTAGTCCTTCTGCCATGTCGTCACAAACACAGAAGTGATCAGCCAAGAGATGTTTAATCTCTATACCAAGACCCCGCCTCGAGTATGTCAAGCGTTGTGGTGCTGTCGCACATGTCGTGGGAACTCCCATTTACCGGTCTTGGCAGTAGAGTGTTCGCCGTTTGAGGCTGCGATCAACAGACACCAAGATCTCATGGCTTTTTTAGAGCAGCCACGCTCGGAATGGTGAAAAGCAACGCTGTCGGCCCTGCTGCGCTAGAGTATTGTTTGCAGCTCTTGGCATTTTCTGTCCTGTCATGTTGAAATATTGCCGCCACGGTGATGGCCTCTATTCCAAACTGTCCAAGGTTGCAACGACCGTAAGCTCTGGTTCTCTCGGAGCAGCAAAAGCGAATGCATGTCGAGGAGCCTCATCGCAGGTGGCTGCAGAGCGCATGCTTGGTATTGTGCTTGAGTTACGCCTCATATGATGTCGAAGTCAGCGAAGGTCAACGACTGAGGAAAGCAGACTTGACCCAGGATTCTCTCAACGAGAACTTCGCTTTCGTGGTGCAAAGTCTCCGTTTGCCTATTATCTCTGACAAGCAGACGGCCTGCGCATGAAGTACTTAGTACTGTAGGCGCCGCACCACGAATGCGCAACAGATTCGATGATCACCGCGAGATCGATGTGCTCGTTGCGGGGTGCATGGATCAGCACCGTGCTCCAGGTTTTGCGAGGCATACCTGCAAGATGGAAGTACTTAAGGCTTGTCTTGAAGACAATAGAGCCCTTGCATGCCATATGTAGCCGTGTAGCAGTCACCTGGCAGTATCGCTGCGGCGCGAAGGTGACCGCTTCTGCTTCTCCTACCGTTCGACCCTTCACCCGGCCTCGTGCAAGCATTACCACGTACAGGATATAATTCCGACTCTGTTGTCATCTTGAAGCAAAGGTATACCAGAGGTTCGCTCCCCGGAGGTGCCGTGTCGACGTGCAATGCTGGCGCTTGCAAAGCCCAAGACGACTCCAGTGGCTGGCTCCATGATTAGCCGCGATGCTGAAGTCAAAACAAGTCGGCCTCCACATCGTTCTCAAGGAGTGGTGCAAGGAAGATATGACAATCTCCTATACCGCAACTAGACGTGACATTGTCGGCCTCGATCAGTGTTGTACGCCAAATCGTGCTCGATTCCCGTTGTCCGGAGAGCTCGCGGGTAAGGTCTCCATTGTTTGAGGGTCCTCCTTGCTCTACGAACGTAGTGACTTGCTCTCACTTCCTTCGATCCCTCTGTGAAGCAGCCCGGCGGGCCCACTCGCAAATGTGACCTCGGTGTGTTCGAAGAGAAGGGATATGACCGGAAGTAAGAATTGCCAAATAGAATGCTATCGCGATAACAAGGATCTAAAAATACACAAGCTTTAATTTGCGTCTATCGCCAAGCTTCATTCCTCGTCTCTCCTTGACCACCGCATCATGGTTGCGAGATGGGACATCGTCATGCTTTTTCTAGCACTCTCCTAACACTCTCCATTTCTTTCACAAATCGCGCCGCAAACTCCTGCACATGCTCAACGTCATACAGCCCAGAATCGCACCTGATGCCGAACGAGATTCCGTCAGCAGTCTTATCGATCACGACATCAACGAAGATGCGCAATGGAGCAATATGCTTTGTCTCCAGTCCTCTGAGCGTTGGAGCAGTCTCTGGACTCGCCGGCTCCGTCTCCGTGAAGTAAGTGTTAGAAGACGGCTTGAATCTCTCGAGGACTTCCATAGGGCTGGCTTCCTCGCCACTGTTGCGATAAAGCAAATTGATGTACGCATTGAATAGTGGTTGGTCTGGATTTTTCTGCGCCAGTATATCGCACATGGGCGATTGGCCATACTGCGTAACCTGGCCAAGGACATTCTGGAGGGCCTGGATCTTGTCGGTCGATGTTCCGCTTCCGGCAAGATCGACGGAGAGAGGTGTCAGTGTGAGTGTGGGCACAGCAACCTGCGTGAGGTCGAGCGAGCCGATTGATCGCGATGCATGGTAGAAACCGAATGTAGGAGAGGTGAGCGGTGTATCGAAGGAGTTGGCGAGCGTCCTCGCGAATGCAAACAAAATCGCGGAGGACAAAGATGACCCCGCCTTCTCTTGAGCAAGAAGATCAAGAGACTGTACTGCAGAGGCCGGCACCATTGATGGAAGTCGCACCAGGTGTTGTGGCCCTAAAGGTCCCATGTTCGTAGCTGTTGTCATGGGTGTCAGAATCGTCGCCTGTGCGCTTCTGAGGGTCTGCGACCAAAAGGATCGCTCGGCATCTTGGTCTCGCTGTTCAAGGACATCCTTGATTGTCTGCGGTAAATTGGCCGGCTCTGAAGTGATCTCGTGGCCTGCAAGCAGCCTGTCCAGATCTTTGATTAACAGTCGAATACTCCAAGCGTCGTACATGGCATGATGTAGACGGACGATACACGCACATTCACTATGGATCGTCGCAAGAACTGTCAACGAGATCGCTGGGGACAAAAGATTGCTGGACTTTCCGTTGGTCTCGAGCAGATGCTGCACCACAGCCTCGTCCAAGGTCTGGGCACTGCCGTTCTGCACCACGACAAACGTGCCGTCCGAGCGACTGTCAATGCAAGAAGGATTCTGCGTTACCTGCACGGCTTGACCATTACCTCCACAGTCCATGGCGACGAAAGAGCTGCGCAGGATAGCATGTCGTCTTCGCAATTCATCCCATGCCCGCTGAATGTCTGGCATGGCTGGCGTGGTCTTGAGTTTGTATATCCACGGCGCTTCGAAGAACCGGTGGCCAGCATGAATCCAATAGGCGAGATGTTCTTGTTGGCCGGAAAGACAAGGCAAGACCGACTCAACTTGACTTGGAGCCCAGCCCAATGCCTGAATAGCTGCAGACTCCTGTCTACTGTCAAGCAAGGTCAGTCGAGGCTTTGTTGAAACCTGCTTCTGGTTCTTGCGCTGCAGAGTCTGACGCCGTCTTGCTACCATGTTCACAATAGTCTTGCCTTGCATGATATCGTTGACGGTGAGTGGTACTTCCGTGCGCCTCAACATTGAAGACAACCGAATCGCTAGAATAGAATCCAGGCCGACCCGAAACAGATCCGTATCGTCCTCAATTGGTCCCTTGTCGAGAAGTGCCTGCGTAGCATCCAGAACGATTCTACACAATTGCTGGTCTCCTTCGTCCAGTTTAGCTTCGGACCTGACACCGTCGGCTCTGCCAGTGCGATCGGAGTCGGCGGAATGTTTCTTCTGCCACGGCAAGGAGTGAGAGACACTTGCAGCGTCTGGACATGACAACAGCTCCTTGAGCTGGACTTCGAAAAGCTCAGCGAAGCCCTGGACTGCTCGGGCATTAAGATGGGCACTTGATGCATGAATTCGGAGATGCAATCCAGATGAAGACACATCGACGGTGCCAACCAAGGGATACTGTACGCAAGCAAAAGTCAGCATGATCTACAAGCCACATCGTAGTTTGGAAAGGGTCACTTACCTCTGTGAAACCGTCATCCTCGTTGACAGCTCCCAGCGAAGTACGGTCCCAGAAGCTGGGATCAGATGAGGTAGCTTCGTTAATTTCACCATTGAAAACGAACAAGCTCTCGAACAGATCCGCTGCAGCACTTTCTGTCGAAGAGCGCCATTCATTCTGCACCTTCCGTAGAGAAGCCACCTGGTGTTGCTGTGCTTCTTCAGACAATGTCTGGACCTTTGCTAGAGCTTGAGCATTCGTCAAAGCCGTGGAAAGTGGCACCCGCATTGCAACAGTGTTCAGTGTAGGGCCAATAACAGAATCTGCGCCTTCAAGCGACCGACCGCTCAAGACCTGGCCGAAGACCACATCGGATTGTCTTAGCACGTCCACTGCGAGACATTTGCTCCACGCGAGCGAAAGAGCAGCTTGAAGAGTAACACCAAGGCTACGACAGCTGGTTTGAGCTGCTTCGAGCTGCTGTGGAAGTATGTTGATGGTGGATCGAACTCGTGTGGGATTCTGCTCGTCCTCTTCGGGCACCAGTTGCTCGTATGTATATTCTTGCAGCTGTTTTACCCAGTACTTGACGGCGCTGGGCTGTTGCACAGCTATCTGCTCAGCTAAAGGCGAGAATTTCGTTGGCTTTGAAGTCGGTTCAGCTTGTTTTCGACATGCTTCTTTGAATTTACGCCAAAGAAGAGGCAGCGACGTTGCATCGTAGCTAGCATGGTGCATCGTGAATGTCAGCAAGACAGGCTCACTTGCCGTCATGACGACCGCGCATTGAGCAAGATGTGTAGCAACGTCGACGTGCACGGGCGCTCTCTTTGCCTCCGCGATCGAATGGAAGACCCTGATAGTATCGTCCACGGTTTGTTGCACGACACCCAACCATGGCTGTTCGCTGTCGCCAGTGAAGAGGAAAGTGGTGCGCAAAATCTCAACCTGCTGGACGAGCTGGCTCCAAGCTGACTGCAAGGTGTTCAGGTCCAGATGACACGGCTTTTCCAGTTCGAATGTATGCTGGTATACATACGGAGACCGAGTGTAATTCGGCTGAGCAGTGTCTGATAGTCCTGCGCTGAGCATGCCCTGCTGCATGGGTGTTGCAAGATAAAAGCCCTCAATATCAGCTGTCATCTCCAAGGTCTGAGCCAGTCTGCGGACAGTCTGAGTGTATGCGTTATGCTCGAGTTGCTGCACGATTCGCTGTGAAGGTCCATCAACGAGCTTCGCCAATGCTTCGATACAACGAGCACGGAGTATGGCAACTGGACTCAGCTTGACTCCAGCTTTATCGCGCACAAGTCTAGCCAGCCTTAGAACCAGTATCGAGTCCAGCCCAAGACGATAGAACGAGGTCCGCTTGTTCAGCTGATCCGCTGGAATTTGAAGGATGTTGGATATGACTTCACGAAGAAGTGACTCGGTGACTGACCAAGGACTGCTGTCCGGTGTATCCTCTTCATTGTCATTGGTGCGAGCCGAGGGAAGAGAAGGTGCTGGTAATGAAGGCAGCAAGTCAGACAGTCGCGTCTCCGGGCGCTGCACGAACAAGGCGCAGAGTTCTTCGAAACGGCCTGCAATTCCCGGAATGTCAGAAAGCCCAGCATTGGCTGAGCTGGAAGAGATGTCGACCTCCACGTAACCTCGGTCAGAGTAAACATTGACATCGGCCGCGAATGGCACGTTCGCAGTGCTAATTGTCTCAATCAATGTCATCATGCCCGGTCGAGTTTCAGATCCTTCACCATCCTCCTCCGAGTGGACATTGACGCTGATGACAGCTTCGAAAAGTGCATACTCGCAGCGGGACCACTTCATGATCTGGTCGATAGGGACGAATGCGTGTTTCATCATCTTGGACAGATTCTCCCTGATTTGCTGTGCCAGTACGCTCAACGATCCAGCATTCTGCGCTGCCAGTGACAAGCTCACTCTTTGAGGTAGCGTGTTAAGACAGGGCGCAATCAAATGGTCAACGTTATCGACGGTTGAAGCGAGCAGTGGTCGTAGTGAGAGAACGCTACCAAATATGACCTCGGGTTGCTGCGGCATCAACTCAGATAGGAGCAAGGCAAACACTGTCTGAAACAAAGCGTTCAGCGAGATGTTGTTGGCTTGAGCTACAGAACGGAGCTCAGGTAGCGGAACCGAGAGTCGTTGCGTTGAGCGGGCCATCTCGCTGGACTCGGCGGTATTGTCTGGATTGTTGATAAGACATGGCTTGGCATTGGCCAGATTCTCTTGCCAGAATGTCCTGGACGCAACCATATCCACTGACTCAAGCTGTGCTACCAGCTGTTTGAGACTGTCTGGAGACTTCTCCGTAGGGGTCTTACGATCATAGCATTCTTGGACGCGCGATCTTATCTGTTTTATTGCATCCCCATCGAAGAGAGAATGGTGTAAAGAGATCAAGACTTCAGTCGCCTCACCATGGAGGATGTGGACGCGGACAGGCGGCAAATGGCTCATGTTCTGAATGAGCTCGAGAGCTATGGCCTTCAGGGATCCAGACGCGTGCCACTCGCTCCAGGAGCTGTGCACTGGAATTACCAGGTCTCTCATTGCGACTTCTGAAAGCACAATTTGTGCCATCTCTCCAGTATTTGTCTGGTAGAAGCAAGTCCTGAGCATTTGTTCTTCCCTCAGCACTTGTTCCACAGCTGAGGTATAGCAATCCAGCTCCGTTGATAAGTCAAGGCCGTAGCGAAGCTGTGTTACATATAGAACTCCGGGCGATAGTTCAGTGTCATACTCTTCAATCTGCGCAAGTGACCGGGCAAGCAATGAGCTCTGCAGCGGCATTGTTGGCAGAATCAGCTCGAGCGTAGAATTCGCTTTGCCCAATTTGTTGACGATTTCATCCCGGTGAGTAGTGGCAAACAACTCCACCTTCTGCGTACCTTTCTGCTGCATACTTGAAGAGTCTGCGGCTAATTCTGATGTACTGTGGTACTCTGCGAGGCTCCGAATTGTTGGGTGACTAAGGACATCGGCCACAGTGACTTGAAAGTCCAAACGCTTGAGGTGTGCGCTCAGGTGGACTGCGGAAAGACTGTCAATGCCAAGCTCATATATGCTCCGGTCAGGCTGAGGCGCTCCCTCGACCGGTGTTCCTATCGTGCGTTCCACGGCCTGGACTACAAGCTCCTCGTCTGCAGTCAGCGATTGGGAAGCTTCGGCCTCGTCATCGCTTGAACTATCGTTTCTCAAGAGTGAAAGAGGAGTCTTTTCGACTAGCACCTTCAATTGCTTCTGGTCAACCTTCTCAGACGCTTTGAGATATGGTATGCGATTAACCCAAACCAAGTCTGGAACCATGAATGCTGGCAGAGACCTCGCGCATGCATCCGATAGCTTCATCGAGAGGTCCATATCGTGCGGAACGATACTCAGGTTCTCGTTAGATCTCTCAGAGCCAGAGTGGGTGACAAATGTAAAGAGCCGCGGTCGTGGCAGCGATGGATGCTGGAGGACAGCAGCAGCGAATTCAAGCTTTACCTGCATCTCCCCGGCTGTCCGACGTAAGAAATGCTCCACTTCGCCCAGCTCGAGACGCTGACCATTGACTTTAGCCTGGCTGTCTGATCGCCCGAGATACTCAATGCAGCCATCTGCCATCATTCGTACCAGGTCGCCAGTTCTGCAGAACTTTTTCTGCAGTCCTAGCAGTTCCGTGGTGCCAAAAGCTTTCGCCTGGGCCTCGGGACGGTCGAGGTATCCGAGTGACACTAGATCGCCAGCAATGCAAAGTTCTCCCGTCTGGCCGCGCTTGGCAATAATTTGTGCGCCTGAATCATGGTCCTCTTTTGCAAAGATGATCGCCGCTGCGGAGTCGAAAACACGTCCGATGTTGCGAGCGTTGGAGGTGCCGTCGACAATATTGCTGGTGCAGCCGATCGTGCACTCAGTCGGACCGTACACGTTCATCATGAGCGGACTGTAGGCTTCGTCTTCGGTCCACATGGCAAGGACATCGTTCGAAACCTTTTCTCCGCCGACTGTCACAAACACCACGTTTGGGACCTTGGCTGGGCCTAAGCGAGCTTGTTGCAAAACACTGGGCACAGTACCGAAGTGCGTGATGCCGTTCTGCACTATCACGCTCTCCAGGCTACCAAGCATCATCATTCGAGGTCCGATTGTAGCGGCAAGACCAAGGCGCCATGCCATAAACATATGCGTAAGATGCGGGTCGAAAGCTCGACTGGCAAGATTGAGATACTTACCAGTGCCGGCGAGATTGGCAGTCTTCGGCGAATTGTCCAGGATCCGTTTGGCAAAGGCCTCTATGAAACGGCAAAGATTAGAGTTGGTTACTCGAACGCCTTTTGGCTTGCCGGTCGAGCCAGATGTGAATAAAATGTAGCCGTCTTGTGTGCTGTCCTTGTTACCAGTGTATTCTGGAAGGCTCGCGAGCGATGGTGTGTCGTCAAAAAGATCGTCCAGAAGTATCAGGCCAAGATTGTTGATCAAGGAAAGCGGCTCATCTGCCTCGAGCTCTTCAAGCATATCGCTTGTGGTGATGAATGCTTTGGCTCCAGCTTCGACAGCCAGCATACGCGTACGTTCTGGAGGCAGCTCTTCATCCAGAGGCAAGTATATGTACTCTCCCCGAGACAAGGCAATTATCGCTGCAAATGACTCGAGTGTTCTCCCCAGATGGAGGCCAACCACGCTCCCTTTTGGTATTGCATGGGTTTGAAGCATTGCCAAAACTGGCGAAGCATTTGTCAGCAATTCTGCATATGTCCATCTGCGAGTGAGCTCGGGCTTATCCAAGTCGATAATTTCCTCGACAGCGACCCAGTCAGGGTGACGGCGCGCGTGGTACTCCACCCAGGCAACCGGATTGATAGCAGGATTCGCTATAGCTGCCCAGCTGGCGTCACAAACCAGCCTTTCCAGGTCTCGTAGTGATGTGCCATCCATTTCCGTCACCGCAAGGAGAGATCTAGGTAGTTGATTGTTGAGCTCTTCGAGCGGGACGTCGGGATTAGCAAGCATTGCATCCAATTGAGCAAAGACTTGGTCAAGTAACATCTGCAGCTGCTCTTTGCAGATGACCTGGTTGTCACCACTGAGCTCGAAAGTCAGGCCTTGATCCTCTTGACACTCAAAAATGTTCAAAGCCAACGGATGCTCCACACACAGCCCGACAAGATCCTCCATCTCATCCCAGAACTGAACACTTGTTTTGTCCCCTTCATCATCTGTGCCCGGATTGAAAACGATCAACGCAGGCCAAAGTGGAAGCTCACTGTTGATGCCAAGAAGTCTGCGCAGAGCAGATGGCCGAACGTGGCTGAGCTCTTCCAACCTAGAGTTGGCGTTGGAGGGTAGGATGTTCGAGAGAGATGTATCGATACGTACGGCTCGAGGAGTTGTCGCGATCATGGGTCCAATGACTGTCTGCAGCTGCGGATCTAGAATCCTCTGGTCGATCGTTTCGCCCAAAACCACGTAGCGGCTTTCCAGGTACTGCGCAAGCACCGATCCGAATGCAGCTGTGATCAAGCGTGTTGGGGATCCAAGGTCATGAGCCTTCATTGTAGTTTGCAGTCTATTCCACAGCCCGCTCTCGCCAGCTGGACTTATCTGAGACGAAGTGCGTAAAATACAGCGCTTTTGGGCATGTCGGAAAGCCGTCAGGTCGGGAAGCTTGGTGTTTAGTACAGGTCCCAAGTCCTCGACAAGTCCATCGTACATGCTGTGCATGGCCTGTTTCGATTTACTGATTTGCTCACTAGTAGGATAGAGACCAGATCGTAAGGCATGTCCAAACTGCGTTCTATTGGGAACTTGATCACTTCGGGTGCAGTAATGGCGATAGACGTCGTCGAGGATGCTCTGCATGGACCAAGCATCGTGAAGAGAGTGATGGATTGATAACATCATGACTGTCTCGTCATTGCCTTGATCAGCAAGAATTGTGATGGACCATGGTGAGATCAGTCTAGCGGAAGCCAACGGTGTGGCCTCGTTGCGTGCCATTTGTGCGGCATCGTCGGCTGCAGTCGCTAGATCTTGCGAGCTGGAATCCCATGTCTTCGATGACCAGCGCACTGAGGACGATTCGGCCACAGCTTGAAGAACCGCACTCTCAACACCCACACTTTTCAGCCATGCTACCGCGTCGTCATCGACTTCAGCAGGGACGAAAAAGCTGGTGCGAAGGATCTCATTGCCTTCCGCAACGAGTTCCCATGCCACACGCAAACGATCAAGTTCGACTCCGTTGAGCCGAAACATCCTGTGGCTCCAGTAGCTGCGACTGTTTCGCAAAGACTCGACAACAAGGCTCTCCTGCATGGCCGTGGCGGGACGAATTGCCTTTATCGCCGGAGTAGAAACCGGTTCTTGGGACTGGAGCCGCACTGAGAACCTTTCGAAGAGCTGCTGCTCAATGTCGTCTAGCCACTCAGAAGCTTCCTGCTGGCTTTGCGCCGCCCGAATGCTGCAAAACTCCGCGGAGCTGACAAGATCCAGGAGTTGACCGACAGTGGAACATCTGAACATGTCGACAACCGCGATGTCAACATTGGCTTCCTTCTTGAGACGCCAGGCCAGACGGATTGCAGAAATGGAGTGAATCCCTAGCCGAGCGAGGTTCATGTTGTCCAGGATCATGTTAGTGTCTACGCCAGCCAGGCTTGACATTATTTCGACCACTTGCTTCTCGATGGAGGTGCGTGTTCTTTCTTTCCCTTTAGCGTCTTCCCTGCCATCGGAGGAAGTCGGCGCTGCTGTGTCGAAGCAGGTCAGATCAATCGACTCATATACTGACTGCAGCACTTTTCGGTCGACCTTGTTGGACGCTGTTCGGGGCATGCGGTTGAGTAGAATGAGAAATGACGGGACCATGTAATCTGGTAGAAGTTGATGGGCTGTGGCCAAGATCTTATCTCTGGTCGTCGAAGCACGTTTGTCTGTTGCAACGAGCGGTGCATCTGCGACATTGTCACGCAACGATGCGAAGGACACAACCGACTTCGTAGGTCTGTCAGGCCGGGCTAGGAGGAAGGTTTCGATGTGTTCAACTTCCTCGTGAGCACCTGCACATGTGGCACTGATCTCACTGAGCTCAACACGGATACCGTTGAGCTTGATGAGGTCGTCATTACGGCCCAGGAACTCAATTCCATGATCAACCATGCGGACAGTGTCGCCTGTCAAGTAAATGCGTTGCTGGAGGGTGTCTGACCACACAAAGCGAGCTGCAGTCTTCAAAGGATCGTCCAGATATCCACGAGCGAGCTGATAGCCTCCCAATGCCAATTCACCAACGCCATTGAAGGGCACCAAGCGATGGGGTGGGTCGGGAGTGACAACGAACGAAGATACTGACGGGAGCGACCATCCGACATTTGCAGCTTTTGCCTCGTCTTCTATGTCGTTACCGAATTGACGCAGAGTTGAAACAACGGCATTCTCAGCCGGACCATAAGTATTGAAGGATTTTGTGTGCCAGCTCCAGTCGTTGGCAACTCGTTCTGTTAATTTCTCTCCAATCATGGTAACAACTTGTAGAGTGTCACCAAGATCTTTGCGCCGGACGGAGGCACCAAAGCTTGGCGTAAGATGAGCATGCGTCGCTTTCATGTCTACGACCAATTGTGTGAAGCTCCCCAACATGATCTCTCGAGAAGATGATACCAGTGTGCCACCCAGGCCCCAGGTGTAGAACAGGTCTTCAACAAAGACATCGAAGCTATAGGAACAGAAATTGAGGACTCTTGGGATACTCGGCTGGCCGTTTGTGACATCGTAGCTAGGAGGAATGCTTTTCTGAAGGGCGACCATCGCGTGAACAGCTGCTGAATGCTCGATCATCACTCCCTTGGGAGCCCCAGTAGTTCCGCTCGTCCAGATCAGGTAGGCGAGGTGATCTGGCTGCAGCGATAGTGGTAGTATGGAGTCCAATGCTTGTGTGTCCGGTGTTACAAAGTCAACTAGCATAGCCTTGGTGTCTGCTGGCAAGCATTCATCAACAAGATGCTGAGTCGTCTTGGATGCTAAAAGCAAGGAGCTTTTGGTTCGCTTAATGAGTTCAAGTCGCCGCTGAGCAGGAAAAGCAGTATCAATTGGGCACCACGCGGCTCCAGCTTTCAAAATTCCCAGCACAGCAATGTACAGCTCAGGACTTTTTTCCAGGCAAATTGGAACCACCTTGTTGATCGGTGCTTGGTGTTCAAAGTGACGTTGTATGCGACGCGCGAGGAAATCGGCTTTGGCGTTCAGTTCCGTATACGTGAGCTCAAGAGCTGGCTCAGCGAGGGAGTGCCTGAAAGCCAGAGCAACTCTGTCCGGTTGGGTTTTGGCAAAGTGCTCGAATTGAGAGTGTAATAGCATAGTCCCAGTCTCAAGTCTGAACGGAG
The DNA here is from genome assembly GCA_013365205.1 of Pseudocercospora cruenta. Taxonomy (NCBI): domain Eukaryota; kingdom Fungi; phylum Ascomycota; class Dothideomycetes; order Mycosphaerellales; family Mycosphaerellaceae; genus Pseudocercospora; species Pseudocercospora cruenta. The sequence continues at coordinate 119,982 of JAASFE010003820.1, forward strand.
ATGGGTTCTCCAAAGACAGCAGAGACCTTGGAATCGACGACAAACACTCGGCAGCTGATTGCTCAGGACTATTGAGGATCGAGCTCGCAATAGAAGACACCTGAGCCAAGATTCGAGCCGCGATCTTCTCTGTGAGCAGGTCCGTCTTGAATGTGATCTTGATGCTCATCGGAGAATCTGGTTTCCACAGCGCCCGAGGTGTGCATGGATCGTACGGCCATACTTCAAGCATCGCGCCAAAGTCGTTGCGCATAGCAGGCAATGATATGCGGTTCCAGAGTGATTCGGTTCCTGGATCAGTGTCTCCGTTCATTTCGAAATGCTGCAGTGCTAGGAGTGAGTCAAAGGGAAGTTTGCCTTCGGCGGTTGTGACAAGCCCCAAGGCAGGATGCGGGTGGGCAAGAGAACGTGTGCCATTTTGAGCAATCTGCGCTGCAAGTTTGGCGACGGTGGTGTCTTGATCGCTTTCGTCAGGAAGGCGGACACGGCATGGCAGCATGGAGAATGTGGGTCCATGGCATACAGCAATATCGGGGTTGAATCGGTTCGAAATGAGACCTAAAAGCAATGGGTATAAGGGTCAGCAGTGGTTCCAAGGAAAGGCACTCCGAGACATGACGCTGAGCTAGTGCTACCATCTCTGACACCGCTGGCTC
>JAASFE010003820.1:120647-152949 GCA_013365205.1 Pseudocercospora cruenta
CACACGTCCGCTCGGAGTCATGCCTTATACACAAGGGCATACTGACTTCCAAACATCACGTCTCCAGTCTGACTTTCCGAGAAGGTGGATAGAAGAAGTGCCCAAGCTGTCTGCCATACCGCAAGAGGGCTTGCACCAATCTCGCGACTACTAGCCTGTCGCTCGGCGTATGTCATGGACGTCGTACGCTGCAAGACACATGTATCATCCCGTGTGGATGCTTTAGAATGTCGTGGCTTGCTTCCAGAAAGAGCGGGTATACTCTCGGCTTGATAATCTGCTGTTTCACGAAGCCAGAAATCGTCTGTTGTCTGCGAGCGAGAATTGAAATGCGATTCTGCGGCCAGAGAGATATCGGTACGTGCTTCGGGCGCAAGCCCTCGGTAACTTCTTTCAATGTCCACTAGCAGGAGCTCCAGTGAGCCGCCATCGAATATTCCGTGAAAGAGGCTGAACATCAGAGTCCGATCGTTGATTAGTTGGATTCGATAGAGGATGTTCTGCTCCAAGGAAATATCTTCCTCTGCCTTTGCAAGCCAATAGTCTTCTGTCTCTGGACCGGATCGGCGGGAAACTTGACACCATGTTTCCCTACGCTTGGCGGCGGCTTTTCGAGATAGTATGCATTGAGCAAATGGCGCCATACTGTCATCGATGGGAACAAATGTGGTACGGTACCTGAAAGTAATGGGTATAAGGGTTAGCAATGGGTCAAACGATAGACACTCCGAGACACCGCGCTGAGACAGAGCTATTAGCTCTAACACCGCTCGCTCAGTCTCACACGTTCGCTCGGAGTGAGCCTTATACACAAGAGCTTACTTACGCCTCTCTTTCCAGTAGTACACCTTCAATGGCTTTGATTAGTCGATCGATGTCCACCTTCCCAGGAGTCAAGTAGTAGCAGGAGTGATTGATGTACGTCTTTCGAGCACCTTGCGAGGTGCGAATGAGACTTGCGATCATACCACTCTGGGTTGCTGTTGCAGGCAGGACCTGGTCAACATCTGCAGCATGGAGCCCAGCAAGTTGAGATGCTGTTTGGTGATGACGCGCTGAGAACTCGTCAAGCCTTGAAGCAAGCTGATTTTCGCTGTTTCCATTTTCAGAGCCTTTCTGCGCCAACAGAGTACGAATGCTGGCTCCGCTCAGGAGCTCTTGAAGAGAGATGTCTTCAGCGATGTTCATTGCACGAACTCGCGACAGGAACTGCATAGCTCTCAAGCTGTCCAATCCCCTTTCCGCGACCAAATTTGCTCCGGGAGCAGGTCGTGTCTGCAGGACTTCCTCAAGAACGTTCAAGAGCTTCACTTCTATCTCCGAGAGATGAGCTGGAAGCTGGTGTGTCAAGCCATTTCTCGCCTGCGCTGACGAGTCAGAAGTCGCCGTCATGGCCAAGCGTATCTCGTCTTGCAGCATGAGCGACAATGCTTTCCGATCCAGCTTGCCTGCTGCTGACCGAGGCAATTGAGGCACGGGAAAGAGACGGAAAGGCCTCATAAATGGCGGTAGTTCCTTTTGCACAACATCTTCAATACGGGCCTTTGCCGTCTCCCATTGTACACCAACATCGGTCAATGAGACAGCCGTCACCAGCTTCTCACTGCCGCTCGCCTCAGTGCCGTTGGGTTTGTGGACAATGGACAAAGCCTCGCCTACGCCTTGAGCACTCATGATGACAGCATCGACCTCGCCAAGTTCGACTCGGCGTCCGCTGAGCTTAACTTGATCCGATGAGATTCTGCCAAGAAATTCCACTACTCCTGCGCCATTTCTGGAATCCCAGACGACTCGTGCCCGGTCTCCTGTACGATAGGCTCTCCCCCATGGAGTTGATGGTAAGAATGCTTTGGCATTCTCTTCTGGGCGATTGAGATACCCACGAGAACTGACTTGAGGGCCGGCTATGAGCAACTCACCTATGCAACCCCAGGGCAATGGTCGGAGCGGGTTTGATTCATCGACAATGACCAATGTGCATGAGGGTAGCGGTGGCCCAATGACGCCTCCTCGGTTTGTGCTGGGCACATGCGTGAGCAATGTGCAATTAATTGTTGTCTCAGTGGGGCCGTAGCCGTTAAAGAGGCCCTGCGGGCCAGCCGATGGATCACACATGCTCTGATTATCTGGATTATGGACTGAAAAAGCTCCGATAACTTTTGGGTTGAGAGCTTCTCCCATCGCCACCAAAGCTTTTAAGTGTGTTGGATCCACAAGAGACGCCATCGAAGGCGTTGTCATCATGGCATCAACCTCCATCTGGGCCAGCACCGTGTTGACATTGTCGAGCGTAAGGTCCCTTTCGGCGCAACACAGAGTGCCACCACTGCTTAAAGTGGAAAAGATCTCAAAGATTGACGGGTCGAAAGTCGGAGCTGCGAACTGAAACCATCGTGTAGGCGGTTCTTCGGTGCTCAGTGGTGCAACAGCACAGTCTGCAGCGACGAGACATGTCACCGATAAGTGACTGATTTGAACTCCTTTTGGCTTTCCAGTAGTTCCAGATGTGTACATGATATGTGCAAGATCATCCTCCGATGTGCCAGCAGACGAGATGGCCGAGTCGCCATTCTGTGTTGCATTGCAATGTCGACTAACAAGGAACTCGGAGGTATTAGTTATTGTGATATCCCGGTTTGTCAGTTGCTCTGCTTGGTCTTCAGCAAACAAAGGAAGCGTCACATCGCTGCTTCTCGTTAGTATGGCGCAGCAGTCGAGGTCATTCAGTATTGTCCACTGTCGCTCGATAGGAGCTTCTATTGGTAAGGGACAAAAGTGGTGGCCAGACTTGAGCACAGCCAGATATGAGATGTACATCTCTGGGCTTGGGCCCATAGCTATCACTACGGGCCTCCTACCATGTGCACTGACCCGCGGCAGCTTTGCAGCGATTTGGTCCGCGATCGTGTCAACATCGTGGTAGGTGTATCGCTGCCGCGTCTTGTCGCGTGCAAGAAAGTCTATGGCGTCGCGATCTGGGAATTGCTGCGCGCGACGTTCGAAGCACCCATGGAGCAATGCTGGGTGGGTCGAGTTTTCGGGCTCCTGTGGGAATGGCAGTGGGCGAGGCTGAGGCGGATAGTTGAGAACAGATGGTTGTGTCGAATCCTGGTCATCATCCAGGATCAAGTGAGATAGCAGATCCAGTAAGGCGTCCAAAGCCTCGACTGGCACCAAATCGGCATCTGCATTGACACATATTTGGAGAGAGTCGTCACTCGTAGAGATCTCGGCAATGAGCTGCGGATTCTTTTGTGTTACTAAGATGTGTATGTGGAAAATATCAAGAGGCATCCTCACTCACTTTCGAAGTAGGGAGATGCTCCGCGGGCTGATTCGGCCGACTCGGAGATGTCTCGAAGTACTTATCAGCGCAAGGGATGGAGACATTTCTTCCGCATCACAATTCTCACCTTAAGATGTATCAAGTATTCTGAAGGGACCTGATAGGGCTCATCAATTGAACTAATCTGGGTGGATGATCGATCCGAAAGGATGGAACTCGCCGCCACAAGGGACGAGTCGTTCTGCACCAGGAAACAAATCTCCTCCTGGGTACCGCCAAGCAACAGCCATATGAATCGACTGAAAGCTCCAACGAAGTGGTCCTCCCTCCAGCCTTGCGATGCGATTATTCGACTCGACGATATGAACCTGCTTTGCGAATTCGTCCCGCCAAGAGCGACGCGAGAAGTATGGAGAGCAGGAACGGAAGTTGGTTGAAGCATTGGGGCCATTGTGGTCGTCAATTCCACGATTGCTTCGAATAAAGAGTGTTGGAGGCAGCACAGCGCCGAACGGTTCAAGAAGGCAAAGGCCGATCAAATGGTTTTTGGGCGTGTTTCTCTCCCGCCATGAGAGCTCCCACACGACTACCACGCCTGGTACGCGCTTCACAGACGGGTACACACTGCACGCCTTCTCCGATGTCTTGGTGGTCCGACATCGTCGCCGCTCTAGTCAGTGTCAGTATGGCACACCGCGCCATTCGCCGTTCTGGGCAGTTGTCGAGCGAAATTATCTCATCAGATTAGATGGACAACCCGTGCTATGAGCTCATGGGATCAGGTTGGTGGGAGCCACTAGGCCGTCTCACTGTCACAGCCCTAAAGCCTGCCAAGAACGCCGATTAATTGCTGGTCCAGCACGGCTCCGCAGTGGCCAGCTTGTTTTCAGAAAAACCCGGAGCCATGAGGATCTGCACTTGCGACAGGAGCTGTTCGATGCTAACCAACTGGACGCTCCTCGGCTCGCGTCGAAAGTCTTGGCACCGATGCCCACCCTGCACGGCCGCGGGCCTAGTTGCATAACAGTATTGCTTTTCGTTGATCGCAAGGCAAAGCACGGTACGAAGCTACTGTACGAAGCATCCTCATACCTGCAACAGGCATGTAGGTGTTTCGGCCATGGATTCATCTGCCTCGCCGAAACTTGCTGTGCCTGGACATTCTGTCATTGCGCCGTGGAGCTGCGAGCCGGAGTATGGCCATCCACATTCTCTAGGACACCTTGAGCAGTGTTGATCACAGTGGTGTAAATGTGTAGACCTGGCTCTGAAGCTTTTCCTTAGAAAGCCTACCCAGAGTGTTCCTCTCACGCTTTGTTGCAAACCCTCATTATGGCTATCTTTTCAGTCCCCAATGGAACAAAGGCTCCGGGCCTCAGCTTCCAGCTCCCAGACGGCGAGACAAGCGTGCTCATACGGGCCACGAACGACACAGATCAAGACGATGGGTCTCAGAGCTATCATGTCTACGTACAGGGTGAACATATTTCCACGTGGGTTGCTGACACAAGCGCAACCACACGGATCAGTCCATCAATGGTTCTGGACGAAAGAGCGGAGGAAGATTGCGTTCGACAGCTGGACTTGATCTCTACGATCGCGAATGGGACAAATGGAATCAATGGAGAGTTCCACGAGCATTCTGCTGCCGTTATGATCGAGAGAATATGGATCAGCATATATGCCCTATGGCTGAAGTTGCAGGACCAGGATGTTTTTGCAATTGCCGTCCCAGCGGAGGCTAGACACACACAATATCTTCTCGCTACTGGTCTTGGGGTGCCTTCTCCGTTCGAGCAGCCGAGTGAACGGGCTGGTGGCAATCGGCGTGTTCTGCTACTGGCAAGAGAGCCATTTTGGCAAGGAGCAGGAGCGCCAGATCGTTTTGCCTGGCTGCGAGCTCGTCCCGAGGCTAGCTTTCCAGGCGTTAATGGCCATCTTGGTGCATTTGCCAGCCAAATGTCTTTCACTCGTAAAGGCAATGTCTGCACGACACATCCGCTTCGCCCTCCGAAGCCAGCTCCAGGCACAGTGCTGTACAGCCGCTACATTGTCGAACTGGGTCAGAATCTGAAGCTCGTGCACATCGATGCGCAGAATCCACTACATTTCGAAAATTATTGCAAATGGCAGAACTCGGATCGAGTCAACCACGGCTGGAGAGAGCGCGGGCCGGATGACAAACACAGGGCTTACCTGGAGTCTCAGCGACTTGATCCTCACACCATGTCTTTGATCTTCCTTTGGGACGATGAGCCCGCGGGATACAGTGAAGTAGGCTGGGCGAAGGAAGATAACACGGCATGTTTTGTCAACTCGAATTGCAACATCCACATTGGCGAGTTCGACCAGAACAGCCATATGCTTGTGGGAGAGGAGCGGTTCCGTGGAGGCAAGCGATACCAGGCAGTAGCCACCAGTATCAAGCATCTATGCTTCCTCCGGGACCCACGCACGCAGCAGGTCATTGCTGAGCCGCGACATGACCTGCCAAGTGTCCCCATTCAGGCCCGCTTTCTCCCACAGGAACGAAAGAAACGATTTCAGCTCCCTCACAAGACTGCTGTACTGTTCGCCCTCCAGAGGGATCGCTTCTTTTCGGAGGGACACTTCTACTAATTGGGAACTATGATGACGGCCATGGAGCGGGACTATCAAGACGAATGTAGCATGAATAGTGCACGAACTTTGGCCTTTCTGTCAGTTTCTTGATGTCTAGAGCCATCATATGAGCTTCAATCATTTCCAGTATTCGCATCTGAGCTGAGATTGCAACACAGCTCTTTGCACGAGTCCGCTGGGGAACTTCAGTGCAGTCAGCCATCGTCGCTCGGCTTTGTCACTTGGTTCTCCGGCTTCCTAATCCCAGGAAGACGGCCCTTCATAGGCGGACAAAACACGTGTGGTCACAAGGAGTAGACAGGGAAGAGAACTAAGACGGCGCTATTCTTAAGCTTACACAAACCCCTTCCAGTCCACCACCTCCATCACTTTAGCCTACCGAGACACTTGGCAAGCCAGCAAGGATCTGAACGTGCAGAACGGGGACCCCTGGCGAAAAATTCTATTCAGCCAAGACGCCGCCAAGATCTGATAAGATCAGCCGATGCTGAATGGTCTCGCGTCTTGCCGCGTGGTTAGCGACCTCGGGCTCTCTGCATGGGCGACACGATGCAAAGGTCTGCTCTTTCGGGTGCGTGGGCAGACGAGCCACTCCTCTCGCGGTGGTCCAGCCACATCACCTTCTTGTCTTTCTACAGAGGCGACCGTTGCCGGACGGGCACAGTGCCCTTCTCGGTAATATTGCCTTTTTATCGACTCGTCCACGCATGATGCCTACGTTCTCGTCTTCGGCCAACGAGGACAGCAAACGGAGTGGCAGTGCTTTATCTGGTCCATTTCAATCCTCCACGACTCATTCTTCACACGAACAACCACGTTTTTACAGCACCATGGCTGCGGGCAAAGACGATTTGGACACGGCTACGGGCAAGGCTCCCGAGTCGCATACGGCTATCGATGAGAGCAGTTCCAGCGACACCACCACTGAGCATCGACACGATGAAGTTCACCAACAGGCCGGTATCACGAAGGTTGAGGCCTTCAACAAAGCACTCTACCGCTCCGGACCGTCTGGAAGGCTTCTGCTCTACGTGCTAGTCGTCTCCATTGCCCTGACAATGTGTGCTTATGCGCTCGATCAAGGAATCACATACCAGTTCAACGCCATCGCCGCTTCGGCCTTCAGTCATCATGCTGAGCTAGGTGCCGTCAACACGGCGAGCACAATCATTCGCGCGATATCCAAACCATTCTTAGGAAAGCTTGCCGATATCACTTCACGTCCTACAACCTATATGGTGGTCTTGGTTGTGTACGCAGTTGGCTTCGCTGTGGCCGCCTCGTCATCAACTCTTGCTGCGTACATCATAGGAGCCTCCTTTACTGCATTCGGCAAATCGGGACTTGACCTTTTGAGCGACATCATCGTTGGAGACTTGACGCCGTTGCAATGGCGTGGATTCTGGGGCGGCATGCTCAGCACACCGTTCCTGGTAACGACATTCATCAACGGGTTCATCTCCGACGCTTTTATCCCTGATAACTGGAGATGGGGTCTAGGAATGTTTGCCATCATCGTTCCCGTCTGCCTGTTGCCTGCAATCATCACTCTCTACGCCATGCAGCACAAAGCGGCAAAGATGGGCATGGTGAGCATGGGTGACGCTGGTGTGACTAGGAAAGAAGGGTTGGAACTCAAGAGCGCACGACAATACCTTGCTTTGGCACGATCCACAGCCATTGAAATGGATCTGTTCGGCCTCCTACTGTTGGGTGTGGCATTCTCCCTCATTCTACTGGCTTTGAATCTGGCCCCATCAGCAGACAATGGTTGGGGCAACGCAAGCATGATTGCAATGCTCGTGGTGGGCTTCGTGATTCTGGGACTCTTCGTGGCATACGAAGCTTTACTTGCTCCGGTGCCATTCTCTCCGCGACGAATCTTGACCAATCGAGCATTCCTTGCTGCACTGGCAGTCGACGTCTTTAACCAGATGGCATCTGCTGTTCGCAACAACTACTTCTCCTCTTACATTTATATCACCAAGCCGTGGTCGAACTATGCTTGGACCGTCTTCACAGCTGCAACGACTCTCACACTTTGCACCATGAGCCCCATCGGAGGCCTTATCCATCGCGCGACGCATCGATACAAGACATTAATGGTCATCGGTGCCATCATCAAGCTCATTGGTTACGGAATCATGATTGACGGCAACACCAGGAGTACTACATCTACCGCTCGCCTCGCAATCAGTCAGGTCCTCCTTGGTATGGGTGCCTGGACGGTCATTGGCGTTCGGGTTGGTTCGCAAGCATCTGTGGCTCACCAAGATCTGTCAACAGTCATTAGTGTCTTGTCACTGTGGAGCACCATGGCTTCCTCGATCGGCTCTACGATTGCAGCCACAATCTGGCAGAGTCGCATGCTCAATTACATGCGCGAGGAGTGCCCGCCTGGAACCTCTGAGACAACACTCAAGGCCATCTACAGCTCGATCAAGACACTGAAGACCAAGTATGATTGGGATGACCCGATCAGAATCGGAGCCATAGCAGCATATGCAAGGACGAACGGCATCATCTTCACTACTGCTTTGGTCATCGCTGCCTTGCCCGTGATCTTTAGCTGCTTCATGCCAAGTAAGTTCTATACAATCTACCCTGCAATCTTGAAAATATGCTAACCAGGACTTTCACAGACTACTATCTCGGTAGACAGCGAGATGTTGTAGACAACAAAGACCTCACTGGTGAGATCGCCGAGGTGCCACAAGTTCCTCAAGCCGTCGTGCCAGCGACAGACGCCAAGAACACCGGCATATGGCGAAAACTCAAGACTGCGTATTACCGAGAGACCTAGAGTCGCGGCGTTGGGATTCGTGGTAACAACATGGCTTGAATAGCCGTTTCCGGCAATTTAGAAATGGGATCTCGGTAAAATGCTCAAGAGGAGGTCACGCGGATGCAGGGTCGCCTCGTCTTGCGCAGGATAGATGAAAGTAACGCGTGAACGGCTATACGGGACAGAGTTTGGGAGAAAAGAGGGACAGGAACGTGACTTTGGACAGACACTCATTGTCAAGGATCCAGTTGTGATTGGACCTTTCATTTTAAATAGATAATTGGTCGTTTGCGACCTTCCTCTATGGTCTTGGACACTATATCAGCTTGAAGGAGTCGTGGATGCTACCTCAAGCGCAAGACCTCAGACAAATAGAGTGCCCAGGAATGGGAATTATCTGATCATCGTACAAGATTGCTTGACAGACTCGATGGCTGCAGAATCAGCCGTGCTTCGGGACTAGAGAATTTCAGGCTGTGATCATCAACGTGCTGCTTGGTTGCCGAGTAATCGTCGAGTTGAGCTCTGTTCCCGGGAACTTCTCCGAATGATCTGCGGTGCTAAGGCACCTTACTGGTGGCAGCCATGGGGGTAGCTCACATGTAAAACAAAGCCACTAGGCATCCTTTGGGATCAGTACATCGGACTTGGTCACGGTTATCCATCTGATAAAATCTCAGCTTCATAGCCCGCACGGTCCTCTATGCACCTTTTGCTAAGAGGCGCTAGAACGAGTGCACCATCTCTGCTTAGTCTACTTAAGCCTCTTGGCTGCATGTCTTGGCTTTCTCGTAATCTGACGATCAGATAATTTGGCTTTCCACATCCCACGAAGTCGTCCCGACCATTGTTTTGTAACAGAATCGCGAAGCATTGACATCAATGCTTGGCGTACACCTACGAGATGGCGTCGACGTCGATCCTCACACTGCGTTGTCGGAGCCTACCATGTGCGCGGCATCTGAGGTCCAACACCAAGCGGGACTTCAGCTCCCCGATCCAGCTTCACCTATGCCACTACATATCTCGGAAATCTCTTGGCGTCGACCATGGCAGCGGAGGGATCGCTGGCCTATCCTCCAAGGAAATGGTATCGAAGGGTTCCATTTGTGCCTGACAGGACATCGAAGGCTCTCCTCGACGAAGAAGGCAACAGGCGATTGACACCAGAGGTCAACACCAATATCTTCAAACGCCTGGTCTTCTCTTGGCTTGACGAATTGATCTCGCTGGGTTATTCTAGACCATTCTCCAAAGAAGAACTGTATCTCCTACCTGAATCAAGCGACGCTTCGAGGTTCTCAGAGGAGCTTGATCGAAATGTTGCACGACTGAAGGATGGAGTCACTCCTGGAAAGAAGCGCTTTCAGTCACCCACTTGGCGTCTCGCGAGAGCAATCAACGCCACCATCTTCCAATGGTTCTGGATAGGAGGTATCATCAAGCTGCTCGCAGACAGTTCAACGATATGCTCTCCTCTTTTGGTTCGAGCAATCATCAGATTCCTCCAGAAGTCTGAGGACAGACGGGAGGCAGGGCTTCCAGAGCCATCTTTGGGCCAAGGAATGGGTCTTGCAGTTGGGCTTGCAGCTTTACTAGCGTTTGGTGTGTTAGCAAACGTTCATGGGTTCTACCGCGGATACACAAGTGGCATCTTGGTCAGAGGAGCGCTCATCGATTCCCTCTTTCGACGAACGGTCAACTTCTCTCCACTTGAACGGACGAGGAACAATTTGGAGTCGAGCAGAGTAGTCAGCATGATCAGTACCGATGTCAGCCGTATAGACTTTGGACTGGGATACTTCCATTCAACCTGGACGAGTACGATCCAGATCTTGATCTGCTTAGGCCTGACTGTCTCGTCACTCGGGCCAAGTGCACTTGTAGGCTTCGCACTCATAGCGGTGTTGGTGCCAACACAAAGCACTATCGCCAAACATCTTTTTGCGCTGCGAAAGAGAAGCATGCCGTTCACTGATGCTCGACTCTCTGCGATCAACCAGGCCCTGGGCGCGATTCGTCTCGTGAAGACATACGCGTGGGAAGAGGCTCTTTTGGCGAAGATTGGCACGCTTAGAGTCGATGAGCTGAGATTGCTCCGCGATCGACTTCTATGGCGCGCACTGAATGTCGCATTGTCCTTCAGCGTGCCCACGCTTGCTGCAGTCGTTACGTTCGTTACTTATGCATCGCTCGGCCATGCATTGGATGCAGCTGAGATCTTTGCATCACTCACCTTCTTCATGCTGCTGAGAACTCCACTTCAGCTTCTACCGGTAGCACTCGGTGCTCAAAGTGATGCAGCAAATGCGATCCAACGACTATCTCATGCTTTTGATGCACCAGAGCCAGGCGATCCACTTCCCGTTGACAAGATGCTTCAGCATGCTCTGGAACTGGAAGCTGCGAGCTTCTCGTACCGTGTCAATGACGTGGACGCCATAAATGAGAAGGCTCAGCAAGATGAGAAAAAAGCTTTCTGCTTGCGAGACTTCAACTTGCGTGTCAAGCGTGGCGAACTGCTTATCGTTGTCGGCCCTGTAGGCTCAGGCAAATCGACCTTGCTCGGCAGTCTGGTTGGCGAGACATGTCTTGAGGGTGGCCGTGCAGTACTTGGTTCGGAGCATGCCTATGCTCCACAGACCGCCTGGCTGAGAAGTGCTTCGATCAGAGATAACATCATTTTTGGGCGTGAGTGGGATTCTGACCGATACGACGAAGTCCTCGAAGCTTGCTGTCTGAACCAAGATCTGGCTGTGCTTCCCGAAGGAGACCGTACCGTCATTGGCGAGAGGGGCATCTCCCTGTCTGGCGGTCAGCGCCAACGTGTAGCGCTCGCAAGAACAATCTATCAGCCGCGCCAGTTACTGCTGTTGGACGATGTATTCTCCGCTCTCGATGCACATGTGCAAGCTCTCGTCTTCGAAAAGGTCGTTCTTGGCCGGGATCCAGGTATTTCTCTCGTGCTTGTCACGCACTCACTGCATCTCTTGCGCCATGCAGATCGGATTTGCTGTCTGAGGGGCGGTGAGATCGCAGAGCTTGGCACGTTCTCGGAACTAATGAGCAAGCCGGATGGAGCGATGAAAAGACTGGTGGAGGAGTTTGCAAGCAAGTCTGTTGCACAAGCTCAACGCGAGAAGGAGCGCAAAGCTGAAGAAGACGCAGCCCGAATCGCGAAGGGCGAAGCCATTCCCTCTCCTGACGAGGGTAATGTTAAAGCGGTCGAAGAGAACATCAACGACGCCATGACCCGCATCGTTTCTGGAAAGCAGGCCACAGATGAAGCAAAGCCTGATGCAAATAACAAACCTGCCGAGTCCAGTGGAAAAGCGATCATGCAAGCCGAGGAGCGTTTCGTGGGGTCCGTGACCATGCGCACCTATTCTCAGTACATTCGAAGAGGCAAGCCATATTTCACCCTGACACTTTGGGTGGTGTCCATCTTCATATTCCAGGGCGGCAGTACTCTCAGTCCCCTCTGGCTACAATGGTGGCAAGAAGATCGCTACGCCAACGTCAGTACCGGAGCGTATATGGGCATCTACGCAGCTCTAGGTGTCTCTCAAGCACTTGGGCTGCTGTTCATGTCCGGAGCTTTTGGTTTCTTCACCTTTTATAGCGCCAGCCATTTGCATGCTGATGCTATTCGAAGCGTGCTCTACGCTCCAATCGCTTTCTTCGACACCACGCCGCTTGGAAGAATTTTGGCACGCTTTAGTAAAGATACCGACACGATCGACAACGTCATTGGAGAAGCTCTCCGTATGTTTCTGAGCACCACTGCACAGGTCGTTGGTGCTGTTGTTCTGATCGCTATTCTTCTTCCTTGGTTCCTGCTGGCAGTGGCTTTTGTCGTCGTCATGTTCGTCTTCACCGGCATGTACTATCGACCAGCTGCGAGGGAGCTCCGGCGTCTAGATGCTCTCCTGAGAAGTCCCATCTACGAGCACGCCACCGAATCTCTTGCCGGAATCATGGTCATTCGCTCGCTTGGTGCACTCAGAACAACGGTCGATCGCAATACGCAAAACATCAATCGCGAGAACTCTGCTTACTGGCTCTCGGTAGCCTGTCAACGATGGTTCAGTGTGCGTCTAGATCTTCTCGGTGTCTGCCTCGTATTGCTGGTGGGCATCATTGTTGTTGCTAGCCGGGGATCAATCTCTGCAGCACAAGGCGGTGTGGCTCTGAGCTACATCGTGACAGTACAGAGCGTTTTCGGATACATGATTCGCCAATCTGCTGAGATTGAACAGAACATGAATGCGATAGAACGCCTGCTCTATTACTCGGATAGCGTACCTCAAGAGCCTCCGCATAGACGGAGTGGAGACCACGAGCTGAGTGAGAAACAATGGCCAGCTCAGGGAGTCATTGAGTACGACAATCTTGTCTTTGCTCATCGCAAGGACTTGACGCCGTCTTTACGCGGAGTCAGCGTGACAATTCCTGCTGGCAGCCGGGTTGCGTTTGTCGGCCGCACAGGATCTGGTAAAAGTACCATGCTTGCCGCATTGACGGGAATGGGCGATGTAGTCAGTGGCCAGATCTCGATCGACGGAATAGACACCACCAACATTGGCTTGAAACTGCTTCGCGACAAGATCGCTTTCATGCCACAAGAGGCAGCTGTGCTGAGCGGTACCTTGACATACAATCTGGATCCGTTTGGCGAACACGACGATGCTGATTTATGGCGTGTCGTGCACCAAGTTGGATTGTCTGCTATGACAGCCTCCGATTCCGAGAGCTCGAAGGAGAATCTGACTGTTGTGGATGAGAAAGATGCCGATAGCTCAAGGCTCAGCCATCATCTCGACCTTGACACGACTATTTCTGCAGAAGGCGCGAACCTCTCTTCCGGCCAGCGTTCACTCATCTCCCTTGCCCGAGCTTTGGTGAAAAATGCTGCCATCTTTGTGCTGGACGAGGCAACAGCTTCAATGGACGCAGAATTGGACCATCGTGTCCAGCAAATTTTGCGCGCGAATCTACAGGGTAGAACGACAATTGTTGTTGCTCATCGTCTCGATTCGGTGATAGGCAGCTCGGACTTCATATGCGTGATGGATGAGGGCAAGGTTGCCCAATTTGGGCCGCCTCTTGAGCTTTACCGTGAAGCGGGTTCCCTGTTTCACACGCTGTGTACCAATGCAGGAATAAGTGTAGATGATATAATGGCGGCGCACGCACGCTTCCACAGTAGATAGAACTCATGCCAAACAGCAGAGCTTGACATAATCTTTGCCAACGCTGCAGCCTGCACGTCAAGCATAACTCCGAGAAAAGCATGAATCTGCTTTGTTGTTCTGGACGCTCTGCGCAGCTCTAGCACTTAACAGCGTCGATCTGCGAGATTGCGAGCGTAGTCACAGCGCCGCACGTAGAGACGCTCATTTCAAACGACAATGCCGTAGAACCATTGGCTTAGCAGTAGCAGCAACGTCTCGTCGCGCTGAATGGTCTGTTTCCTTCATTTGCCGCTGGCAGCCTCGCTGATGTCCCGAGTTGCAAGGCAGCATGGCCAGCCACGCAAGCCGCCTCAACAATTCCCACTATGAGGCTACGGGATCGTGCCCGTAGCCTCGTGATAATTGCTAATGTTGCCCCAGACGTGGTGGGATTCAGGCGAGCCCTTGCGAATGTGCAACCGGACCATTCAGTGGGCCTCGTATAGCATTGTCCCACATGCCCACTTTGATCAGCCGCTCTTTGTGCATTTTCCGGTGCTCCAACGTGGCATTCTCTCCGAGTCGACTTAGCGTTGTTAGTATATGTCTCAGTGGGACTGCAGGGTTCTTCATCACGGTGCATGCAGTAATTTAGCACAGGCGCTCGGATCAGATAACTTCGGCTCGTGTTGGTGGAACTGATCACGGATCAGATAAATTTCCGTGGCAAAGCTGGGGTTTCATCCCGTCCAGCAAAAAGCTTGGCTGCACGCCGTCTGCGTCTGCCAAGCCAGTCGATCAATCCTCCGTCTTATTCGAAATGTGTTGTTGACAGGCTGTGAAGTTTTGATGGCCATACTAGCAGGCAGAAGGCGACAGTAGATCGTGCCACCTATCATGCTGCAGCAGTCGCCGAAGTCGCAAGTAGCATCCCAACGAGAGTCCCCACGATGTGCCCTTCACGAAGTGAGGGCTCCTTGTCGCTGTTGTCCTGTCGTGGTAGTGCACGTGTAGGGCCATGGAATAAGATAGAGCCTTGCGCGTAGGGAAAGGTCTGGACTTGTGTTTCTGCTTCTTGACCGCCATCACGAGCTTCTGATCTGCACCTTCTTTATCTTTGCTTATCAGCAGTCCACATAGATTGCGGCCGGAAGAATGGCCGTGACGAAGGGAGTTCCACATGCTCCTTGCAGCAAAGTCGGTAGCGAGAGTACAAGCAACACCAAGGCCAGCAGCACTTTACTCAAGCGTGCTGCAGACGATGACCTCCACGATGTCGTATGCGTCGGATTCGGTCCAGCCTCTCTTGCAATTGCTGTGGCTTTGCAAGATGGTATAGAAGCAGAGGACACGAGGTTGGGAAGTTCAGAGCCAAAGGTGCGCTTTATTGAGCGTCAGCCAGAGTACCAATGGCACCCCGGAATGCTTCTGGACGACAGCAAGATGCAGATCAGCTTCATGAAAGATCTTGCTACTCTGCGGAACCCAAGAAGCAGATTCACCTTCACCAATTACTTGCATGATCAACAGCGCCTGGTGCAGTTCACAAATGTTGGTGTGATGTTGCCTTCGCGCAACGAGTCCAACGATTACATGCGTTGGTGCGCCGGTGCGTTCGATAGCGTCGTGGATTATGGAAGGACGGTGACTCGAATAGAGGCTGTAGGTATGCCCTTGTCTCGTACTTGCTCGTGCTGCGCTGATAATCGTTCTCAGGTAGAAAGTGAGTCTGCGACTGCCGCTGTCCAATGCTTCCGAGTTGTGTCCAGTGATCATCAGACCGGGAAAGAGTTCGCTGTGCGTACCAGGCATGTGATTGTGGCAATTGGTGGAAGACCATCCATTCCAAAAGCACTGCGCATCTCACATCCCCGAATCATCCATTCATCTCAATACGTCACTCATGCCGAGAGCTTGTTTGAGCGTGGCTGCTACCCACGGCGGGTTGCTGTCATAGGAGCGGGACAGAGCGCTGCTGAGACCTTTTATGATGTACCATCTCGATTTCCCGGCGCGCAACCAGTCCTGATCACACGGGGCGCTGCGCTTCGACCGAGCGATGATTCTCCATTGTAAGCGATAGACCCACTCCGGCTTTGTTGTGATACTCAGCTAATGGAACCTCCAGCGTAAATGAAGTCTTCGACCCAAGTAGGACAGATGATGTCTTCGCGCAAGATCCGGAAGTGCGTGCTCAATTGATAGCTGCCAACAAAGTGACGAATTATGGCGTCGTTCGCTTAGATCTGCTCGAAAAGATCTACTCTTCGCAGTACGCATATCGCGTTAAGCGTTGGCTGGTCGAGTCGTGGCCGCACCTCATCTTGAACCACAGCTCAGTTGCCAATGTGCGAGCATCGGCAGCGAAAGACGGGCCAGCCCTCCAGCTGGTAGTGGAGCAGAACGAGACTGCACCTTGCAGTCAGAAGTCATCAGCACACCAGATCCTCGAGGTTGATTTGATAGTTGCCGCCACTGGTTATGAGCGCAATGTCCACGAGGAGTTGATGCAAGACCTGCAAGCCATGAGGCCCGACGAAGATGCCCAAGGATGGACCGTTGGCAGGAATTACGCAGTGCAATTCAAGGAAGGCGCCCTTGAGGACGGTCGAGGAATCTGGCTCCAGGGATGTAATGAGAAGACTCATGGACTGCCGGATTCCCTCCTGTCAATCTTGTCGGTTCGTGCAGGCGAAGTAGTGGATAGCATCTTCGGAGCTAGAAAGGGAAAGCTCAGTATGCGGTAATCAGTCGACACCGGCGCGAGATGCAGTCCTGTAGAGCTTGAATTCTCAATTACAGGAAATCCTTGAATGAAGTGAGGTCTGAAAAAAGTGAGGTGTGAATAGACTGTCCTACAAGGTTAATGGGCTTCTCCGAGATGGCATTTTCGTTCGGCCGACTGTCAACTCGGACATAGAGATAAGCATGGTACGATTCTGGATCTGATCCGGCCGAGCGCTGAGTCGTGATATGTGAGAAGCTGCTGGAAGACATATCGCTGCCTCTGCTACTCTGTTGCAACTCTGGCGTATATGGTGAGAGCTTTCACACCCTGGGCATGGAGATGGGGGCCTGGGTCAGGCTCTCGATCGCTTTGCGCAGTTCGCCTAGCTGAGGTATAAGCTACTACGCTATTTAGTATAGTTAAATGAACTCTCTAGACGTACCGAGCTTGCGTTAGGCACCAATGCCCGTCCAGGCAGACTAAACCTCGTCTAGGCCTTGCCGCAAGTCCGTAGTATTCTTCAGTCATCAACCTGCTGGAGAGAGCTGCGATTCTGTCTACGATGCCGAGTTCGACAAAGACTTCTGGAGCGATCAGAAGCATCTGCTCACCGAGAAACCGGACTTTGCTTTTGCGGTGGACAAGCAGACCCTCGAGGACAAAAAGGTTGAGTTGGACGACTTTGCGAGCAAGAACAGAGGAGCTGCTGGCGAGGCCAATGTTGCCAATACAACGGCCGACGCACGTGATCGGGAAGCCCCCGTTCGGTGTTGGCAGGATGGACGCTGAGCTGCCGCGATCAGGAGCAGCGCTGGAGGGAATCAATGTTCTCCGTGAAGATGCCATGTTGGAGCTCTTCGATGCTTTTGATTAAATATAATGTCAAATCAAAGCTTCGCTCGCACGTTCAGGTCTGTGCCACTAGCACGTGCATCCGACTTCACAAACCCGTCTGTATTTCGTGAGACTTCATCAGTAGACTGTATTGAGTGACATGCGGGAGTCTGCTCACCATGCCAGCGACTTCGCCATCGCGCCTTCCGTCGGGCTCACCGGTCTCTGTCCGCAACCCCGCGGTGGCGAGTTGCGTGAACACCTACTGCGCTTCGTCTTCTCTATTCCCTCGATATCAGTTTCGAGTACACAAACGCCAAAAGTGCATGTTGACGCCGAAAACGCTACAACATGCCGCTCGGCGGAGCGGCTCCGAACTATCGCCAGCGGCATGATGCCGAGAATGCTGCTGTAGCGGCAGAATGGAGATTCTTGGAGGACTGGATGACATTGGACGAATTGAAGGATTTGCAGCAGAGGGAGCAGGAGTTGATTCAGGCGGAAGAGAGACTGCGGAGGAGTAATGAGCGACGTGAATTGGTGCTCCAGAGGCTCAGCAAAGTAACTGACCTCAATAAAAAACTGGCCATGCACAAGATTCGCCATGACCAATTGGACAGTGAGACCAAGGATCTCGCGTATGATGCCTTTCTGGAGCGAATTCGGCAGCTCGAAAGTGGTGCTTTGGCCAAGGAGTCCGGTAAAAATTTATCGTCGGAGATCCTCAAAGAACGAGAGAAGCATTTCAAGCAGCTTCAAGAAATCTGGGTTGCCGATAAACAGCTTCTTCAACAGCGGGTGGAGTCTCAAACAGCAGACATCCACAATCTCAAGGCAGAAGCGGACGAGTCAAGACGTACGATCGAGCAGCTGAAAGGCGCCATTCGTATTTCCGAGGAGCGTCGGGCAAACGACCGTGAGTCTGCTGCTCTGAAGCGTGATCATGCGCTCGAGCAGGCCAGGTCAAGGAGGGACAATGATGAAAGACGCTGGGAAGGTCGGCGCTCAAATTGGCGACATGAGCGCTCGCGACTTTCGAATCAGGTCAGGTCGTACAAGCAGAGGGCGACGTTGCGGAAGAGAAGGCTGGAGACTCTCGTGCCTCTGCAGCAAAACGTCGACAAGTTGACCTTGAGTAAAATCCGCTTGGAAGACGAGCTGAAGACAACAAAGGCTGAGCTCGCGACCGCCAATGCATCACGCAAGATTGCCGAGGACTCTACAGAGATTCATGCAAAGGAGCGTGATCAGGCAGTCAGAGCGAGCGAGCATGCTGAAATGGAGCGTGTCGCAGCATCAAAGGCACGCCTGAAGGCGGAGCAGGATCGAGATACCGAGACTGTAGCTCGCAAGAAAGCCGAGCGCGATCGAGACAAAGCAACCGCAGATTGCAAAGGTGCTGAGCGCCAGCGAGACACAGCGACCACAGCTCACGAGGAGGCTGAATCAGCACGGAACAAGGCTGTGCTTGAGCTGGAGTCTGCGCGTAAGGAGCATAACGCGGCCGTTGAGCAAACTCGTCTCCAGCATCATGCTGAACTCGGTGCTGCCACAGAGGAGTGCGGCAGAGCGACTGCCAACGCAGAGTTGGAGCGGAAACGAGCTCAGAACGCTGAGCAAGCTCGCCAGCAGGCCGAACATGCGTGCGAGAATGCGATTCGCGAACGTGAGGATGCAGTTCGAGAGAGAGACAGCGCACGAGATGTCGCCAGCTCTCGAGGCCAAATGCTCATCAACAGCATCGCGTTGCGCCGAACTCTGACAGCTAGACTGGCTCGCACTGATGGCTTGCTCGCCGTCTACGAGGCCTTGTCACAGTCTCAGCTTTCTACCAGTGTTGCGATTCGCACGAAGCTGCAGGCAAGACTGGTGCGCACCGAAGGCCTGCTGTGCTTGCTCGAGTGGATCACCGATCGCAATGAAGCTCGTAAAAGAGAGCTCAAATCGATGATCCGCACCAGTGACCAGAACACTCGTCGAGCCATGGCCGTAGGTGACGAGCTCTGGGCGGACATAAATGCACATGCTGCCATATGCCCGATGCTCCTCGGTCAATAATGGCCTCCTTTTCCCAGTACGGACAGTCAGACAGCCAACTGTTTCGTTCAACCGGGACTTTGCCATGTCCACCTACATCAACCGGCATTCATCCAGACCAGCAGACAGCCAACTGATTCCGCTCAGTTGGGTCTAAAGGCTGGAGACAGC
This sequence comes from Pseudocercospora cruenta, assembly GCA_013365205.1. Classification (NCBI taxonomy): domain Eukaryota; kingdom Fungi; phylum Ascomycota; class Dothideomycetes; order Mycosphaerellales; family Mycosphaerellaceae; genus Pseudocercospora; species Pseudocercospora cruenta. The sequence goes on from JAASFE010003820.1 coordinate 140,285, forward strand.
CCCACAATAATTGGCATTTATCCAGCTTACAAGACAGCCAATTGATTCGTTGCTTTTTCTTCAAGCAGTGTACAAGTCTACAAGTCCTAGTATAGACATGGCGAGCAATTCATGGCCGTTTGTGCAATTGACACAAAAGTGACCACCTCAAGCAAGTTCTGCTGTCTCTGCTACTCTCCCTTGCAACACTGGGGTATAAGGTAAGAGCCCTCACTTCCTCGGCGCCCAGCAGTACCTGGACCAGGCTCACGAATGCGTTGTGCAGTCCGTTCGGCTGAAGCTTGAGCTGCTGAGGCATTCAGCGCAGTCAAGATACTGCGTTGTGGAAGTGTACACAGATGGCACTTCTCTCTGCTCTTGGCGTCTCGGGCGTATACAGCCAGCGGCGTATCCTCGGAGAAACTGCTGTGACGTCCCATGCTCTTCCACTGCGTTCGCCGTCTCTTTTCGCTTGCGTTGCATACAGCAGTTGCCGTGCTTTGTATGTCTTGTTATAAGGCTTATCAAAAGACGAGAGCGCACATTCCAGCAGTTGACGAGTAGAACTCTGCAAGCGGACTAGCTCGGAATCTAAATATATTAGCTTTAATTTGCGTGCTGCCACCACGATATCACACACATTTCTTATAGCAATCGCGAAGGACCACAGTGGAATGCCAATATCAAAGATCACTTGGAAGACCAGACTCCGTATGGTTTCTGCTCTGCGTGTCTGGCTTTTCCATGTTGCTGTCCAGACATGGCTAGATCTTCTGCAAGCACAATGTCACGTCGATACACTTATCTAAACACCACTGGAGCAACAGGGTAGCTGTACAGGCATTTGCTATAGGCGTGCACCCCGTACAGAAGTATACTTTCTCCAAGCGAACGAATGAACATGGTCGGTAGATGCCTCGCCGGCACACAGCAGGCACAATACGGCGTGATTCTGGTTAGTACAACTGCAAATTCGCAGGGCACACGATTACAATGCAACGCCATGCGGGCGCACAACTCTTTGTGTGAGATCGATCGACCTGGATTCTATCCTACAAAGTCATCAATTCTCCCCCAAACTCCCCAAGCTCTGGCTGCCTGGGATCTGGGTCAGCGGTAAGCATTGGCGGGATGCGTTTCACACTCTTCTACGCAGCCTTTATCGCAACGACAATAGCATCGCCACATTGGCCGGAGAGCGACAAGCCCAAAGATGCAGAGTGCTGGAAGGATAGATGGCCTGACCTACCCAAGGTCTTCACTCCCGCATTACCTTCTCTCCCAACCAAGCTAGGGGCTCATCCTCCCGAGTCGCCAACAACCACGAGTACAGCCACGGGCGCACCAAACACAACGACTACAGGGCCAATCACAACATCGGCAACTCCAACAACGAGGTAAGCAACTGACGACTTGCCAGTACGTCTGCGGGGCTTCAACTGAGAATCGTTGCATAGCGCACCTTGTAACAATGCTTGTTGCAGCATTCGTGAAATTGCATTATCATCCAGCAATGCGGGCTCTTCACTACCTACAGCAACTCCAACAGTACCAGCCGAGCTGGCATACGAGTGCATAACAAGTGTCAAGTTTAATCAATCTGCAGCAGGTGAGTTCTGTGTCAGACCAAAACATTCTGAATCTCTGCTTTCCCTCGGGGCACGACTGACCGAATAGTCGCTTTGTTGGATTCTCTTCGCCCATATCTTGAATGGCAATCGACCATCCAGTGGATCAAGGATCCTCCAGAGGAATACGCGAAGAAGATTCAAGAACCTTATGACTTCTGGTCTGAGTTCGACCGAATCTACGCCAAAGCAAAAGGCAAGAGTTACAGCACGTATGCGAACGAGCATGATTTTGGATTTGAACTGTACCGCGCTTTTCAGAAAAGCCATGACGGCCATTTCTACATTCTGCCAGACAGTGTAGGCTACATCTTCTCCTTTTTCAGGACCACACCCTTGGTCTCTGTATCCGAAGATGGCGAAACGGTACCACAGATATACGCCTTCTCAGACGTACTGGAATGTACTGCTGGAAATGGTACCTACAGGCCTAGCCCAATCACACACATTGATGGACGAGATAGCCACGAGTTCTTGCTCGAGTGGTCGCAATACGGCGCCCTTCAAGACCGGGATGCGCTGTGGAATAACATGTTCTACTTGCTACAAGCTGTCTCCCTCGGCAACAAAGGAACAGGTTTGGGCACGTTCGCAGGTGGTGGTCGAGGCCGCTGGATTTATCCTGGACCAAGCACGAACCTGAAGTTCAAGAATGGAACCGAAATTGTAAACAAGAACTTCGCACGTGTGCTACAAGAGTTCAACAACATCACGTCCCCTGAAGACGTATACAGTAACTTTTTTGCGGTGAGGAAAGGGGATGTTCAGAACGCCTACCAGCTCGCAGCATCAGCCGCGTCCAGCTCTACGTCTTCAACGAGTACTGCCTCGGCCACCAGCTCCACATCAACTACAGAGGCCGCCACCCCGGTCCCAGCTCCAGGCTACCCAAAGCCAGTGGTGAGGCAGGATAACAACCTCAACGGCGGCTATTACATTGAGGAAGAAGGCTACAAGGATGTTGCCGTCCTGAGCGTGGCTTCCTTCGTCGGTGGTTTGAAAGACGAGGAGCCGTTCCAGGCTGTCAATACCTACTTCATCGAGAAAGCTGCGAATGGTCAGTGCTATTTATCGCAGTCAACATCCTGTTTATACGCTGATAGTTTTCCAGACAGCAAAACAAAGCTGATTATCGATGTCTCGGCGAACGCTGGCGGAACGATCTTGCAAGGCTATGATCTGTTCAAGCAGCTCTTTCCCGCTCTCCTACCATATGGTGCGAACCGCTTCAGGGCGCATGAAGCGTTCGACCTTATTGGACAGGAAGTCAGCCGTTTCTCAGATATCATCGGAAACCGAAGCCTTGATGTATGCACCGAGCAGCGATCAATTTTTACATTCCCATGCTGACAACTGTGCAGAGCAATCAGACGGTGAAGGATCTCCAGTCTACTGCCTCCGACTACCACACCGATGTCGACGTAAACTACACCAGCTTCACCTCTTGGCCTGACAAATACAGTCCAACCAAACTCGGTCCTGCTCAAGACACATTCACCGGTCTAATTCGCTGGAATCTGAGCGATGTACTCACGACCGAGAATTCTGGTGGTATTGTCATTAGTGGCTACTTGAACCGCACCAACATCACAAAAGCGCGCTTCAAAGCTGAAAACATCGTCATCCTGACCGATGGGTACTGTGCCTCGACATGCACAATCTTCAGCGAATTGATGAGGCAGCAAGCCGGAGTTAGGACAATCAATCTCGGAGGACGCCCCAACAAAGACATCACGCAAGCTGTCGGAGGAGTCAAAGGTGAGTAAATCGAATGTTGCAGGGCAAGACTCTGCCAAGTGACCGCAGCTGTGTTCGCAGTGTCAGACACAGTAGGCTGGTCTAAGCCTTGGCTCTTGGAGCGACAAAATCTACTTTCGAGACACATGCTAACCTCCCACTTTCTGCTTGTAGGAACCAATAACTACGACTACACCTACACTCTGGAAGGATTGGTAACAGTCCCATTCACTTACAAGTACGTTCACTCCGAGGAGTTCTACAATAAAAGTGCTCTCGCCAAGTATGACAACCTTCCCATGTTCCGGACCATTGCTCCTGGAATCAACGTGAGAGACGGCTATAGGCAAAACGATACTTCGAATATTCCACTGCACTTCCAATACGAGCCAGCAGACTGTAGGATCTACTACACTCCGGCAATGGCAGTCGATCAAACTGCGGCTTGGAAGACAGTAGCTGATGCGGCTTGGCATGATGGTGAGCATTGTATTGCCGGAAGCATGAAGAAGAGCCTCTCATATGGTGGAAAACCCCCAAAGAGAGATTTGAGGAAGAGGCAGCAGCATAAGGTCAGAAGTGATCTGAATGTTGAGGAACACTATGAGGCACTGCGAGAAGTTTGGACTGGTCGATTTGGTGTCACTCATGGTGGTAATGGTATCATGCGGCCTTAGATCTCTTTTCCTCGATCCTGGATTATATCTTTAAAGGCTTCAAGTTCCTTCTCTTCTCAGCTCGTAACGCGAGAAATATCATGTACATACCTCGGCTTCCACAGCTGCATTTCGCGTGTGGTGCCGCGTGAGACGTCTTGCTGCGCCGTGGTATTGCTGTAGACGGGTTCTTTCTCGCGCGTCACACTTCTTGCGTGGCTGACAAGCAACGGCTCTAAGGCATGTAATGCATCTAGACGTCTCTGAGGACTCGGCATTGTGGAAATCGCGGACATTCGGTCTGGGACATCACATCCCAAGAATGCATACCCTTCACTTCTGACCACCCTTCCCCTTCCCGCTCTTCTTCGCCGGCTCCGTCGATCCCTTTGCCTTTCCCTTCTTCTCGGCCTTCTGTCCAAACGTCGAAATCATATCCAACATACTTTCCTCCTCTTCCTGTGGACTCAGCGCATCCTCTCCATCTCGTGCCTATTGTTCACGTTAGCAAACGTACCCCTACACCCCATGTTCGCCCACTCACCTCCTCCTCCCCACTCATAGTCTCAGCATCATACCCTCTCCCAAACTTCGCTCTAAACCTCCTCAATCGTCCCGCCTCATCTTCCTCCACATTCAAAAGTTTCTGCGAACTGGGATTCCACATTGCGTGGTTTTTCGTATCTTTTGTAGATTTATATATCGGTGCGGGAGAGCTTGTGCGGTGTGTGAATGTGCTGCCGTCGGAGAGGGTTATGAGTTGGGTGAATTGGTAAGGTCGTTTTGGGCGTCTGAGGAGAGTCGCGTGTCGCACTGGTTGGGAGTTTTGCAATTGTTTGGCGCATTGCTGGCATATGGGGCGCGAGGATTGTGTGAAGAGCATCTTGGTGGTTGATCTGGGTTATTTGCATGTGAAGATGTCTGATGGGAGGTCGTTGTCGTTGGTCTGCGGAGAGGGCGCGGAGGAGCGGCTTGGCGTTGATGGTGGGTGAAGGGACCTTGGACTTCATCTTTGTTTCTACTTCAATCTCTAGTCTATATGCAATGCACCGACCTGGAGTGGCGAGTCGCCGCTTCTATCGCGCATTCTACAGATGGAGTCTGGTCAACGATCCTTTCGCTGCTGAGAATACTGGAGTTCGAGCTTGTCGACATGAGTTCCATACATCAACCCCGACGCGTGCAGGTCAGGACGATATTGCGACACGAACTGCGCCATTGGGAGAAAGGAATGGCAATGTGAGAAGCGGAGACAGAAGTGTGGGGGATCAGAACGTGCGCATTCGGTTTCATGCTGGGAGCACTTCTAGCAAACATCTAGCAAGGGTTCGCAAAAAGGACGCAGAACGAATCGCGAGCAGACAAGTTGGCACAACCAAGCTGCCCATTGAGCAGAATCTCAGCTCAAAAGTGGCGATCAACCATGAGATACGGCGGAAAAGATATGGACACTGTCCCGAGAAGTTTGTCACTGGCGAAATCTATTCTGCCACAGCGAAGCCTTTCAATACTCTGAAAAGCGGCGACACGATCGTGCGCTACAGATCTGATCACGGCCTCATGATTGAGTACGCTATTCGCAGCGACCGCTTGGAGCGTCTCCTGAAAGCCCACGGGCCAAACATGAACACTCTAAGCAAGAAGCATGGAGCCAGGATTGAAGTACAGAACCTGTCTGCGCCCATACCACCCGCAGACGTCGGCGGTGTTGCGGACTTGCGGACCATATCTGTGCTGATATCAGGCTCCTTCGCTGAAGTAGGTGATTTATATAACGATCTCCGTGGCCGGCTTTCAGACGGTTTACTGAAGATTGATCATGTGAAGTCAGTGCTTCAGCGCCCTTCAAATACTCTGCGTCCACTTGAGTATGTCCTCCGCCATAAGTCTGACGCAACCTGGACCCTGGAGATGAGCGTTCTTGAGTCGCACTTCATGAGGTTCGTTGCCGCACATGACACTACCAGCATTGCGGCGCGGCACAATGTCTCGATAGACGTTGGCGAATCAGAGCAAAGGAGCACAAGCAAAGTCTCTGATGAGATGGATGCTGCGCGCTCTTTTGTCATAACAGGGTCGCCGCGTGACGTTTCAAACACACTTACCAGCATCAAAGGAATCCTGTGGGGAATGCTGAAGGCAGATTCGACACGAAAAGATCTGCATTCCGATGAGCACCGTGATCGGGCAGTCAAGTCTTTCCAACCATCGAAGCGTATAGATGGTGATAGCAAAACGATGACCAAGAGCACTCCCGAACGCTCAGTGAGCTCGGCTGATGAACCACTGGTAGTCACCGTTGAGGGATCAAGCCAGGCGAATATCATCAGAAATTTCATTGGAAATGGTTTGGAACTTGAGAAACTGAGGAGGGATTTAGGCTTGCAGGTGCTTCAGCCGCAAAGAATTGAAGGCGATATCGGACTGCTCGTGGAAGGAGCACCTGCGGCCAACCGTATCAAGGACAGGCTGCGTGACTTTATAAAAGCAAGGAAGAACGAAGCAGGGTACGCTGAGCAGTCGGTGAAGATAAAACCAGTATTGGGTAAAACTCAGAGCTCCGCATCTGCAGTTTCAGCAGAGGCGAAGGCAAGGTTGAGCGAAGACATTCGTATGCTTTCACGAGCACTAAGCCATCCAGTCGTCCACATAAGCGCCAGAGATCCGCTCGCTGAGAGGGACGGAGAGCTCGGTAAGGCGAGGGGGCTGACTGTCTCGTCTTTCAACACTATCACTCTGGCTCCTGAACCGATCATCTCCTTCAACATCAAGGTGCCGTCGCGCACGTGGGATGCTATATATGCCTCCCAAAAGCTGCGAGTATCAATTCTTGCGGCAACGGCTCGGGGAGCTGCAATTGCTCACGCATTCACGCAACCATACGAGCATCCCAGTGAACCATTCGAAAAGCTTCTCAACGCCAGAGTCACAACACTCGTGCACCCCAAATCCAGCAAGAAGCCTCCAGTAATTTGGGATAATGTAGGCGGGGGTGTACTTGCACACATGCAAGCACGTCTTCTGCCAGACAAGTGTGTACAAGTCGGCGACCACATTGTTGTGGTTGCAAAGGTCTATCAATCCCACCTCTCTTCCGAATCAAAGGATAAATTGGCTTTGAGCTATGCGATGCGAAGCTATCGCAGCGCTGGCGAGGCCATCGAGCCGGCCGAGCTTTCCTGGCCGGCCTTACAATCAGAAGATCGTGTGCAAAGTCAAGTTACCCAGCAAGAAGACGTAGAAGATGAGTTAGATCCTCTCAATCTTGGTTCGTATGTCGGATCTGAACATCATGGTCAAGCGGAAGGACATACTCCATCACAATCAGTTCCACACGAGGCTTCATCTTCGCCGCCAGAGCAGGATGGCCGGGATTTCGAAAAAGATACTCTCTACCATGCCTTACGTCTGACATCAGATGCTAGCAAAGGTGAGAGAGAAGTCGACATATATCAGGAGTTTAGCAAGTTCGGTGAGCTCGCTGATGAAGAGCCCGAAACATCAAAGCCAGAGCGCGATCGACATTCCAGGAAAGGAGAGCAGCAAGGAGACAATGAAAAGAGAGCGGCCGCTGCACGCGCAGAAGAAGACGAATACGACTTCGGCTTCGATCGACCTCGCCATGCTCGAAACGACAGATTTGGGACCTCCAAACGCCCATATTCGACGTCTGCTGTCCTTCCACCATTCAATACCAAACGCTTCTACTCCACCACATCCAAAGCTACAGACGTCTCATCCATTCTCGACTCCACCACAGCCCAAACCACACTCTCCGACTACCTCTGCCTCCCCGATGACCGACGCCCCTACACTCCTCGTGTCCGCGGCCTCATCAAGCGCAAATCCGAGATCGACGCCGCCCGGACTCGTCTCACCTCAGACGAAGAACTCCTCGGTTCTTCCGAGGTCTCCGAACTCGAGAATCTGATCTCAACAAACGAACGCATCATCGCGAAGCGCTTAGCCTGGAACGCTACGGTAGATTTGAGATTTATGCTAGACAAGGGCAGGTACGATACATGGTTCTTCTCTCGTGTAGGTTGGTTTGAGAGCACGATCGAGAAGGGCCAGGCTGTGTTACTTGAGGAGGCCAAAGTTTTGAAGCGTATGTTTGAGGAGGGCAAGGTGGGGAGGGAGAAGTATGATGTTTTGGCTGAGAAATTGAAGGGGGATTTTGAGGTTTTGAGTACGGAGACGAGGAGGTTGGCACGAGTGTTCGAAGAAAATTCGGAGATGGGTGATGACTGAGAGTTGCAAGTATGTATACAGTGTATATACGATATGTTTCTCACTGACACGTCTTTCTGCCTCGACACGGAGATTGATGTATTGTAGGAGTGGATCTCACATACGACGAGCTCATCGAGACGGCAGTTTCTATGTACAAGTCTTCCATCTCATTACTTCGTCATTCATTCTTGGCTCAATGGGAAGGCGCTCTGTAAGTCGCTTGATCATTAGGCGCTTGGCCGCCAATACTGGCTCATGACTGCTGTGGTATCAACCTAACGTGTTGAGACATAGCACGTGAAGTGTCGGGCACCCTTTGAGCTGACGGCGATTGTCAACATTTTACCCTCCTGCCTTTTGCGTCTCCCGATCATCCATCACGTCGAACTGGAGCAGCTCCATGTCGGTCTCATTATCACTTTTCAGTCAAACCAGGAGTCAGGGCATGAATACAATTGCAACCCGCTATTAGCTCGATAATCATTCTTGGCTCAAGGGTAGAGCTGGCCTGTAAGTCGTTCGGTCATCAGTTGCATGGCGGACTAGTGACTGATTCTAGATCAATCTGACGGGATGAAACCGAAATCATGGGTTGTACGGAAGCCTTTAAGTTGAGGGCGATTGTCGCATTCTGCCAAAATCGCTTCCTTTTTGACGTTCCATAGCCACAAGAACATGTATTTACGATCTTGAACGATAGCCACCTTGACGATCATTCTTAGCTCAATGGTAAAGCCTGCAAGCCGTTTGATAATCAGATGCGTGGCTTCGATGGGTAAACCGACGTTCGCTGCGGAATCAATTTCTACAAGATTGTTCCAGTAGTGGTCGTATCCCGAACATCATTGAGCTGAGGGCGATTGTCAAGTTTTTGCTTCGATTGTGATCGAATTCCTGACGGATGGAAATGAGCTGGCCTTCATTGAAAACTGTTCGCAGCTCGCTGGCGCTGGAGAGGAATTTTATTCAGGCTAGTGTCATCTTTTTGTCAGTATGAATCAACCCTGATGTTCACAATAGTCATGCCCTGAGAGATGGTCTCTTGACTTAACTCTTCAATCAGGCTAACTACTCACCAAGATACAAATCCATTCGCAGATCCTTTCATCTCGTCAATCATTCTTAGCTCAATGGTAGAGCGCGTAAGTCGTCAGTACTTTCTGGCGCTTCGTTCACAAGGCCTAAACTACCTCGCACTTTCACTGCTTGATTCAGAGCAATGAGGAGGAAGTCAAGGTTAGGTTAATCCATCTATTGAGCTGAGGGCGATTGTCAAAGTCTTGCTCCATGAGGACTGGAACTATCACTACAGCTTAGAATTAGCAGTGTTGATGTATGAACAGAGATACACATTTGTCTACGATCGCTCTTAGCTCATTTGGGAGAGCCTGTAAGTCGCCTCCACGGGGCGCGTGGCTCATGTTTGTTGTTCGGCAAGCCAGTCGTCGGAAAGTGATCCGTGTTCCATGCTTGCCCCAGACAGAATATGCCCCTGAGCTGAGGGCGATCGTTTTGCTTAGCTTTGATGTTTTTGCACTTGATTCAGCGAAGCAGATCTCCAAAAATGGCTTGTTGTGTGATGATACTGGCCTGGTTGAGGTACTTCGTCATCAAATCTGGTCTGCTGGTTTGTGGGTAGGCAGCTAGCTTGGAATAGATTGTTCCTATCAGCGGCAGTGCGATGATATGACACCCGGTTTCACCTCCAATGTAAGAGTTTTCTTTGTCAAGCATGAAATGGCTGCTTGGGATGTTGTGCATCGAATTACGTTCTCTCTCAATCATGCTATAGGAACACGCTCTTCGCTCATAGATTCGGGTATCGTCAAAACATTTCAAGAATAGTACAGTCGTCTCTTCGTATCAATGCTTCGTTTCGTATGGTCTCGCTTCGTGGCTGTCTAAGCGACAGTCGTGCGATGCGATCCACGTCCATCAGTACCATGCATGCGGCGAGTGCCAGCGGCCTACGAGAAGTCAGCTATTGTGCCCTTTCGATGCACCTTGCCGGTTGCTCAGACTCACCTTCTTCCCCGGCCTTCGAGTAATGCTGCCCTTCAACTTCGTCATGGCACCAGAGATCTTGTCACCGACACTTGGCTTCCTCTTGTGGTGAACATGAGTTGGGCCGGATGTGTAGTGGCTCTCGTGGTTGCTAGCCAAAGGACCACGTCCACCATGTCCACGGTATCCTACGCCATTGGGATGCGTCTTGGTCTTTTGTGTTGTGGTTGTGGTGCCAGTGACTGGATTGGTAGATTGTGTGGTAGAGACCTTGGCCTGGTTGCGATTTCGCAGACGGGAGAGAAGGCCTCCTGACTTGGAGTGGGTGGTCTTGGTTGTGCGGGCTCGTGCCATTGTGATTAGTCGTTGCTGTGTGGTAGGAGTGTATGATGATCGTAACTGATATGCAGAGAGGGACTACTCTTCGGAACGCGGCAGCGCAGGCATATATACAAACCCAACCAGCTCAAGTCTCACCTGCTACATCGTCACCGTTTGTGCTTCTCTCCCACCACGCGACCCTGACGTCGACACGCGGCAGACAAGAGCATTGGAGTCTGCACAGAAAACCTGATATCCTTGTAAGCCAGCGTCATAATCTGGAGGAAGGGCGTCATTTGAGTTAACGCTTGACCAGATTAGGTCAAGACAAAGCTTGATTCAGTTCTCGTTGCACCGTTGATCGTCGCTTCGTGACGAAACAAGACCACATGCGCGCAAGCCATCTTCTTATCGCTCCTCGAAATGCTCTGCTCAGCCACGAAGTTATAGAGATCGTGATGTGGCATCCAATTATGCAGATGTCGCGTGTTTCACGAGTCTTGTTGGTGTGGCACGGCTTGGGAGCATTGGCTGGCAGTTGCGCATGTTAGGCCCTGTATACTTGTCCAGATTATAGGTTGTAGATTATAGGTTATCAACCTACCGCGATAATCTATAGATTATCGGATTGTTAAGTAAACGGTTGTAGATTATTGCGGCTCATTAGATTAGTATTCTTAGCTCTTCCGTAGGCGTGTCTTAGTCGTATTCTCGTCGCGTTACCTAGTACTATATACTATTACCTTGTCTATTATATCTCTTCTATTATAGCTCCGAAGCGTAAACGTCGTCTAGCTAAGAAGAAGGATAATAAGGGCATAGAAGCGGCTAAATATCTAGAGCTAAAGCGCTATATAAATAAATATCTTTAGTTCTATCTTAACGAGTTAATTAAGATTAAGGTAAAGTAGACCGATAGTAAGAACTTCCGCCTAAAGGACCTTCGTCCTATTACTACTACTATAAGCGAGAATCTATAATACTTATATTAGCGGCTAGAATAGATTACCTCCTCGTAGTACCGCTAAAGCTAAAGATACTTATAATAAGGTATATCTAGAGTATACTATCTTTCTCGAGTAAGGGCTAGAGTAGAAGATAGAAATAGAAAAGCTCGTAGGAATAGATATAGCGATAGGTAATAGTACTAAGATAGTAGCGTAGTTAGCGGAAGATAAGCCTACGGATACGGCGGTAGATCGAGGGTCGAATAGCGAGTCGAGTAATAGTAGTAGAAGCGAGGAAGAATCTAAGGACGACGATTAGCTAAGCGAGTATAAATAATAAGTTAAGCGCGCTACGAAGAAATAGAAGCTTAATAAGAAGAAAGTAATAAAGGCAAAGGTAGAGGGCAAGCGTATCTACCGTCGATAGACTACTAAAGCTACTACTAATAAGGATATTATATTAAAGGCCTTTAACCTATTAAAGGATATACTCGCGAGTTTCCTATATAAGTTAGAAGCGAGGGCTTCTATACTAACGCTACGAGTTAAGGACCTATAAGGGGCTAGGTATGTAGTAACGTATAGGACACCCGTCAACCGATAGATCGATAGAAGGTAGAACTAATAAGTGCCTTGTTCGAAATTACGTATAGCGCTACGTAAAAGCATGCGCGTTACGTACGTTATACGTACGCTAAGCTACGCCTTAGTAGGAGACATTACCTCCTCGAGGTCCTTATAATTATCTCCTTCTCCCTAGTATAGCTGTCCTTAGCTATAGGCATAGCCTAATCTAATATTAAGCGTCCCTATCTAGCGTATTCGCTACGCTTCTTATACGTTCTAGTCGCTCTATACTAGTTACTATATATAAGAAATCCGTCGTCTAGTAAACCCGCTTCTACCGTAAACATGTAAAAGTAGTTACTATATATTTGCTATGTAGTCTTAAGAACGTATTAATTGTAGGCCGTAGTAACGTATGCTCGCCGTAAGCTACGCGAGTATTTAAAGCGCCTATTATCTACTTAAGAACTCTTCCCTATTCCTAAGCTTCTAACATTTAAATCGCCTACGCCTCGTAACTACCTCGTATCTCCCTCGCCTACTTCTAGTAAGAACATTATCTCCTATAACTATACCTATACTAATAACCGCCT
>JAASFE010003823.1:2744-40864 GCA_013365205.1 Pseudocercospora cruenta
TCGACAAACCTTGTTGTCCAGCTCGCGTCGTCTTTCCTGCATCTGCTCTCACGCGTTCAATAGCTTCCTCGGCAAGGTACGAGACTGACTACTGCCTCTCAGCATTATTGGTCCTGGAATTCTGGCATAGTCTTCTGCGAGGTGCTGGCAACGAGCAGACTGGACTTCCTCGCTCGGTGCCTTGACCGAGGCATGGACCATCAGTCAAAGATCTGGAAGGGCATGTGAAGAGAAGGGGCCTGTAAGAACACATGGTGCAACGCAAGAGCTACGAGATAGACAGAGCGCCGAGATGGAGATGTGGCCAGAAGATAAAGTAAGAGTGCGGAAAGGCAAATGAGAAGAGATGGGACGCGCAGTCTTGATTTCGATCCAGCCTCGCATACAATTTGTCCATTGAGACTACGCGGTACGTCGCATTCCAAGACGTGACCGGAAGGACTTCCTTCACATCCTCCTTCTGATCTTATGGACGACGACATACAGCTGATTGACACGACTGCGGTCTCTCATAATAGCGCGGATGCGAGCCGTGATCTCGCCTGGTGTTTTCCTGCGGCCATCTACCTCGTACGCGGCCGTAGCTCTCTCATCGCAGCTATCAAGCACTTGCTGTACATCTGCAGCAGTAACCACCTGGTTTGGCCCAAACGACTTCAATTTCCAATCGCTTGTTTCTTGGTCCTGAGCACGGTAGTACACAGTGAGGCTTTGTTGTGCCCTGTTGATTTGGTCATCTGGGAGATCTTTCTGTGCTGACGAGTTCGTGGACAACATCCGCTTTATCCGCTTCCAGAAACGCGCCATACTACTCTCTTTACTCTGCTCGGGATGAGTTCAAGAGATATCACCTGTGCGATTTATATGCTAGCTCTGAAGTGTGTTTGCTTGCTCGAACCGAGGGGCTGCAAATGTATGTCCTAGAAACCTCTGCTATTTTCTCGCTCTGGAAAATGATGGACGGAAACAAAGCACACGAAACGCGTTGGGGCAACAGCAACTCGATCAACACGATGAAGGTGACGGTCTCAGGGCCCTTAACCCATTCCGCAACATGGCTACAGTCACGCATTTGCCTTCTCATTTCACTGTCAATACAGCCAGTGGACATGACACTGTTTCGCTGATTGAACAGACACCAGCGCGAACCAAGTCTCACGTATCCGACATCGGGTTTGCAGGCTCTGCTCCGAATAAGGCCATCGCGCTACCAGACATGATCATTCGCTCAGAAAACCTGGTGCGTCTTGGTGACTCCCGAGTGATAATCGGCGAGACGTCTTAACTATTCTTGCCTGTCGCTGGCTGACAATCGAGGGGTTTCTGCTGAAGCAAGATTTCGTGCAGCGCCACGGTCGCGTCCAGAGACATCTCACCGCGGATCACAGAAATGAACAAAGGAGTGCTATTTCGAGTGAGGACGGTTGACCCTGTCCACGAGGGCTGGACGTGCCATTCTTCAGCGACTTCCAGATTCTGGCTGACACTCGGTCTCTCCTTCGTCACGCTGGACTTGGCATGAGTGCATGGGAGTCCCAGCCTTGTCTTACATATCTCTTTGGGCAATCTTCTGGTCGATCTACGATGCCTATATGATGCTCAGCTGCCTGCGCTTTGGGTCGCCTTCTTCTCATCTAATTCTCTAATACACTTTAGCATATATCCTTCGACTCTTGGGTGCTGGTCATCCTTCTTCTTCGATTCCCCCGAGCAATTCCTCCGACTAGGGCTACCAATCATAATCACCCTCGCAAGATGTCCGTTGGCACTCCCGACCACTGGCCTGAGCATGGCGTGCCGCTCTACTTCTTCAAGGACAACGTTAGGCCAATCCGTAAAAACACCGCATTCCTCAAGCCAAGGATCGCGGCTATACGTACCGAATGGAAGTCCATGAGTCTGGAGACACTATACCCCAGAGTCCGAGAAATGACAGACTGGCTGTATCCGAATGACCGCCGAAGATCCACGCAAGTCTTTGCAACATTCATAGCGGCGGAGACAATTCGGAGAGACGGGCGCCAGCCCAATCAATCTCGCCGTTACGACCCGTCGTATCGTGCTGGGTCATCTCACCCATCAACGCCCAAGAAGCAAAGTAAGTAGACTCACAGATGCATGGCGGTGCGATACTAATCCTCACGCAGCAGCCAAGTCCAATGGTCAACTGCCTACTCCTGAACGAACGCCAGGTCCTGCACAAAACATCGATGCGCCTGACAGCTCAGCCCGTGACTCTCCCGTCGCACAGCGACCACACACCCGAGCTTTCACCCCGGAAGCAACGCCAGCTCCTGCCTTTGTACCTGCTGTCACTGCCATGCCAAGATCTGACAACGAATCTTCTACTTCCCAGCTCCGCTCAGCTCGCAACACCATGAGTCCAGCGATGGCAAGCAAGCTAGCGCAGTTCGAGACCGACACTCGTATAACACTTAGAGAGCTCCGGCGAGAGCTACTTAAGGAGGAAGATTACACAGAGGCAGAAGCTGATGGTCTCCTCCGAGAAGTAGTAGATGGTCTTGTGGACCAGTCTGATGCCGATGAAGTGGCTGAGGGCTAGCGGTCAGGTGCTTTGAGAAAGTATGCCACTTTAGGGAATGATTGTAAATAGGATCATCGTTTGGATAGATGTACAAATGGGAGGCATTTGCCATTCAAATCTTGCTTTCCTTTTCAGCGCAGGTTCGTGCACGTGAAATAGCTCAGTCTTGTCATGAACATGCATGTATATGCGATCCTAGATACGCTTGGCCTTACAGCACAAGGATGAGGCAAGGCTGAAGTGAGAGTGGAGATTGGGACGCACAGGCCACAAGGACTTGGCAGTCACAACGATCCTGCGTCTTGCCTCTTTCAACCGACTACTCTTTCGCAATCCACAATAGGTCAGATCGCTCTCATGCATATCACGCTGAGGTCATCGACACTGCGCTCCGAGTCTCTAGCAGTGCTGTATCGATCTTCGACCTCGCCGGCTAACACGTAACTTCGAGCGCGGGCACACCAAAGACGAGCCACCCAGCCCCCCGGCGACATTCACACGATGTGTAAGAAGCAATTCCTGCTCGGAAAAGATCATAGCTTGCACGTCAAAGCTCTGGTTCCAGTAGTCATCCGGATCGGTGAAAAGAGCTGCGAACCATTTCAAAATTTGGAAAAGAGGAATGAAGAGTAAGGCAAGGCAAATATGGTCTACGCTTTGATTAGGCCTTGCCGCCCGCAAAATTAAGACAGTACGTAAGAGCCGCTCGCGCCTCTGCGATTCCTCGTATCAAGATGTTTGCGAGATGGGTGCGCTGCAAAATGATGTAGGATACCATATGGCTACCCTAGGGCTGCTACTAAAGATAGGGGCCATGAAAGATGAGACGCCACGAAAGCAGCTCTGTAACCGTGTTCAATGGAACACAGGCACTCTGCGGTCGTGCAAGTCGAACTCCATCTTGTCCTTGTCCCACATAATGAGCTGACAACTGCCGGATGGAGAAGTGGGGAAGCTCCGATGTATCGGCTCTGATCCGTACGTGCAGCAGTTCTGGAATATATGAGTGTCATCCAGGTCTATGTCCATATTGAGGGTAGGGTAGAGGGACGTAAGACTTCATAGCCGACGAGGACTAATCATGGAGAACCAGAGCGGAGCACCATTACCGACCGGCACTTATGGCTTCATTGGTCTGGGCAACATGGGCTATGGCATGGCCATGAATGTCCGCAAGAAGATGCCATCAGCGTCAACCCTAGTCGTGTGTGAATTGGATCAGGCTCGAAGAGAGGACTTCTGCTCCGAGGCCACGCAATACGGTAAAGTTGAAACAGCTGACACTCCCAAAAAGATTGCCGAACGATCTGTACAATGCCTTTCCACCCACGCCCTCGCAATATCAATACTGATGTAGAGACAGGACATAATCATATCTTCGCTTCCGCACGGCCCAGCCGTCTCTAAAGTCTTTACAGATCCCAGCACCGGTCTGCTAGCAGCCTCCAAGTCCTCTTCTCCGAAATTCTTCCTTGAGACCTCAACGATAGAAGTCAGCACATCCCTGGAAGTCCTCAAAGCGGTGGAAGACTCTGGTCTGGGCGTCTTCCTAGACGCTCCAGTCTCAGGCGGAATTCCGCCTGCCGCAAATGGCACTCTCACATGCATGGTCGGCGGACCAAAAGAGCTTTTCGAGCAAGCGAGTCCGGTCATGTCGTTGATGGGCACGAAGCTATTCCACTGTGGCAAAGCTGGTGCTGGACTGGCGACGAAGCAGATCAATAATTACATTGCTTACTGTAGTTACATCGCGCTCTGCGAGGGCATGAGTACAGGGTTGAAGTATGGGCTGAATCCAAAGGTTTTGAATGGTATGCTATTCTCACTGATGTTGTCATTGTGCCTCCCTGCTGATGCTTGGTAGATGTCATCAACGCCAGCTCAGGCTGTTGCTGGAACTCTTTACACATGAATCCTGTCAAAGGTGTACAACCCGACTCTTCTGCTTCAAGGGACTTCAAAGGCGGGTTCAAAGTCGAGCTAGCGAAAGGTGTCACCGACATGGCTGTTCAGTTGATGGAACAGGTCGGTGCCAAGCACGTCTTTGGAGATGTCATGAAGGATATCTTTGCAAGGGCAGTGGACAATCCGCTCTGTGCTGGACAGGAGAGTAGAAGTGTTTGGAGACTGTTCACTGAGGGTGATGGGAAGCATTTGGGCAAGACCAAGATAGAGTGAAAGATATTGATTGAAGATTGGTACCCCATCAATTCGATCCCGAAACGTCGATCACGATCTTGCCCCAGTGTTTCTGGTCATCCATATATTGATATGCCTCCTTCAACTCGTGGAATGCGAAAATGCGCCTATCGATATGTGGTTTGATCTTGTGCTCATCGATGAATTTGTTCATCTCAATGAATTGTTCTCGTGAAGCAACACTAATCCCTCGCGCGATAGCTCGCGTCTTGAGCAGGTCGTCGAAGCTGCAGAGCTGTCTCTCCGGCCTACCGCCCAGAAAGCCGATGATAGATATGACGCCTTCACATCGAATGGCTTTCAGAGATTGGGCCATCGTTGTCTCGCCACCGACCTCAATGATGTGGTGCAGTCCTTGTTCGTCCTCTGTGAGCTTCTTTGCCGTCTCGCCCCAGGATGCGTCAGTCTTGTAATTGATGACATTGTGCAGGCCGAGCTTCTTCAACTCCTCCCTTTTTGCATCTGAGGACGTGGTCGCGATAACTGTGGCTCCAGCGGCAAGCGCAATTTGCGCAGCGAACGAGCTGACTCCTCTAGTACCTTGCACGAGCACGTAGTCTCCTTGTGCCAAGGCCCTGCCACAGATACCATACAGCGCGTTCCATGCTGTCGTTGCAGCGCAAGGGAGAGTCGAAGCTTCTCTCAAACTCAAGCTGCTCGGAGCCGGTACCAGTGTAGTCTCATCAAATGCAGCATACTGACGCAGAACGCCATCACGATGGCTTCCGAGAGTTGTTTCAAGAATTGCTTGGGTGATGAATCCATCTTGGTGCGCCTGATTGAACAGTGAACACACTTGGTCGCCAACTTGGAATGTCGTCACTTCACTTCCAACTGCTATGATAGTCCCTGCGCCGTCGGAGCCTAGTACAATGCGATCTTTGAACTTTCTGACATATTTGCCGGTCGGAATGGCAATGTCGCGATAATTCAGAGGCGGCTTCGATCTTGACAAGGCATTCTGTGCTTTGAAGCTCTGAGAAGGGCACATTTTCTTCGAATCGAAGGCCTTCGAAGCCTTCGTTGGCTGTCATCGTCCATTGGGAGGTTGTGGAAGGTATTTGCGCTGCCATGATTGTTTCTGACCTTCTCTTGGACTGGCTGATTGTGCACTTCCTCATCTTCTGAGCACATACTGTCCATATTAATACTTACCACTTCATGTTGCTACAGCTATGTCAATTTCTAACCATGCCTGAGGCTCGTCGAGTGAAGTCCGAGTTCACGGAGGATTGGACGCGGCCCTAACGGGAATAAGAATGGCAGGATGCTCGCCACAGACTCGAACACATATTGTACTGCATTATTTTCCTCGATGTCGTGCTTACCAACAGGCGGGGTGCTTAAGTCTGTACACAATATCCTCAGAGCTTGGACTGCCTCGGCTTCTCCTTCCATGTTCCACAAAGACCTTCCGACGACGCGCCCAAAACTGGATCTCGCTCAGGCCTTGGGACATTCCAGCTCTTCTTGAATTCTTCTTGATCTTTGGCTCCAACTGCAAAGTCCCATGAACTGCCTTTCGGGTAGCAACCCATCATGGTGAATCCGGAGAGCTTGATATCGCGCAAGACTTGCCTTGGATCGTCACCAGCAATATGCGTGGCTCCTCCAGGCGTCAGCAATGCGAACTCTGCCGGAGTGGTATCGTGCGTCTTGTGAGCTGTTCCTGCAGGCAATATGAAGACATCGCCGGCTTTCGCGTGGATCTCAATACCGCCATCTTCTCTTGCCGTGCCATGTGTGCTTGCCTCGAGATCCTCAGACAGGTCGCCAACACCAAATCTAATTGTGGCCTCGCCGGTCAATACGGTCATGCACTCATGGGCTTCGGTGTGGTAATGCGATTGCTGTGTTGGGCCATATCTGAAGATCCAATGTGTTTTCCAACCATTGCTGTCAACCAGATCGTAGATCTTCGCCGCGTCATACCCAGCCTCCTTCTTAAGCAAACCCGGGTAGTGGAGTAGTGGGTGTGGAGAGTTTGGCACGAGCTTCGTCGGCGGAAGTTGGTATTGCTTCACTTCGACCATTTTGACGATGATGCCAAATTACAATCGTCCTGTTGAAGGAGGATGCGATGATTAAAAGCGATGTCTATGGTCTCTAGGCAGATGTCGTGGATTTATCAGCACAACCACTTCTATCTCAATGATGTCGCGGTGACCTGCTCTTTTGTATGCCACATCGGAAAGTGTTGCCGACGCGGTCCCAGAGTCCGAGTGAGGGGAAGACGACGACCATTGCTCTGCCAACAACATTTCGTGGAGAGCATCACAACACCACTCGAATACGCGTTTGCTCTGCAGCGTCGTGAGACATCTATGCAGAAAGCAGCGAAATGTTTGACCCAGGTGTTTAAATGTTGGTAAGCTAGAACCTATAACACTGAGCCATTGCGTCTGGAGTTTACCTTTTGGCCCCATCCTGCTGTGGACCTGCACAGCTCGGCTGCGGCGTTGTAGGTTGCTCACGAATGGATGACGTTGGGGCTACCAGACTGCAGACGTGTTCGGACGTATGGTAGGAAGGCTTTATGTGAGCAAGATTCGCAATGATGTGGCTTATACTGGCCGCACCTGCTCCCGCGAGCACAAAGAACCTCCACGGGAGAGACAGCACCTATTATTGTGCAACCATACCAGCACGGCCACCTAATCTTTCCTCACGTCGGCCTTGATACCTACAGACCTAGTCAACTATCTCGGCCGGTAGGCGCTGAACCAGATTTGACAGGAGACGTGCCAACTAAATCACAGTCCAAGATCCTGCTCGTATCCTAAATGGACACCTCATTCTTTGGCCATCTGCCAGGCGAGATTCGAAATTTCATATACGAATATGTACTCTACGAACCCAACGGAGCAGGGATATGGGATGAACCCGGCCTACTTCAGACGAGTAGCATGATCCGAGCAGAAGCCGAGCTCATGTACTACGCTATCAACAGATTCAGAATCAATATCGATGAAGACCATATGAACCATGACATTTGCCAGTGGCTCACGCGGAAATCCGGACAGCGCATAAATTTGATTCGGGGTCTAGACGTTCATGTCGAAATGCCATCGCTTCGAGAGGCTCACAGTTCAGCCAACGCAACCGATCAGCCGAACGGGGATGCAGAGGACTGCGATGACACTTCCAATTTAAGCTTTTTCCAGCTTACGCATATCGTTGAGTCGATACGAGCGACCACGTTCAAGGGCAGATCCGTTGAAAGCGTCGTGAGATGGTCTCTGAACGGCGCCAGCGATGCCGAGACTTTCGAGAGCATCAACGAAATGTCTGTGGCGGATCAAGACAGATATCGTGGTGCTAAGTTCTTATTACTATACATGGTACACGGTGCCGACAAAACAATGGATGCTCTACATGCTGAAGATTCAGAGTCAATACTCAACGAACTTGATTCGACCATCCAGAGAGACCGGGCTGGAGCTTCTTTCACATGAAACGAGGAAATTGCTGGGGATGAAAGAAAACAAGAGGACATTACCAATATTCATCATCCAGTAGGAAGCCCAGCTGTATTCATTATCTTCTCCATTGTGACTTTTGTCCTCTCACCCACAGATCATCTGCACGTCATCAGTCGGAAACCTCTGGGGAAATCTGACTGGCCCGCTCAGTGCATTGAGCACATCTGTGGTAACCATGCGAGCATCTCCACTGTACACTCCAGGTTGTCCATTGATGCCCAGCCCATTGAGGAATGCAGAACCAGAACTACCCAGGGCCCCAATCGGCTTCTGGTGCATATATGCTTGCTCGACAAACTGCATCGAATTCGGATCCAAGCCACCGCCGCCAGTGGAGTTGCTGTTCGCAGACCCGATGAATACCGCATCGTAAAAGACACTGCTGGTCAAGACAAAGCTGGAGTTCGCAGTAACGCCAGACTTCAGCACCCCTGCGTGAGGAGCGACGACCGTCAACGTCACTTTCTGAGCTGAAAGTAGAGATGTCATGGTTGCAACATCTGAAGGACTTAGGAGAGTGTCGTTGGCGATGACTGCAACCGGAAGACCGACATTACTCTTATTCGTCTCTTGGCCTGGATTGAGAGGATATAGTGATGGGTACGGAGAAGTAGCATTAGTGAGGTCTGGAGAAATGTCAGTGATGGTCTCTGGAGTATAGCAAGTAGAGACTTACTTGTCGTCGGTCCAGAGCCCATAGCGGGTAGCGTAGCACCAATGCCATAGGCTACCCTTCTCGCTAGACAGTTATCGATATTGTTGATTGTGTCATCAATATAGTTCTGCACGACCTTCATGTCGCCGACGTTGCCGAGCTCAAATCGATACGCATCAACAGTAGCTTGCTGGGCGTACTTGTCCAAAGTGCCCCAAAAGGTTCTCGCTTGCCCGAACCAGTCGTAGGACAGAGTGTATCTGCCGATAGGTCCTGATCCGACCGTATCTCCAGGAGAAATGTATTCCAGTGTGGCATTGGAACCAGGTTCCATGACGCCTCCAATATCGTTTGGCGTAGAGGTCTGATCACCTTGGAAGATGAGGTTCTGGCCGTACCCATCGCGATAGTTGTTATTGACGGCTGCGATAGGTCGATTGACAGGTAATTGGTAATTGTTCGGAGAGTTGTGGCGATGTGTTGCTGTGTCATCGTATGACATCAACCGCCACTGTAAGAGTGCGTCTGGGACGAAAGAAACGCCATCTACTACGTTTGCGGGCGAGAAGGAGATCGATTCTGGCTCGGCGAAGAAGTTTTCGAAGTTGCGATTCAAGGTCAGCTTGCCGAGCTTAACGGGAGGGTTGACTTCGAAGGGAACGATCTGCGTGGGGATCGTGAGATCGTAGCCTTGCCACATGAAGCTGCCATCGTAAGGAAACAGCTGGACAGCAAATTCCCACTCCGGGTAGTTGCCGGCAGCAATGCTGTTGTAAAGGTCAATGCGTTCAAAATTGTTGTTCTTTCCGGCAATTGTTGTAGCTTCGTCATACACCAATGATCGATGTCCAAGCTTGGGCAGCCAGAACCATTTGAACAGAGTTGTATTGCCTTGTGCATTGATGAAACGGTAGGTGTGTACACCGTTGCCTTGAATGTGGCGAACATCTCGTGGTATTCCTAGGGACTCGTCAGCCATATGCCACGAATAGCCATTATGCAGTACATACCTAGATTTGACAGGACGTTCATGAGCTGGAAGCTGCCTTCAGGATGCTGGTTGAAGAAGTCGTACGCAGTGCGATGTGCTGTGCCAGCAGTAGGGAAGCCTTTGTCTGCTTCGTACTTTACAGCATGAATGAGATCCGGAAATTGAGCACCATCATCGATAAAGAAAGAACTTAAATGGTTCCCGACAAGATCTTGATTGCCACAGCCAGAGTAGATCTTGGTTGCAAATCCTGAAGAGCGAGACACATTGCGTCAGCTTGAACATTCTCCACCCTATCGCCTGAAGAGCTTACCATGAGTATCTCGTCCGACTTCGCTTCCACCGACGCTCGAGACGACAACCGAGAATCGAGTGAAGACCTCACTGACTGCACCATTCTGGAGCCAGCACGCCATGGTCATGTTGGACCAGTCACCATAGGACTCAAACTGTCCATAAGCGCCGTGACCAAGTGCATGTACGACTCGCTCGGGTGTCCTTTCGCGATCGAAATGTAACATCTTCTTGCGGACGGATGTGTCTTCGAGCAAATTATACCCGCGTGGTCCGCTGCGAAGAGACTTGGAGGTATTGGCTTTGACGCCATTGTCGGTCGTGTCCAATTGTCCGTTCGTGTCTGCACTCGCTGCGTTCAATTGGGAGATCTGTTGATCACTGTCAGGCTCAAGGTAAATTGTTGAACAGTCTCTCGTTCTACCTTCTGGTTGCTGACATCCTGGGCCTTGGCGAGCCATGTGGCGCTGTTTGACAAGGCGCAGAGCGCGAGGCTCAGTGTCGCGAACTTCGCATGCATCTTGCAGCTTTCTTCCTCAGTCACTAGATGCTGTCTATCGATTGACCAGGAGTGCGAACGAGCGCTTATATACGCATTGGCTGTTGCGCACAAGCACAATGCTTGAATCAAGGAATTTCGTCCGTTCCGGTGAGGCGGTGTTTGGGTCGCCGATGATGAGAAATAGCTTTAGCATGACTAGAGATGAATGATTACAGCGAACTGGATATCCCATGTACGTTTTGAGTGGCTGACTGACGCTTTTGGTGGTTGTGCGGATTCCACATCAATTCCTGTGGGGCCGAGCCTGATGGGATCCTGCCAAAACAGATCCTTTGGGACGAAGCGTGAAACTTCCTGAGCAAGGTTTAACATTGCACTTTACGCTTCTCTGGAATCATCGACTGTCAATGAGATATGAATCATCGGACGCAGTGTTCGGCGTTGTAGATCGTAAAGAGTCAGGTGAAATCGTCCCCCGAAGTGATCGCAGGTGCTCTGTCACGTTCACGACCGACTCTGATTGCTTTCCGCTCGCGCAACGATCAAGCTTCGGAATGTGTTGCACGAAATGCGACCGAAGATAGAGAGCGGTCGCTTGATCTCATGGTAAGCAGTTGTCCATCCGATTCGATCCCGATGGCGAAGTAGACATGACTTAACATGCTTATACATTAGATGGCACCCACGATGTACCCACGCAGAGGGAGCATGAGTGAGGTGATGCTGAGCAGTGTCATTCCACTCAACATGATCGAGAGCTTCTTACTACGGTGATATTGCGTACGATATCATCGACGACATTGCAAGCATGCCACCCGTCTTTCTGCGGAGGTCTTGCTCTGCAAAGTGATTTGAAACTCCTGTTCACCCATTGTTTACAGTGCTTTGTTTCGCCGAGGGGGGTAGAATGGTCCAACCCTGGCTGAATATCCAGGAGTAGATTCAATCAACTGCAAATCGAGATCCGAGTGAGGTCATGCCAGAGACTATTGTATTCCGTCATCACCACATCGAGCTTCTGAACAGGGCGACATTGCGGCACCCAGCATCCTCGACGTGAGAAGCAGGATATATGTCTCTACCCGGAGTCAGCATCGTGGATGGTGATCTGAGACTGTACCTCACCACACGTTCGCAGTACTTGGTCTCGCAGATGGGGTTGAAATGGCCCTGCGATGGATGTACAGTCAGGACCAGACACCACAATGCCGTGGCGAGCCAGGCGTGATGAATCCCGGATGATGACTTCATACTGCACTTCACCGGCTGTTCGTCGTATCTCGTCTCGCAGATGGAGTTGAATTGGCCCTATGATGAATGTACAGTCAGGACTGGAGACCACAGTGCCCTGGCGAGCTGCGCGTGATGCGGTGGTGTCGATCGCCTTTTCTCATAAAGTGCACACGGCATTTGTGCCGACTGCGGGCACTCAATAATCAGCGCCATGGGAGAGACGACTTGCTTGCTAGATGTCTTCATTCGGAGCTGGTATCCAATTCAGTCGTGGTGATATCCTGAACACTCACGTTTACTGTCCCAGCTTCCGGTCGCCACGCATTTCCACATTGTGCTGCTTGGTGTTGCCGTGGCAGAGCACCTTTTCCGGCCTTGAGCGCCGCCTACTTCTCCTTCTTGTTCATCCGCTCATTGACGAGAACGCCCCAGCGGTCCTCTCCAAACACCCGTACTCCGATCGCCCACATCTCGTCCGCTCTCTCGTCCTCGTCCATCTCCAGCAGGCGCTGCCACATTCCGACAAGGGCGTCGGTGAAGCGCTCGAGGAGCGCATCCTCTTCCTTGTCTTCACCGCCACGTCCACTGCCTCCCTTTCCACCTCGTTCACCTCCATCTCCGCCAGCTCCAGTCCCAGATTGCGTTTCAGCAGACACTAGAAGGTGTGTTGTTAGCATTGTGTGTCAGAACAGCTCGAGTCAATCGTCCACGTACTTGCGCCTGACCGAGTCGCTCCTTCGGTTTTATGTTGATCTTTTTGGTAGCGCCGCGCCTTCTTTGGGTGGTTTTGTAGTGTAAGCGGGAGCAAAGTGACGCGAATTGAGAACAGCGGGACTTTCACGTGGAAGCGGCGATGTAAGGGTCCATCCGTGCTGGCTCTTTCAATCCCGTTGCTGCGTTCTTGTCACTTTCTTCAATGCATATCGATCTTTCAGCAACGTCCACTGCGTATACACGCCACGCCTCTACCATTGCTTGAGACATCTATTGCCCAGCATACTCACACCACAGCACCTCCCGCGCGCCGCAGTCCACCGCCATGGTTACACGTCCAGAGGGCGACAACAACGCCGCAAATGGATCAGCCGATCAAGACGATATGACCAACCGAACCTCTAACCACGGCGGCACGTCCACCGCCGACTCAGACGGCGCGAACGACAATACTGAAGACAGCATAGAGACCCCTCCCGTGGTAAGTCAAAAGCTCCAATTTTTTCTGTCTTTCTTTGCTTTCTCTTCTGCGCTCTTGGAAATCTCTCTGCTGGACATGCGCTTGCAAGCGCACATGACTACTGGCGTCTGCCATCATCGTCAGAAAGGGCGCATCAGACCCATACAGTATCTCTGGATGTGCACACTCAACGGAACTCAGCCAAACACCAAGCCAGTACCAGCCAATAGTCGCTGCAGACTGGACTGAGCGGCACTCGAAGACCGCTGTTCGGGTCCAGGGCCCGGAAGAGGGTTTATGGCAGCGATAGTGGCCTCAGAGGAAGCTCTAGTATGATCAGCCGGCAACAGAACCTCCACAGCCATGGCGACTGTCGTTCCGACCGGTATTGTCCTACCCATACTGCCAATACGCATCCTTTGCATCGGCCTGCAGTCTTGCTTTTGCTGCTTTCGAAAGCTGAATATACTTCCTCTCTTCGCTGGACTCTTGCGGCTGCCCTCACTGCTCCCCGAGCTGGCTTCCGGCACGCTCGTGAGAGCTCGACGTCGCATGACTGGACGATGCGGCTGCGATCTCGCAGCGGAGGCTCCTGTCGCTGTGATCTCTCCGACCGGCGGCATATGAGAGCCATATTCCTCAGCCAAGCTCATGCGATTCTTGGCAGCTATCTCTGCGATACCATCGATCGCGTTCTGGAACTCTTTGCTGCCATTTACGGATCTTAGAATGTCCGCAAAGGCATACGACGATATCGGTGGTAGAGCTTCAGCATCCTCAACCCTGCCCGGAGCTCGATTTGCGAAGCCTTTCCTGTTCGTATATGCTCTGACGAGCACAGGCTGTGCCATCACAGCATTTCCGGCACTGTGGTTGCAAGACGCAGCTCGCTACAGCTCCAGCATAGGACGTATCAAGCTTGAGCACCTGTTGAGGTTCAGGCATCAGAGAGCTGGTTCAACGCGCCAAGCTCTTCCTCCTAAGCTCCTGAACTCAGTCAGCATCTTTGGCCGGTCAAAGCAGTTCTGGCAGTTCTGCTGCATTTTCTCGTTCCGATCCCAGTGAACGAGCAGCAATCAGGATCCCATCGACAATATCGAGATTGATGTGCTCATACTTGCTCAAAATCCTGCAACAAAGGCCAGCAATTGTCGTCGCAATCCTGGGCGCATCCTGATTGAGAGTTGAGGATCCCAGAACTTTTCATCTCCGCTCCGTTGTCTTGGCTTCCTCTCTTCCGACCTCATCACTCTGCTTTCACAACAAGTATCGGTCTGTGGTCGCGTGCCTTTTCTGTCTCGGTCTCACTCAAGCCATATTCATCATGGCAGAAGGAGACGAGTTCAGAATCAAAGGCGCCGCCTCGCGGTCAAGCGTTTCAGAGCAGAGTTCTTCAGGCTCTCAAGACCAGACCGGACCCGCAATCGAAAAATCATCAGAACAGGCAGAACAGGCCGAGCAGGTGAGTTGCTGCTCTATCGGACTGTCGACATCTATGCTGCGGCACTCTATCTTCCTCCGGTCGGCCAGAGAACGAGAGACAACCGCAACCTGGTGTCGGCCTTTTTCTCCTCTTTTAAACATCTTCCTGGCGGGTCGTCTACTGCGAGCGCATCTTCTCGAATGCTTCGTGCATTTCTGAGTTCGAGCTTTCTCATAAAATACTGCGACTTGCGCTTTCATGGCTTGCTAACACGCTGTAGGCGCAGAGTAAGGATGGACCACAAGACAGCGATGAGATCAAGAAGTCGCAGGATGTCGATGATGACTCGGTGAGTTGTTGCTGCCGCAGCGTCCTGCTGCGAAGCCAACGATTTCTTGTCTCTTGTTTCGCTGGAGCTGTGTGTTGCTCGTGGTGGTTGCGGCGGCAATGCCGGTCATGCACCGTCACACAGGCAGCTTCGCAAATCAGCTTCGGCCACAGACTTCACCTTTCTTTCTCCCTGCACGCCCTTCACACCCACACACATCACACGAGATATATGCCTGCGAAGGATTCTAACAGTCCAATCAAGATGTCAGATCTCCGCGCAAAGTACAAATGGTACAAGTGCAAGGCCGAGGGTGATGCGTACCCAGAAGGCTCATACTACTACATTCACTACGATACGCAACAAACAACATGGGAAGAGCCGGCCGAGCCGTACTGGATGTGGGATCCGGTGGTTCAAGGCCCAGATACACGCATCGGACTGATGAAGAATGGCAAGTCGAGTATGCAATTCCTTCGCCGCTCCACAGACCTTCAATGCTGACCACGTCTAGTTGAGACCCACGGCCTCGCGGAGCCAAAGCAGAAGGACGAGGATTATCAGGGCTATAATCCAAAGATCCACGGCAACTACGACCCGAACGCCGACTACGCCAAGTTCCACGAGAAGAAGCGCCTGGAGGAGCGCGAGCTGGATGAGCAGAAGGCTTTCACGACAGCCGCTCAGCAACCAGACTATGGCGCCACGATGGCTCTGAATCGCTTCACGGGGCGAGCGCAGGTGGGCGACCTTGGACCTGAGCGACACAGCGATGCCGCGAAGAGCGGCCGCCAAATGAACGCCTTCTTCGACGTCGACGCCGCAGCCAATCAGCACGGCGGAAAGTCGCTGAAGGCGGAGCGCCGCCAGACGAGGGTGTCCAAAGAGGACGCCAAGAGGTACAACCAAGAGAGGAAGGAGAAGAAGGAGAAGAAGCGACGTGGCTGGCTTCAAAATTAATTCAAATTGCATGAATCGGGCGGCGTTTTGAGCCAAAATGGCTCATTTTACTAGCATGAGATACCCAAGTCCTCAAAATTCGAGGAGAATGAGAGCGAAATATACCAGAAGAGGCTCAATTTTCACCATTGACTCCGCTACAAGGGGCTGTTCTAAGCTCGTCGTGTTGTAATTGGCACTAGATACGCAGATTGGCAGGCTGGAGCTGAAGGTACGTCGAATTCCCCCAAATTGTCTACAAAACAATGCTGACTCCGCATGAAGGGGCTTTCCTGAGCGCGTCGTGTCGCAACTGGTTCTAGATATGCACGATGGTTGGTTGGAGTTGAAGGTACGTCGGAGCCCTGGAAGAGAACACCACAGCCGGTGACACACCAACCGTGTGCCTTCCAGCCATCGCCGCATATCTGGGCACCATCGTCGAGGCTCCAGACGGTGCAGTTCTCAACCAAGACGATACAATCTTGCACACTCCTTGAAAATGACTGCTGACTCTGCGCAGAAAAGAGTCAACAAGCTCGCAATGTCGCAACAGGCGTTATCTGCGCATAGTTGCCATTTGGAGCTAGAGATGTGTGAAACCACAGAAACTCTCTCAACTTCAACGACCTTTCACTGCTCGCTCCGCGCAAGTGGGCTGTACCAAACTAGTAGTGTCAGAACTGGCACTAGATACGTTGGGTAGCGTGCTAGAGCTGAGGTAGGTCAGAGCCTTCGCATGTGTCTGAAAATCACTGCTAACTCTGCGCAGAGAGGGTAGACTAATCCCCTAGCCTCGCCATAGGACGCAGTTCCACAGAGCAGTCACTTGGAGCCAGGATATTGTCAGACCATAGAAAGTCTCCAAATCTCAACGACCTTCCACCGCTCACTCCGCGCAAATGGGCTGTACGAAGCTGATGCTGTCGCAACTGGCAATAGATACGTAGGGCGACAGATCGGAGCTAAATGTAGGTTGGAGCCTTTGGAATTGTCTGGAACTCACTACTGACTCTACACAGAAAGCCTACTAAGCTTATGGGCTCGCAACAGGAGACAGATGCACACAGCAGCTACTCGGAGTTACCAGATGTGTGAGTCGATCGAAGCTCACCAGATTCCCGAGCAAAAGCGCGGACTTTCATCCGCCAGTCCCGCACGATTGGCTTTTACCAAGCTCGAGGTGTCGCGACTGACTACAAGTGTGTGTAGCCAAAAATCGGAGCTGAAGATATGTCACACTTCTAGGAGTTGTAAAGATCTCGCTGCTAACTCTGTATAGATGTAGCACGCGAAGCTTGCGGTCTCGTAGCAGGGGCCAGTCGCCCAGTGCGGTCACTGGGAGCTACCCCTGTGTAAGAAAACAGGAACTCCCCGAACTTCATACTGCACAGGGCGAATATTCTATGGTCACCCCGTGTCAGTAGGCCACACTAAGCTCGCAGCCTCGCCAATGGCCGTAAATGTGCGGCGCCGATGCTCTGAGCCGAAGATGCGTGAGACAGCAGGAGCTTACCAGATTCCATTGCTCTCAGTGCGAACTCTCGCTTTTAACTCCGCCCGAGTAGACTATACTAAGCTCGTAGTCTCGCAGCTAGCTATGAAGGGCCACGCACTTGCCTGGAGTTGAAGGTACGTGAAATCGCCGGTAGTCTTTAGAGCTTCAATACTGACTCCTTTGAATACACTGCCGACTTCGTAGGCACAGCTGTATAAAGCCTTGATATCGTAACTCGCAGTGAGTGCGCAGACTAAATGTCTGGATTTGAAGGCATGTGCGGCGGCTATGAACCTCTCAACCCTCACTGCGAGTGCGCGAATTTTTCTGCTGGCTCGGCGAGAAGGTCTATGCCTAGCTCGCGATATCGTGACTGGATCTGGCTGCGATGTAGTATTCATGGAGCGGAGGGTACGTGGGACTACAAAAATCACTCCGTTATCTTCGTCGACTCTGCCAAGTCCACTGCTGACTCTGGGCGAAGGGCTGTACCAAGCTCATGGTATCGCGATAGGGATTATTTGCGCATGCTGCGGTCATGCAGTGGAAGGCCTGCGGGACTAAGATGAGTTCCCCGACTTCGTTGCCAACTTTGTCGATTTTACTGCGCTGCCTTCTACGGCTGGATGTCGGAGACCTGGCCTGAAGTTGACTTCGACCAGACCTTCAGTATAGTGGCCGATCTGTCACTCACACACATGCAACCCTGGATGCGAGCATTTCAAGCTGGAGTTCGGTATTCCTGGGCTACACTCAACGTTAGACAGCTGATCGCACCAGGCTCACTCGACGCGATCGGACTGTACAGGACCCATAATGTCGCGACTGGGGCTAGCTGTGATGATGTTGTCTCTGGAGCGAAAGCTATCTGAGACTCACAGATCCTTTCCAGGCTTCGATGGTATCTGCGCGAATTGCAGAGCCGACTCCGCTCGATTCGGCCGTTTGAAGCTCGTGGGATCGTAATTGGAGGTAGCTACGAAGATGTCTTTGGCGTCGCGGGACACAGGCGGGACTGCTAGAACCTCCCTGAACTTCAATTTTGACTGCGATTCCACTGCAGACCTCGGGCAGACCAGTAATGTCAAGCTCGTAGGTTCACACCTGGAGTCAGCTGCGTAGCTACACCTGACGGAACTGGAAGGCATAAAAGACTGCTGGAAAGGGCCGAAGTCGCCCCGCTGCCTCCGCGTAATCGGACACATCAACCTCGTATGCTCGCAACTGTCGCTAGCTGTGCAGATACATTTGATGGAGCTGGGAGACCTATGCGACTACTAGGAGTTGTCCATTGTCCTGCGGTCTCCGCACGAGAACGCCACGCTGAGCTCGTAGCCTCACAACTGGACCCAGCTTCGTTGGCCCCTTTGATGGAGTCGGAAGCTTCATAAGACCAACAGAAAGTGCTGGAATTCTACCTGTTGATTTCGCATGAACAAGCAACACTGGGTTCGTGACTTCGCAGCAGGAGCAAGCTGCGTAGATGCATTTGAGAGAGCTCAAAGCCCATGAGATCACAGGACTCAACTTCAGTATCTCTACGCCAACAGGCAAAAAGAGGAGGATACACAAGTGAAGGAGAAAGCAAGCAGTCGTATCATCAATGGTCAATTGTGTTGCTCTTCTCCAGCTACATCGCCATTCCCTCATGGTAACGACTGACTCCAGGTAAGCTAATCTTCATCCATCATTCCCTCCTTGGACCTGCCCTTGGTACATGAACCAGCTCAGCCACTGCAGCGGTCATTACCATTGCTACCAGTGTATGAATCGCAGCCCGAAGTGCAGTACGCAACCCAATCCAGCCTGTTATTGGAACTTCCAGCTCCAGTTCCTCCACTACCACCACCTGGCTTAACGTTCCTGGGACTCTTGCACAAGAAGACTGAATTGTTGACGATGCCACCTCCACTTCTGAGGTCAATGCTATCAGGCGGAGTGTTGTCTAGCGCGGCTATGATCTGGTTGTTGTTCCATCCTGTCATGAATTATCAGACTGGGGTCCGAGGGAAAGGATGAATGTCCACACATACCGAGCTTCTGATTGGAGCCGCTGCCTTGATTTTTCAAGTATCTTCCACAGTAGGTCTGACCGACTGTGCACTTGTTGGCGGCACGCTTGTCCAGCTGATCGGGAGCAGCGCTGGATCCTGCTGCAAGCATGATCATGGTGATGATTTGGCTGAAATGCATTTTGCTGGTGAATTCGAATTTGGCTTGGGAGTTATTGGGGTAGTGCTTTGGTGACGGACTTGCAATATCAGATGCTGCTTGCTACTCTTATATCCCTTGATCTGGTGAGAAAATGGCTCCTGCTGTGGTGGATTCTGCCGTCTGCTATGGTTATGCGACTTCCTCTTTGAGATTGGTCTGCTTGAAGTCGTTCTCTGGTCTGATGCCATTGTGCTATGGTCCGCTTCGGACGAAGCATGATCCGGCGCGAGATGCCTTCTGGCCAAACGGACTTCTACGCCAAGGATATCACAATTCGCTTACTACTCATGATTGCTTGGATGGTCGAGATCAGATGAGTATGTAATTGCCGCTTGTAGCTAGCATAGCGAGGTCGGCCTGATCAGACCATCTGTCGCAGACCTACTAGCTGATCAGTCGAGAGGAGGTGAGAGGTGGTCAGGACAAGCCTTCTCGTAAAGCTGAAGCCCAGGTAACGATTTACTTGCGGCGACAAAGAAATACTCTTTCAGCTTTTCCAGACGAGTGCAACACGTCAACGGCAACGTGGTACTTGGCTTGGAACGTGGCAAGGTTATTACATTTTCGTATGGACATGGTCGCTGTGCGGCAATCTTGCAATTCAGGCTTTGGCATAGGTCATGGAAGATCTTGCGGAATGTTGGGAGCAGTGAGAGGAGCGGCACTACATCGTACATTGAACATGAAACGAAAACCTTATGAGAAGGGCCTCGTGTATTGCTTGTTGCTACGTAAGCACTCGCAGCTTGAACGCCTTTTTGTGTTCAACCCAATACCCGTTCGATGTACTCATGACCGTGCTCAGCACTCAAGAGTTCTGCCTCTCATTCATGCAAACCTTGATCGTCTTCCCACCACGAACTTTCCTGGAAGCACAGCGTCCACGATTATCATCGTCGTTATTGTCATCGTTGTCATTATCGTCATCATCGCCATCGTTGTTGTTATTGCGACGTCTCCTGCCCCCACCACACGTCGATACGACATTCAATGTTGGAGGATCATCATTGTCGCCATCGCTCGCGCAGTAATAGATAGCATAGTCGACGTCGCGGTCTGCGATGCTTTGTCCATCGCGCCTCTCGACCGCGGTCTGAATCTGTGAGTCCGTGAAGTTGTCTCGGGAGGTTAGTTAGACGGTGGTAGTGGTGTGCAAGTAGGACCTACCGAGATCATTGCGGCAGTAGTATTTACCGTTGGTGCACCTTGCTCGACGACTACCGCTACCTTGAGGGTTGGCCTCCGCTTCTGCTTCTGCGAGAGGGTTGCCTATGACTGCTGTGGTCAGGAGCGCGAGGGAAGCGAGGAGTTGGGTGAGCTGCATCTTGATTGAAGTTGATAATGAAACTGTGAGAGGGTCATGAGGACGTGTCTGATCAGGGCCGCTTTGAGTACTTATGCTAAGTTTTCGGTGCTCAACGCACATTGAAGTACAAGATGGCAAGATGTCTCTGCTCAATTCTGCAGTTGCCGAGACAATATATGATTTGGCCAAGCATCTCCGGTCTCCATGGACACTTCGTGGAGGTGAATCTGCTTTGAATTCATGCGCCGGGATTCAGGTATGAGAGTGATGGCCTGATGTGGAACTCCTTGCCAAGGGTTTGATATCGAGCCACGGTTGTTCGCAGGCGGCAATCAGGAGCTGCGACAAAGAGATACAGCCATGTTTAAACCGACGAAATTTCGTCCCACCCACTCCAAGGGCCTCAAAGAGCGTAGTCGAGACAGCAGTCCAGGGTCTTGTCTAAACTATGGCAAGACTAAATCTGAGTGGAGGGCAAGGTATTTCAATGCCGTAATGATAACTGTCGTGGGACACGCCTCTCAGATACGCCAGGGCGTTTACAACGGCAGTGCGAAGTTGCTCGCCCCCAGACTGGAAGGAGCGACGGAGCGCCACATATCCGAATCTTTTCACTTTAGTCTCATTCTTCCCACTCCTGCTCATCTTCGTCACTGGATGGCATCGGCTCTTCTCGCGTCCTTGCATACAGTGATGCCCTCCTCTTTCCAAGCTTCATTTTCGCTTCCGCCAAGTCCCACAGCCGCATATCAAGTCCATGCCTCATCACAAATCGTTCGTGCTCGGCACATTTTCCCTGCCGCACCCTCTGCACTCGTTCTGCAGTCTTCCGACTCATGCACGGACTTCTCCTTTTCGGCAACGTTGGACGCTCTATCTCTTCCCACATGGCTTCCTCTCGTGCTCTGACTTCGTCCATCGCCCGGAAGTAACGCTTGAAGTCTTGTGCTGACCAGGAAGAAGTCATTGGCTTCGTTTCGAAAGACGCAAATTCATCATCCTCTGAATCAGTCTGGTTGAAAGTGGCGCTTGAGTCTTCATGATGTGTCGAAGATTCTGTTGATGTGGGATCTGGACTGCCAAGATCTTTGGCGAGTAACTGCT
The DNA here is from genome assembly GCA_013365205.1 of Pseudocercospora cruenta. Classification (NCBI taxonomy): domain Eukaryota; kingdom Fungi; phylum Ascomycota; class Dothideomycetes; order Mycosphaerellales; family Mycosphaerellaceae; genus Pseudocercospora; species Pseudocercospora cruenta. The sequence goes on from JAASFE010003823.1 coordinate 24,632, forward strand.
CGTATGCGTCTTGCACGCGCTTGAAGAGAGCGGTGTGTAGGTCGCGAAGATTGTCGTCAGCGCATTTGTCTGGGTGTAGACGCAGCGCCAGTGCCCGGTAGGCGACTTTGAGATCATGTGGCGTGTAGTGCGGCTTGAGTGCGAAGACGGCGCAAGGCGTAGATTGCTGAACCTGGGTGTATATCTCTTGTAGGGTCAAACTTGCGAGTTGAGATGCCATGGTGATGTAACGTTATGCTACGCGCGACCTGCGAGTCGCCTGCAGGTCGAAGTGGCTCTCAGATATGTCGTCCAAGCTAAGTCTTCCTGCACGGTGGTGGGCGTGGCGGTAGAAAAGTAGTCGTTGACGACCATGTGTCGACACACATTTTGCAGACGAATAGCTTCCGATACCAGGTGTCGCTTTTGTATAGGTCAGTGCTTCGTGTGAGAATTTGAAGCTATTGTCCTCAGCATTCGACAATAGCCAGCGCCAAGCCTGAAAGTTAGCCTTGCTTTACTCAGTTCTAACCTTCGCGAGCTTTGCAGATGGAACGCCATGAATCTACGTGCGTGAAACCGTATCTTGATACGATTCTCATACCAGCTCCTCTAGTATCGATTCCAGCTCCTCTCGTGTGAAGGGTACAATAAGTCGCTCTGTGCCAAGCCCATCTTTACGGCTCTCAATCATTTGGTGGTCGTGAAACTCTTTCAAGAGTGTCCTGAAGTTAACTTCGCTAGAGCAGACGAACTCTTCCACTGCCTTGTGATACAGTGTCCTGTATTCAATGCCCGAGGGTGCATGCTGCACGGATGCCGATGCCTTGACGGGCTTCGTCTTTGCTTTTGCCGGTCGACCCCGTCCGCGTCTCGATGGGGTCTGCTGCTCCGCTGCCGCCTCGTCGTCATCCTCTGCGCCAATAATGTCCTCGTGGTCGCTGTTGGCGTCGACACCATTGAGCACAGCATCGCCTTCAGTATCAGCCAGTGCAAGTTGTTCTGCGACAAGGATGCGGAATAAGCTTCGTGCATTCTCTGGTAGCGATTTCAGAACGTAGCCGACGCCATCTTTGCCACCCAAGCGGCGACTGCTCCTGCCCAGCAGAGCATTCACGTCCTCCACAACTTCTATCTCCGCCGTGTATGGTGCAAAGGTCGTCGCATCGTGATAGAGGAAGCGTAGTTGGGACGAAAGTGATACGTCCCAAAGGAGCGGAAAGTTCGGCGTGTCGCATGACGCCAACAGCGAAATACTGGGGTGTGAAGCTAATCTTGCAATTAAAGTCTGGGTTGCAGATTTGCGAAGATTGGCGTGGTCGAGGGAGTGGATGATGAGGACGATCTTTTGCTTTGGCGGATCTTGCGACAGCGTAGCTGAAAGAAGATCAAGCATTGCCGCTGGCTGTGCTGGCAGCCTAGTGTTCTTTGGAAGCACAACGCCCGCCAGACAATTGAGAGCGTCACGTATGGTCAGGCCAGGCGTGTAGCCATTGACGACCACAATCTTCGGCGGTTTCTCGGATTGGTAGTACATGTGCTCAGCGAAGTCCATCAGCAGCTCACGCTTTGATCCATAGCCATAGAAGCAGAGGTTGAAGTCTTCCTTCAACTCAAACATCCACTGGTCATATGCTCGCGTATGCAGCTCTCTAAGCATGTTCATGTCTGTATCATGAGGATCTTTGTAAGCATTGATCTGCACAAAGTAGTCCTCGTGGTTCAGCAGCAGATGCGAGGGCATCGTGTTGGATGAAGTCTTGTTGCCGCCTGCTCGATTCTGGAAGAAGTACAACTCGTGAGGTGGCATATCTGGCGGTGGGCTTGGAGTGCGTTCACGCCGTCTGCCTTTGGGTCGTCCTCTCGGTCTGCCAGTCTTGGAGGGCGTCGCTGGATCGCCCGATGCCACCTCTTCCTCATCTTCTCCATCGTCGCCGTCATCTTCGCCCAGAATAGCCTGCGCTATAGCCTCTTCCTGGACGTCATCTTCAGCATCGCTGTCCTCTGTCTGGACGATCTGTTTCTGCAATGTCCGCTGGCTCTTTCTACGGGCCGAGCGATCGTTGCGTGATGCTGTTGGCGTATCTTCGTTGTCGCCATTTCCTTCTTCTCCTTCCTTGTACGGCGTTGAGAATAGCACTTTCCGCAGTGAGCTAGGTGTGGCCTCTACTGACTTCAGCCCATTCGCCTTAGTCGGCGTATCTTTCAAGATTGACTTTCGCTTCGACGGTGTTTCTGATGTTCGCGATGGGCTAGATACGGCAGGCTCGTCGTCGTCTTTCGCACTTCTTCTCGTCTTGCGTGGAGTAGGATCGTCGTCTTCGTTCGCATCGTCCGTTTTCCGCCGTTTGGGCATTTTTGGTGTAGATGTTCTTCTCGCAGTCGCGTTTGTGAATTGGGCGACGCGACGTCCATCTTGAACGGAGCCAATTCCGCATGCCACCTGCACTCCCTGAGCTTCCACCACCATTCACTCCTCCTCCAACATTGACATATACCACAGCAACACCGCCAAGATGCTGTCCGGAGTGCTGCTGTTCAATCAGAAGGGCGAGCTGCTCATTATGCGCGCCTTTCGCCAGGACATGCGCCCTCGACTCGCCGACGTCTTCCGCATTCAAGTAATCAGCAACCCTCAGATCAGATCGCCCATTCTTACCCTGGGAAGCACGACATTCAGCCATATCAAGAGCGAGAACATATACATCGTTGGTGTCAGCAAGGGCAATGTCAATAGCGCATTGGTGTTTGAGTTTCTGTACAAGCTGGTCCAGCTGGGCAAGAGCTACTTTGGCCGCTTCGATGAAGAGGCTGTCAAGAGCAACTTTGTCATGGTCTACGAATTGCTCGACGAGATTCTGGACTTTGGCTATCCTCAAAATACGGAGACTGAGACATTGAAGATGTACATCACTACAGAGGGTGTCAAGTCAGAACGGGCATTGGAAGACAGTAGCAAGATCACAATGCAAGCCACTGGAGCCCTAAGCTGGAGAAGAGACAACATTAAATACCGCAAGAACGAAGCTTTCGTGGATGTAATTGAAGACGTCAATCTTCTGGTGTCGGCATCTGGAACAGTGCTTCGCGCAGATGTGAATGGAGCGATTGAGATGCGGGCCTACCTCTCAGGTACGCCAGAATGCAAGTTTGGTCTCAACGATGCCTTGACGCTGGGCTCGCACTCTGGAGGCGTGCACGGGCAAGGTGGTCCGATTGGAAACTTACCTGGCAACAAGGCAACCAAAGCGGCTGCAGGCTCGGTCACTTTGGAAGACGTCTCGCTTCATCAATGCGTGAAGCTTAGCTCATTTACCTCCGACCGGACGATTTCCTTCATCCCGCCGGACGGCTCATTCCAGCTTATGTCGTATCGCTGCTCAGAGAACGTCAATTTGCCATTCAAAGTACACGCTATCGTAAACGAGATCGGCCGAAGCAAAGTCGAATACTCTATCGCAATTCGCTCAAACTATGGTGCAAAGCTCTTTGCTACTAACGTATCCGTTCGCATACCGACACCGCTCAACACCGCAAACACAACGCACCGCACCTCCCAAGGCAAGGCAAAGTACGTTCCGGCTGAGAATGTGATCGAGTGGAAGATTGCACGATTCACTGGTCAGAGCGAATTTGTCCTGAGCGCAGAGGCTGAGCTGAGTGCAATGACCACGTACAAAGCTTGGTCTCGACCGCCACTTAGCATGCAGTTCAGTTTGCTGATGTTCACAAGTTCGGGTCTGCTTGTGCGGTATCTGAAGGTGTTTGAGAAGGGCAACTACAGCAGTGTGAAGTGGGTGCGGTATATGACGAGAGCGGGAAGCTACGAGATCAGGTTTTGAGCGGTCTTTGATGGAGGGTTGCAAAAAGCTGTTTTAATGATACCCCAACATGCCGGTCCATCATATAGAAATGGTTCGATGCATGTCAGCGAACGGCAAAGCAGGTCAAGAGTGTAAGTGAGGGCTTTTGCAGAGCTGTTTCAGAATGCCTCACTTTGGCGCCTTCACGTGCTGCCGGCTCTAAGCTGATCTTTGCGCACATTCAACTCAACCATCAACACATAACATAGCCGGACTGCGCGTGCACACCACTCACGACCCTACACGACGCGCGATAAGCGGTCATATCGACGAATATGGATGCGCCGAGAGATGGCACACCATCCTCAAGAGCCGACAGTGCAATTGGCAGTGACGTGACATTCTCTCGCGCAACTACCAAGCACAACACACCAGAGGCACAGGACTTCAACGTGACTCCATCTGGTCGCGACTCATCTGTGTCTTCAGAGAACATACGCAGCGACAGTATCGAAACTGACATGGCTGCAACATCGGGTGAGAGGAAGCGAAAACATTCTCTCAACGCGGCGGAGCACAACATGCGCCGTGAGAAATTGTTACGGTCTCTATATGCCGGGTGCAATCTCGAGGCTCAGAAATTCATAATGGCAGCTCACGGTTTTTCTACTGCGTCAAATGACCCAAAAGCGTCAGACGGAAGCATATCTCGAGACCCTCAAACTGGCTCTGCAGATCATCCTGAAGTTATTGAGGAGGAGCCTGAACAGACCCTGGAGCAGAAAGTTGCCAAAGTTATGGAGGTCGTGGGCACGACTGCTGAGGATGCGCATGATCTGCTTCTCAAGTCTTGTGGAGATGTTCAAGAAGCTGTTGGTCACTTCTACGAGCGTAGCTCGCCAACCCTGATTGAAGAAGCTCTTTCCAAGATGGAGCTTGGGAAGTGCCCAAAGACGAGGAAGAAGTTCTTACGCAAAGGCGAAGTTCTCATCGTGCTTGATGGCAACAACCTGGGTCTCAGTTGCAGACTTCGAGTGGAAGACCTTCGAGCGGCTTCACCCTGGTTTGAAGAGTCATTGTCTGCTGCAACTAACACTGCATCAGGCCCTGATGGCGTGAAGTATCTTTACACATTGCACCGGCCCGACTCAGGAGATGGCGTGCCTAAGCTACTTTTCCGGGACCTGAATGTGCTAAAGCGAGACTGTCTTGGCGAGCTTTTCACTCGATCGAAGCAAGAAGCATGCGAAGCGCCAGAACAAAGTTCCAGCAAGAAGGAATCAAAGAAGCCCGTCAAGCAGGAAGATGATGGTGAAGCCGAAGCAGCAATCGATCTGCAAAAGAGTGCAGACTGGCTGAAAGCATACGAGACCTTCTTACGGATCATTTCGCATACTTCTCCCAAGCACCTGCTGCTAGATCAGGACAGCATCAACAGATCTCTTCCTCGGATTGAAGCAGTCTCGAAACTTGCATATCTTTACGGAGCTCATGCCACTAGCTCACCAGTTACGAGCGCGCTTACGGTTCTCTTCGATGGGTTTGACGAACGCAATATGCTTTGGGCCTCGGTAGCTGGAAATGCTGTGAGATGGCTTGCTATAGGAGCTAACCTTAAGAAGACGTCGGTCTACAAGGAGGCCTTTGTGCATGTCGCTAGCACCTTTCCCACCCTTCTAAACGGCCTGAACGAGCAAGGTCTTCCAGAACATATCCGAGTGAAGGTGGAGCATCGTGCGAGAGAGATGCAGTATCGGCGTATCTCTGTCAACAATCAGCTTCTGAGCTTGACTGTCAAACCATCAGGCGGCAGAGAAGTGCCTGTTAGTCCAAGCAACGACTTTCTGGCCTACAGTGTGCTCGTCTTCTACAAAGAGTGGTATGTCACGACGCTGGTGAAACCTCGAATATTGTTATACTAATGCCATTACAGGGTTGCAGAGCATATCCGCTTCCACGACAGCAACGCCGTCCAGCCGCAGACCAACGCCTTCTGTAATCACGAGGAGCAGGATTGTCTTCAACCTGGGGAGTTCTACCGCCTTTTGGGTAGCGCTGACGACTATTTGCCCGAAGCCCAGGTCTTCGCGGCAGTAACGCACCATGTCTCTGGAGCTCGCCGAGATAGTGTCCGCGAGCTCGAGCCCAATAAGAAAGAGGAAGTGCGAGCAATCTTGAAGATCATCAAGGCCAAAGCAGCGGAGACCGTCAAGCCAATCATCGTTAGTACTCTGCGCTGGACAGGAAGAGACTCTCTGCCATACTTGACTAGCCTTGTGGTTGAAGAAGAGGACTATTCCTGGAAAGCCGAGGTTAAGCAGGAGGACAGCGTGACGAGCGAAGAGAGTGAGGGCGATGACACGGATATGGACGACTGAGGACGTGCAGCTCAATCGGGCTATCAAGCTTAGGCGTCGTGCGGGTAGGCTGAAGCTTGTCTGCATTGCTAGCCACTGGGCTCCCTCCGGTAGGTACAAGGCTGAATTTAAGCTTTCACATTCACTGCATCTTCATATTTTGACGATTTGGAGGATGCTCATTTCCTCGAAGCATTCAAAGACCACAACCCTCGACCGGACTCTAGGCAAAATCGCACTCCAAGCAAACAATGGCGAGATTTCTATACACCAACGTAGCACATCTTGACGAAGATGTATTTGAACCCTCCAGCGCCGAAGCGTCTGACGACGAGGAGCAATCCCGCGACCCAGGCTATTCAGCAGTCGTAGAGCACTGGATTGCAGATTTCTGGGAAGAAGATTGGGACTCCCCAAATCCAGCTCAAGATCAGGCAGTCGCATTTTCTGCCGCACTGACAGCTCAAACTACAACTGGCGCGAACTTCTTTGCGAAGAAAGAGCCAGCAATCACACCGCAAGAGCTTGGCCTAAAAGACAAGGATGCCGTCGAGCATGCGAAAAGATATGATCCCGCAGGGTTTGAAGCAAAGAAGCGACAGATCCGTGTCGAGAGGAGAAGAGTCGAAAATGCCAAGCCGACCACAACTAAAGTTCAAAAGATGCAGCCTGATATCGGCTTGCCGCCAACGAACACTTCCAAAGCTCACGAGGCTATCACAATCGCTGGAAATCGAGCTCAAGATAATCGCGATGAAGCTATACAAATACTCAACACTTTAGCTTATCAGCGACCTGATCTGAGACTTGAATGTGCGCTTGAAAAAGAGAGGTGGGCTGCGAGACGAATTATGGCAAAGAGGCAAGCTGAGCAGGAGGAGAGAGAGGCTGAGATGAGGGAGCTGAAGGAGGCTGAGCGGATTCGCAAGAAGAAAGAAAAGTTGCCACAAAGGAAGGCAGTTGCAAGCAAAGAACAATTTTGAATGACCAGGACAGACCTTGGTCAGCAGGGCTAATGTGTCGGAGCGTAAGCAGTCGAAGGAAAGATCGTGAATATGGGCGCTATCGAAGAGAAGTTCCAGCATAAAGGAGATACACACAGTATACTCAGACACATCGCTGAGGGAAGCAATAGTAGTGCAACACAGGAATGCCGAGAACATGCATCTCGAAAGCCACCCAGCCACAAGTTCATACCGGCACGTGGGCATTGAGCTGCTGCAGTAAGTACGTCTAACCACACTCGGCATGCACTTCCGAGAAGGAGTGAGGGGATCAACACGCTACCAAGACTACACTTCTTCAACTCAGATAACAATGTAGCACACATCTACACCGTTGCCCACCTTGTCAGATCCCTCTCATCACCATGTCGAAACTCCTCGACACCGACAACCTCCAACTCGCCTCCCTCGGCCACGCCCAATCCTTCGAACGTCAATTCTCAAAATGGAGCATGCTAGGCCTCTCCTTCGCAATCCTAAATTCCTGGGCCGCATTAGCAGCAGGTCTATCTTTCGCTCTCCCTTCAGGCGGACCTGTAGCAGTCTTATGGGGTTTCGTAACAGCAGGAATCTGTAATTTATCTCTCGCTGCCTCGCTCGCTGAATTCCTGTCTGCGTATCCTACGGCTGGTGGACAGTTTCATTGGGTTGCTGTTATGAGTCCGACAAGTTTGAAGAGGGGTTTGAGTTGGGTCACGGGTTGGATTTCTTTGAGTGGTTGGGTTGCGCTTGTTGCTGTGAATTCTGTTATTGAGAGTCAGTTGATTCTTGCGCTTGCGCAGTTGGAGCATCCTGGGTATGTGCCGCAGAGGTGGCATCAGTTTTTGATTTACATCGCTGTTACAATACTAGCTTTCTTGGTTAATGCTTTTGGGAGCAAACTTCTCCCTATGATTAATCAGATCGCTTTGGCGTGGAGCTTGGTTGGGTTTGTGGTTATAAGTATTACGGCTTTGGCTTGTGCGGCGCCGGATTATGCGAGTGCTGAGTTTGTCTTTACGAATTTCACCAATTCGACGGGATGGCCAGATGGGTTGGCATGGTTGTTGGGTTTGTTGCAGGGTGGCTTGGCTTTGACTGCTTTTGATGCTGTTGCGCATATGGTGAGTTGGATTCCTTCATATCTGGGTTGCGACTCCATGCTGACAGTTTGGTAGATTGAGGAGATTCCGAACGCATCCATCGAAGGACCAAAGATCATGGTGTACTGCCAATACATCGGCATCAGCACAGGCTTCGTCTTCCTCATCATCCTGCTCTTCGTGTCCGGCGGACAAGCAAATCTCGAGACAATCATCTCTTCACCACTCGGACCACTGTTGCAGATCCTCTACATCGCGACATCCAGCAAAGTCGGTGCCATCTGTCTACTCATCTTCCCGCTCATTTGCTTCATGTTCGCTGGCAACTCGGTCCTGACGACTTCCTCGCGAATGACCTTCGCTTTCGCTCGAGATGGCGGCTTACCACTGTCGAAGTTCTGGTGGGAAGTGCATCCCAGGCTTGGAGTACCACTGAACGCACTTTACTTAAATGTTGTGGTCGTGGTCATCTTCGGCTGCATCTTTCTCGGAAGTAGTGTGGCTTTCAACGCCATCACTGCTGCTTCTGTAGTGGCCCTGGGTGTCAGCTACGGCATGCCGGTGGCAGTGAACCTCTTCCAAGGTCGCCGAAAACTACCAGAGCGTGCCTTTGCCCTTCCTGACTGGCTCGGCTGGACGGCGAACATCACCGGTCTGACCTACACAGTGTTGACCACCGTGCTCTTCGTCTTCCCTCCGTTCCTGCCTGTCACGGGATCGACCATGAATTACTGCATCGTTGCATTTGCAATCATTCTCTTGATCAGTGTTGTGCAGTGGATCGTTGATGGGCGCAAGAACTATCAAGGTCCGAGAGTGACGATTGACGTCGGAGAGCATGAGCAAGCGGTACAGGAAAGGCGAAGTATCGATGCGGAAATGCCAAAAGCTGTGCAGACCTAGTAGTCTACCTCGAATAATCATGAATCAATGCCGCGTCTCCCACGCCATCATGCATTCGTATTATCAGACCTCAACGTAATACTTCAACCTCTCAAGCAGATGGAGACTAAACACCCTGATCGTTCGCGTATATGCCCTGGTCGTTCGTCCGCCAGACCAGCTGTTGCAGCCGCTGACCTTCCAGAATGTTTTTCTCAATCAGCCTTCCGACTTCCTTGACCTCGCCGGCAGCATTCCTCTCGTATCGCGCAACAGTCGGGATATTGATAATACGCCAGGGATCTTTGCGCCATGGGTTGTTGGCATCACGCCACCTGGACAAGAGTGTCAGCGAACACTTGGAAGGTTTTAGCAAAAGACAACGAAGGGATGACTCACGCCTCGGGTTGCCCAACCTGCACAAAGATCGCCATTAAGTCATTGTGGATAAATGTCGTCTCCAGACTTGGCAGTGCGAGTCTCACGTCCGGACACCATGGTTGCCCGGTATGTGGGTCATTTGAGGAGATGAAGACGAGGTACAGTGCGCCATCTTGAGGTATTGGAAGGGCTTGCATTCCGCCGAAGTCTTGTCCCGTGAAGTATGTGAAAGGCATGATTTCCGATTTGTAGTCGTGTGTGATGCTGCTTGGTGGATGTCGAGTGATGTTTGTTTGAATGTAGACGAAGAAGGGAAGCAAGAAGTTATCGCTTTGTCTCAGCTGCTCTTGCGACTTTCCGACCCTGGTCTGGCGTGCTGAGACTAGGTAGGTGCGAGAGAAGGCGGACTGAGAATCGGCAGGTGTCGTGATTTCCCGAGCACGCCTGGTAGGACCAACGTACGTGATGTAAACTGCTGGATTGGACCTTCTGCAGCTGAGGCTGGTTGCCACAGAATGCAAGTGAGACCTTGTTTGCCCACTTCTGAGCCATTAATGCTGCTGCCAAACGCCACGCTCTTGCGCTCGCAATTGAGGATATCAACCAGGACCTTCAAGCCTTCGACTTCTCCATCATACCCACACCACTACGAATGACGCCGACCAAACCTCCTGTTTGCACACTTTCGCTGCCTCCACCACTTAGACGATGCTCTATCTCCGCGAGGCCATCCAGCCAAGCTACTCTGGTCTGAGCTGGGACATCAAGTTCTGTAAGCTCATCACCGAGCGCAGTCAAGATGTCTGCCAATGCCAGACCCTTGGTCTTCTTTAATGCATTGATGGTTGTCAAGCACGACCCAACATTCTTTGTGGTAAGCAGTGTCTGCACAATCATCTTGATATCTGCTGGATGTGGCGCCGCGATGCAGTCGTAAATTGTCTCCATGGTGATCAAATCTCGTTGAATGTCCTTGCCCTCTTTCACTGGCTCGCCAGGAACGTGAAGTGGCGTTGAAGAAGCATGACATGCTTGCAGCACATTCAACGCTCGTCTCATGTCTCCTTTGGAAAGTGTGACCAAGCTGTCTGTGGCATCTGAAGCGATATTCACGCCCTCCTCAATGATGACTTTGTCCACCAATCTCCGAATGTCGGGCTCTTTCAAGGGCGAGAAACGGAATCTCGTACATCGGGAGAGGAGTGCGGGGCTGAGCTTGTGGGTGTAGTTGGCGATGATGCAGAATCTCGTATTGGCTGTATATCTCTCCATTATCCGTCTCAGCGCCATCTGTGCTGTACTCGTCATGGCATCCGCCTCGTCGAGGATGATGAGCTTGTATGTCGCCATGCCGTCGTCCTGCTTGCTTTTGTCGAAGCTGCCTGCGAATATCTGTTTTGTGGAGCTAAAAGTCTTGATCTGTTCTCGTACGACATCGATACCGCGGTCATCGGATGCATTGAGTTCGAGCACCATCTGACGCATGTTCTTGTTTCCGTATATTCTGCGAGCTAAGGCGAGCACGGTAGAGGTTTTGCCTGTGCCTGGTGGGCCGTAGAGTAGGAGATGTGGAAGGCGGTTTGAGTCGACGAATTTGTTGATTGTGGCGAGGATGTCTTGGTGTCCGGAGACATCTGAGAGGGAGTTGGGTCTGTATTTTTCTACCCATGGGAGATTGTCTTCTGCTTCGACTGGAAGGTTGGCGGCGCTGCGTTTGCCTTTGCTGTCTTTGGCTGAGGAGAATTGGATGCCGTTGGAGGCACGGTCGATCTCCATCTCGTCATTGTCTTCGCAGTCGGACATCTTGGCGGTGTTGGCGGTGTTAATGAGGATTACTGTTGTTGCTGTTGCTGTACAAGATACATCATCCAGTCTGTCTATCCTGGTTGACGCGGGACGTGTGCTTTTCGTGACAAGGCCCGTGCACATCGGTATGTCGCGCCGAAATCCGCGTATGTAATGCAACACAACTGGCTACAGAAGGTTTAAAATTGATCATCTTAGCATACTAACTGAAAACTAACATTCTACTACGGATAGCGGAATACGTCAAATGCTTCTAAGGAGAAGCTCACTACCTTACTGTGACGTGTGATTGATCCTTCTAGGCACTGTTAGAGAGCCCTGTTATCTTTTGGCCCGGCACGCCGCTGACCACTTCCATCATGACGCTATCCACCACCTTTCCGACACGTTCGACGATCTCATCCACCTCATCCTGGCGGACAATGAAAGACGGCATCAGAAGAAAGTGGTCACCTCTATGTCCGTCCACTGACCCCCCTGCCGAGAAGAGGCATATGTCGTAGCCGCGCTGCAGGCCCTTCAACCTCATTCTTTTTGCGATTTGCAAAGTCGGATCGAACGGCTCTTTCGATGAAGCATCTTTCACAATCTCAACGCACCAAAAGAACCCACAGCCTCGCACATCGCCAACGTGCCGGTTTTCATGGAAACGATCCCTCAGCCGCTGACCGAGATAATCACCAAGGACAGCCACATTCTGCACCAAATTCTCGCCGCGTATGATCCTCTGTACCTCAAGAGCCCCAGCGCAGGCTACTGGGTGACATTGGTACGTCTGGCCGTGTTCGAAATATCCCGAGCCTTGTTCTAACCCTCCAACCACTTTGTCGTTAAAGAGGACAGCCGATATTGTAGTGTAGCCGGCACCCAAGCCCTTGCCCACTGTCTGGATGTCAGGCACAATACCCAACTGCTCCCACGCATGGAAAGTGCCCGACCTTCCCAAGCCACACATAATCTCGTCAAAGATTATAAGCGCCCCGTGTCTGTCGCATACTTCCTTCATTGCCTCGAAGTAACCTTGCACGGGAGCCACGCAGCCGAGTGTCTATTGATGATCGGTCAGCAAAACCACGATAAAAGTGTCCAAAAAACACAACACTAACCGTGCCTACGATAGGTTCCACGACGAATGCCGCGACTTTGTGTGGACCAACTCTCTGGAATTCCGCCTCCAACTCCGCCTGCAACCTCAGAACGTATTCCTCCTCGCTTTCACCCTTTCGGAGTCCACGATACGGATTGCATGCGGAGACTCGCGACACATTGTCCATGAGAAGCTCTTGAAATGGAGCTTTGCGTCCTTTGAAGTCTCCGAGAGACAGAGTTCCCAATGTACAACCATGCCAGGATCCTTCTCTCGCGATGAAGTGCGACCGCGGGGATTTTGGACTCATGGACAAATGATACGTCCGCGCGAGCTTGACGGCAATTTCCATGGCTTCCGCGCCTGATCGATGTTAGCAGACTTCTTGTAATTCAGAAAAACTTATCGTACCGGACCCGGTCAAGCAAGCTCTTGCCATTTGTCCATGCGTAGACCCAACCAATTCGTCTGCGAGGTCGTGTGAAGGGCCGTTCTGAAAGTAACCCGGATGAGCGTAGGAGACCTTGTCAAGCTGGTTGATTATCGCCTCTTTCACCCTGCGATCACCATGACCTATCGCTGCGACAGCAGCACCGCAGGTCGAGTCGATGATCTTTTGGCCATTGCTGAGAGTGTAGTAGATTCCCGATGCTTCTGCAACGAATGGTAGCCCGCTCTGTTGGACACTCTGATAGAACAAGGACGGCTCTTTGATCGACCCCATAGTGGATGAATTGCGAAGGCACGCACTGGACAGTATACTCACATTTGCAGGACCCAAGTGCTGTCTTTTATCAGCTCTTACGGTGTAGGTCCTGGTCACCGGCTCGAACTGAGCCGCTTCCGCCTTAGCACGATATCAACGACGATAGTATGCGGTTGAGAGACCCACATGGGCGGCTTATCGCCATCTCCCAGAATACAGCAGCTATTTAATATACCGTCTTTTTATATCTTCTCTTTCTAGTGCGAAAGCAGATGTTGCAAAGCGGACGGCTCGAGGCATTCGGACCGTACCTAAATTGGCGGTGAAACTGCGATGCTTAGATTGGGAATAGTTAGTTCCATTTCTGAGCGGAGAGAGATCTGCACAGCTAGACATGTTGCTCGAACATGTGTACACTGGAGTTCGTTGAGGTGAACAGCGCTCTGTCAGTGCTGACCGTTGCCAACGCTCGGAATCGTCCCCCAAAGCCTCGACTTTACTGCTTGCGGGTAGTTAGTTGCTTTCTTTGCGTTAAGTGTCGAGCGTTGAAGGCGTAACTGAATCTACGCACGCACTAGTCTCAGAGCACAGACTGCCAAGGCAGCGCTAAACCCGTTCCGGAGCTACTACCTATAGCAGTCTAAGGGTCGTTATAGACTATATAGGTAATATTATAGAGCTATATTTTAGAACATATAAATTTAGATATAAAAATTAGTCTAGTAGTAGTCTAAAGTATATAAATAATATCTAGAATATCGCTTTTATTATTTATAAACCTATAAGTATATAATTAGCCTATAAACGCTATATAAACCTAATAGATCCCTATTACTAATCTATATACTAGTAAATCGGTAGCTATACTATATATATTATAAAAATATAGCTATATACTATCTAAATAATATTAAAATAGTATTACTACTTATACTATATAGTATATTACTATATTACTAATTATTATTATTATCTAACTTATTAGTTATAGTCTAGTTATCCTCGAAATTAGAAGTACTAATATCCTTCTACTTATTATCTATATTATCGGAGTTACTAATATTAGATATCTCTAGGTCCTTATCTAGGTTCGAGTAGATATTTATCTTCTTTTTAATATAATAGTTAATTTACTTAACTAAGTACTATAGATTATCTATATAGTTCTAGAAGTTACTATAGTTATTATATTCCTATTTAATTATAAGGAGATCCTTCTTAGAGTTCCTAGTAATAATATATAGGTTACGAACAATCTTATAGATATATCTAGTAATAGGGTACTTAGTCGTATCTAGAGTTACTAGTTTAATATCTATAGTATTTTTATATAGTAAATCGATAGTATCCTCTATAAGAAGATAGTTAGTTAGATACTTATTATCCTCGAGCTAAGTATCCTTTATTATCTTATCCTTATCTAGGTTTTAACTACTAGCCTTTTTATCCTTCTTAAGCTTATATCTATAAGCGATCTTTTATAGGCTAGCCGTATACTAGTTCTAGCGGCTATTAAAGATATAGTTAGTATATATATTTCCTATATAGTACTACTTAGTATCTAGATCCTTAGCTAGATTATATTTAGGATTAGGAAAGTAAATATACTTATCGAATAGGCCCTTCTAGTTCTTTATCTTATATAGGCTATAGTTAGAATAGCGCTTATCTTTTAGCTATATTTTATTACTATTCTCGATATACTTAACTTAGTCTTTATTTATATTATAAAGGACCTCGCGCTTCCTAGTAATATATATTATTATAGCTAGGAGCTTAAGAGCCGAGCCCTATATATTAATAGTAATCTTCTTATTCTACGTAACTAGCGTTTATTATAGGTATATACTCGCGCTTATAGTTGTTTAAGCTAAAGCGCTTATACTTACTATCCTTAAAAGCCTTTACTAGTATAGTTATAGTCTTAATATAGAACTTACCGTTTATATAGCTATATAGGACGGTACTATTAATAGCCTTAATCTATATTATAAGTATATTCTATAGAGTAAGTAGGATATTATAGAACTTAGTAAGAAAGTACTATAACTATTTATTAGTCTTAATAAAGCTAGTAGACGAATTAGAGAACTAGATACTCTAGAAGATTTTAGATAATCTCTTCTATTAATTAGGCCTTATATTAGATAGGTAATAGCTAGCTATATCTAGACTAAATAGTCTAGAAGTAGGTAGCTTACTACTAGTCTTAGCTATTATACTAGTCTAAGCTAGTATAGCTAGTATTATAAAGTAACTAGTAGATAAGGCGCCTAAGCTAATAGTAGATATTAAACTCTCGTTATCTATACTACCAAAATTATTATTCGAGAAATTAGTAAAAGATATCTAGTTATCTTTAACTAGATCTTTCTTAGTATTTAGCTTATCCTTAGAATCTATAGTATACTTATTATTACTTAGATACTTAAGCGTATCTTAAGTATAGTAGATAATTTTATACTAGTTAGCTTATAGTTATTCTATATTATACTAGCTATATAAGTCTCGCTTACTATTTCGCTTTCCTAGTATAGATTTACTACGTATATAGTAAAGCTATATATTTCCTATATAGAATACTAGATTAGTCTAGTAGTTATCTAATAGAAGATTAGTACTATATAGTATATCGCGTAGTATACGATTATAGTTATAACTACTATAGCTACGCTCGTCTAGCTATTTATAGTCGTATCTACTATCGCTAAGTATATATAAAATATTAGTACTTAGTCTCCTACTATACGAAGTTAGTATATAAGATATAGATATATAGGCTATTAGACTTATAATATAGTTAAAGACTCGCGCTCGAAATAGAGATATCTAAGGATATTAAAATCTAGCTAAAGATAATAGTAGTTACTAAAAATAATTATAATTACTAAAAATAGTTATAGTTACTAAAGATATCTAGTAGGGATAGTAGATATTAGTATTAATATTTAGGTTTAAATTAGAAGAACTATATTCTTTTATATAGCTAGTCGTAACTATATAATTAGGATCTATACGTATATTTATATATAATACGTATCTAAGTTATATATTTCTTTACTTCCGTCTTCTATTATATATATACTTTAGTTTTACTTAAATAAGATCTACCGCTAGTTAGTTAGTTATTTATTTCTATTATTTAC
>JAASFE010003866.1:13235-31017 GCA_013365205.1 Pseudocercospora cruenta
GTGCGGCAGGTGGGGAAGACTTCTATCGCCGACACTCGCAAGCCACCAATCAACACATGCCGCCCACAGCGACTCGCTATACCGAAATGACTGACGGACATGGCTGGCTTCGATGACCTGATAGAGCATCTATTCAATAGTGTCGCTCTTGCTGGCGACCGAGGTGAGCAATTCGCTTTTTGATATTCTTGGCGACTGCGGCGGCGATACCCTCCATTGGAACGTGGGTTCGAGTCGGTATTGCACGAGACGAACTCTGAAAACGAAATATCTAGAATGACCAAAAAACGTCTACTAACAATTGACAGGTCTGAATGCCGCGCAATTTCAACAAGCTGTGAAGAGCTTTTACGATGAAAAAGCTGCAAGCCAAACCACGCCGCCCAACCAGGATGAAGTCGACAACCTCTTCTCGGACTTGGCACCGGAGACACAGATCAATGTCGATGATGATATGATTCAAGCCGCCTTCAGATGGCTGGTCGGACATCCAGAGATCAGTGTCATGCTGGTTGGGGACTCTGTGAGAAAAGAAGATTCCAAAACCGACGCAGATCAAGTAGCGCCAGCAATCAGAACAGCACTTTCGGGAAAGCGCCTGTTCACCACTCTCGACAGGATCTGGCATGCAGTTGCGGGTCATGGCGTGGATCATAGTCGACTGCCAAAGCATGACTTCCAGCTGCTACAGGTAATCGCCTCGCACGGTCCCAGTGGCGTCCTTCAACCGGTAGTCACCAAGATCACGGGACAAGACAAGCGATCTGTACCACATCGCACGGATCGCCTAGCACAGAATGGGTACATCGCCAAAGAGGCTGTTGTGGGCGCTGGCACAAGGACGAGTGTCCTCAGGCTAGCCAGATACACAAGCCAAGGGAACCAGACTGACATGCCGGCGAATCAGCCTGGTCTACGCGGTGCAACTCGGCCAGTCTTGTACCACGAGAGGTGGTATAACTCCATCATACAGCTGCTCAAAGACAACAACAACATCATGAGCATATCAGATATATGGCTGGGACTTGGCATTGCTGCACAGAAAAGCAGGCATCAGAAGCAGCAACTTGCACGATGCCTACGGCGCGTAGCAGAAGTCGGCCTTATGCGACGAGTCAGAGCTCAACTTCTCGATCGAGATGGTAAAATCATCACGACAAACTCTTCTGGGCAAGAACGAAGTGCTCAGGCTATCCAATTGCTGCGTGAGCCAGCCGAACTAGATCGTCTGGTCTGGTTGAAGGACAGCGCCCTGAAGCCTCGCACAGCCTCCCGAGAAGAGGATGTTGAGGATGACATCGATGAAGCCCTACTAGCTGATGAAGCGGACATTGAGGAGGAGGGTGAGAACGATGTGGTCGTGCAGGTGCCCCCGGCTAATATCACTCATCCTGTGGATGATGTTGATGACGATGACGAGGTTGATGACCTCGATTTGATCAAAGATCGTGTGCCGCCCATCTGGAGACCAGAAATACCGCTGCCGAATTTGATTCATGAAGTTGTTGACAGTACCGGCGAAGCTGGTATCACTTTGTCGAAGCTCGCCCAACGCACCACTGGCTTGGCATGGAGACGGCCCATGGATGAAGTTACGAACCATCTCACCGATGCCTGGCAGCACTCTCAACCACCTCATCTGCGACATTTAGGCTTGACGCGGTCTGCGGTCAGCGCGAAGTCCTCACATTATCGATATCGAACGATCGAGAATTATCAAAAGGTGAACCAAAGCAACAAGGCAGAACCACAATTTGAACAGGACTATTGGGGATTCCCGAAGATTCCGCTCAAAGAGCTAGCAGGTCGTGACGGTCGCGCAACCTTGGCCGAAGGTCGCAAAGGTGCAGCAGTTGAAGGCATGCGCACTGATGATGATCACGTGGTTGTGCAAGAAGGTGCTGAGCAACAGACTCCTATCTCTCGCGCCGCATTGAAACAGAAACCAAAGAAGGTCACGCCACGTCGCAACTCATCTAACAAGAGTGCTATTGCTACCGGTGCTGGAGTGACGGCCAGTCTTGTCAAGCGGAAGGGAGGGCCTCCGAAGAAGAAACCTCCTATACCAGGCACGTCAAAGATGAGACTGGCACCGAATATAGCAATACAGGATTTGCCACGCACTTTGGTACAGCACTCGTCGGGAGATATGGCAGAAGAAGCAACGGTAGTAGACGAAGCAACGATTGCGGCCTCGGAAGGTCTTACTCCGGCAAGACATCCGCGAGGGCCTTACGGCATGCGGGAGAGGTTGAGTTCCACGGTTGTGCCAGACGCTCTGCTCGAAAGCACGCCAGAGGCAGAGATCACGACAAAAGAGAGTACTCCGCAACCTTCAAGTGCTGTGAAGCGCAAGAACAGCAGAAGATCTCTACCAGGACAACCAAATGTGCCGATTGTTCGCATACACGAGATAAAAGAAGAAGAGTACGAGGCATTCGACAAATGGGCACAAATGGTCGCCGAGCGGAGAGTTAAGCTCGAGGTCATGTCTGCTCGCCGAGGCAGGGCACCAGAAGCTGAGGGCGACCCGCGGGAAACCACGACCTCACTACCGTCTATGGAATCCGGCACTCAGGCTGATGTTAGCATGACTAGCGCTGCGGATCTGCCTCCGGGGCGCGTAGCCAGCATAAAAGCTCAGATTCTCGCGCGGAACGAGCCTGGAGTCTACATAAATCCTCCCGGTGCTCGGAAGATGAAAGCAGAATCGTTTATTTCTCGTGGCAGACCAAGGCATGCGCTCATTGCAGTCATCAAGAGCAAGCAATTGCACGAGTTCAGCTGGTTTCAAGCGGACAACACGCCACGTTTCGCACCCATGGCAGCTAAGAGGAAGACTGCTAGGGTAGGTAGTCGGCCAGAGATCTCGAACGAACTTGTCGACTCTGAGTCAGAAGCTGATCAACCTCCTCGCAAACGCCAGCGTGCGCAGACAGCTGCCGCAATCGAAGCTCGGAATGACCTTCACACAGGTACAAGGGAGGATCCTCCACCGCAACAAGCTATGCAACCCTTGTTGCAAGCCACGCCAAATGTGGTAGACCAATCCTCAGGACCATCCGCGATTCCTCGGCAACAGAACATTCCTGCAACATATATACAGTCATCTGCCACTGCATCGCCCGCGAACGCAGGCTATTCCGAGTTCAGATTTGCACAAGCCGGCTTTGACGGTGCCGCAGACGACCTAGGACCAAGCGATATCTCCAGAGCTCAGGTCACTCCTTCAACACTGGGAACCGACGCCATGCCGGATGATTCTGCCGCCAGAGAACGTCTCAAACAACTCTACGGCAAGCCGGGACGTAAGTCGAAGGCAATATTGGCTGAGATGGCACAACTTCAAGAGCAACTTGCTAAGGCTGAGGCAGTCAAGCCAGCGCCTTCGAAGATGCAAGCTGTGACAGTTCAACCGCCAAACGATCGACCTGCTACTCCTGATTCCGCACAGTCTAGTTCTGCCCTCGTACACCGAGATGCTCTTGCAGTTGCTCAATCAGATCAAGTATCACCGGCTGGGAACTCTGACGCCAACGGCACTGCCGTAGAGCTTGCAAAGTTGCAAAGCACTCCAGGTCGGAAGTCAGCAGAAGTACTTCAGAGGATGGCTGACCTGGAACGGAAAGTTCAAGAGGCAACAGAAGACGATGCAAGCGTCCAAGAAGCGGCTCTGACCAGCGAACTTCAAAAGCTTTGCGACCATAAGGGCCGTAAGACTCCCGAGATGCTAGCGAGAATGGCCGCAATTGTACAAGCTCTGCAGCACAGCAATACCGAAGGCTCAACTTCCGGTCGTGATGCCGCCGATCCGCCCACGAACGTAGGTGCAATGCCGAGCATTCCATCAGTAGCGCCAACGCCGCAGACTCAATCATCTCGGGGACCGGAGCAGAGCAACGCCACGAATCAGGGAATATTGAATGTTCTTAGCACGCCAGAGGTGTCTCTTCGAGACGAAAATGAGGTGCTACAAGCACATTCAACGAAAGGTCAATCATTTAATCCCTACACTCAACCATCTGGGAGTTCCGGGAAGCATGGTGCGAGAGAGCTGTATGACACGGCCTATGTCGATGCTCATGCTGAAGAGAACTTCTATCACGTTGGCCGTGGTAGATGGGCAAAAGGTTTTCCCCCGGCCGGTACGACACAGAAGACGGCAGTCCGTGGCCCACCTGCGAGGACTGGTCCTCTGGGGGACCCAAACATCTACACACCGACCAGCTTGAGTGCCAATGACTCTGGAGAGGACCTCGATAGTGGTCTTGTTGTCAAGCTGCCTATAGTATGGGCGCCATCTCAACCATCCGAGAACTTGTCTCCTCAACAGCCGATGCCATCATCTAGCAAAGTTGAAGTCGGTCAAAATGCGACTTACCAGCAAGAAGAGCTTACTGCTGCTATGTCTGATCCCATGGACGTTGATCAGGATTTGCAAAGTGC
This sequence comes from Pseudocercospora cruenta, assembly GCA_013365205.1. Lineage (NCBI taxonomy): Eukaryota > Fungi > Ascomycota > Dothideomycetes > Mycosphaerellales > Mycosphaerellaceae > Pseudocercospora > Pseudocercospora cruenta. The sequence continues at coordinate 17,682 of JAASFE010003866.1, forward strand.
AGATCCTAACACTTTCGGGCTTGAACTCGTGAAAGACCCAGCGACGCCTCTAATATCTGCGAACTCAAGACCTGGAGGTGCAGCAGCCGAGGAACGTCGAAGAACTGTCTTGAATGCCATCCGTCGGTGTAATGGAGTCTTCCCTGGCGATCACGAGCTGTGGTACGTGTGCACCACAGCTTGGAGGAAGTCGCATAATGGACAGACCCCTGCCAGAATCACAACAGAGAGGACCATACAGCAGCTTATGAGTGATGGCAACCTGAAGAAATTCAAGTTTACCGTTGAGGCGAAGAATGGGGCAAAAATGGTGAAGCACGTTCTGGCTGAGCCTCACATCGAAGCCTCTTCCGAATCGTTGCTTGACATGCAGAGACAGATGACTGTGGCTTACCCGAAACTTCATCTCCCACTCGAGGTGGAGGTGTCGCCAGAGCTGCGTGCTGAGGTTACGAAAAAGCAGCGGCTCGAGAAGAGTGACCTTTCAAACAGCGCTCCGCACGTAGACAGCGCTGTAGCAGGCGAAACGCAGCAAGCATCGGACGACGAAGAGTCCTTAGGTGGTCCGATCACCGTGCAGCAGAGTGTCGCAGCGGCTGCGATCGACGATCAAAAGGCGCAACGTAAAGGCTTCGCCAATGCCGAAGCTCTCAGATTGCATACTCAGCAGTTGTATAGACAAAGGCAGTTCTCAGGCCCCAGCAAACGCCGCAAAAGACGCAGATCAGAAATGTCCTCCCATGAGGAGGATACTGACGATGACGATGATGATCTGCTTTATGTTCACTCTGGACAGCAAGAGATGCAAGATGAGATGCAACTGGACGGATACGAGCATGACTTGTCATCTTCTTTGCTACCGAGCGATGGACTGGAGCAACTCAGGCAAGCACGTGAGCAGGAGAAGGGAGCGTTCAAACCGAAGTCAAGAGCACAGCAGCCTGCTCGAAAACTGCGTCGTCCACTTGGGTCCCTGCGCACTACAAGGGCTAATCCACGCAGGAAGTGGTGGGAAGACAGCACCCATGTTCGCGATCCAGCCGCTGCGCTGCTCATGAACCCGACCCAACTGTTCCATGCAAGCACTGGCACGTTCTCCACCATTCCAGAAGCACCAAATGCAGCTCAGTCTGGTGCTCGGGTCCTACGAGAGCGTACATTGGCTCGTGAAGATGCCGCGTGGGAACATCTGAGTTCTCAAGATTGGGCAGAGGTAGTCCAACGCGCGAATGGACTTCAGTCTGTCTCGAAAAATGTCTTCCAGAGCACAATCTCTGATGTGGTCAAGCTCAAAGTTCCCGGTGATAGGCTCGCCGAGATCGTATCTGAGCCACCACGACCCGGCGCAGGGATGGACGACTCAGAAGATGAAGCACGTACGCGCGCAGAATCTGTTGACGAAACTCCCCCACCAGAGGCGACACCAAAACGCCGATACAAGTCGAGAAAGAAGAAGGCTAGAATTGACCAAGACAATCTGCCTGAATCAGACGAGGAGTTTGTGCCTGGCGCTTCGTCGCCCAAAGAGGACGTGGTCCTTGGCACGCCGGGGAGGGTGCGAATGCCTCGTGGTGGCAAGGATATGATTACTCGTGATCGCCATAGCGGTGCAGCATTCAAAGACGCTGACAAGCTTGTCATAGCTATCGCTTTGGTTGCTGCAGTCTGCGGTGGCATCAATCAAGATCGCCTAAATTGGTCCTTGGTTGCACATGCATTGAGCTTCCGTTACGAAGGCGAATTCCTCAGGCGACGCTGGTCGCACTATGTGAGATTTCGAAAGACCGATGTGGACGCGCTACGTGCGGCGATCCTGGAGCCATTCTTGCAAGCGTATGAAAAGAACGAGCTACCAACAGTGAACTTTCAGGATCTGGGCAACACTGATTGGCCTAGCCTCTTCCGTTGGGTTCAAGAAAAGATACCCTTGGTCAAGCATGCCACCATCTCTGAGGTACCGTCACTCCCGCCTACAAGAAAGGCGCTTCAAGAAGATTACAATTTCCGCGAAAGCTCCAAGCTCGTCGATCAAGACATGGATGTCTTCTTCAAACCTATTGCCGATATGAAGCGAAGGGAACTCGCGGTCGCGTACGTACATGGAGTCCCTATGCCCGGCGAGATTAGACCAGATGATGGTCGACAAGAGAGCATGCTTCTTGCCAAGTCTTGGCTACGTGCTGTCGCCATGACGAAGCAGATGAATTACAGCCCTGAAAAAGCAGCTCGAAAGATCGCAGCGCTCGGCGCAAAAGCTCTTGAAAGCGCTGCCATCGACCTTCTTGATTCGCACATCTTGTCGCAAGAGAAGAAAGGTCGGCAACTGCCCGGGCGAAATTACGTGATCCATGGCGATGTCATCGGACAATTCAGAAGATGGCCTAGCTCCCAGCACGATGAGCATGGGCACTTGAGAGCCGTCGCTCAGTCTTGGCTCAAGATCAACGAGTACTTCAAGACCCAAGACCACATGCAGTTGCTACCTGTAGCATCAGACCCTGACTATCTCGTCCTGACCAACATGTGCGCTCAAGGCTTCCTCAGAGTCAAGCCGATCCTTCCGGAGCCAACAGACGACCTCTGTGCTGAAGGCCCAAGACTGTCTGCTTGGGGCTACGGCGGCAAGGGTTACGAGACCAAGAAGGTCGACCCAAGCGTGTTGAAGTACGACCTTCTTTACACCAAGATGAGCGGCTACAAGTATGAGCCGGAACTCAACCCAAACGTTCCCGTGCCTCTTGCGTCTGCTGTGATCCCTGGAGAGAGAGGACCTCGCATTCCACTCTGGGTCGACATACATGGGAATCTAATTGGCGACGCTTGGTCCATGGTGCTTCGGTCACTTTTACATCTCCTGGTGTATCGTCCTGGCGCAAAGGCATTTCACATGCAGGTCGCACACGAGCACAAGCTATGGGCGTGGGAAATCGAGATGGCTCTGGACTGGATGGAGAAAGCCGGGCTTGCGAAGCGTTGCGGAAGTGGAAAAGAGGTCGATGGTGTATGGAAGGGTGGTTGGAGAGCTTCGGGATGGTGGTACTGTGCATTCCTGCCTGCGATGATACAGTGGGATGATGGCACTGAACAGTAGTGATTAATGATATTGCATGAAGGGAGCTTAAAAATGCATCGGGCGGCGCATAGATGATTAGCATGATACCCCGAGCCTGTTAAGGCTGCTATTGCAATTGAAATGTACTATCGTGTTCGCTTGTCTTGTTAAACTGGCTTTCAAGTCCTCTTGCATCATGATCAAGTTGCCAGGCACGTCCGCCTCCACTGCAAAACGCGGCCGCCCCAGCCAGGGCAAAATATCGGAGGCTGTCTCCGCACCGCTTTTCTGATCCCCCATGGGGGGTGTTCTTGTCGCCAATGCCTTGGCGCAGGAGTAATCTTGGCTACAGCGCTGGGCGAAGATGCGCATATGCTTGGGTGTCTTTGGCTGCTCACACCGGACTTTGGGGCGTAGTCAAGCTTCTGGCCCTTGTCAGTACCAGTCACCTGCCAGAGAGGCTCTGTCGCGCTGCATACATGCAATATCGGAAGCGGAGCGCCGGGCATGATCCTGCTGTGGTGGTGCTCAATCGGACACTAAACGTGTGCTATGCCTTAAGAACGAAAGAAGTCGAAGATTCATGACTTCGAATGAATCACCTTCCTCACCTCGTTTCACAACGATCAGTTCAGCGATACCATGGCAGGCGGTTCACTTCTCCTCAGCAACGATGCAAAGAAAGACCCCAAAGAGATCTTCAATCGTCGTCTCCTTTATCTTCTTGTTGCAGTCGCTTGGGCGGGAATGTTCTATGGCTCCGACCAAGGAAATATAGGCGGAATCATGGAGCTGCCAAGCTTCGAAGCATCTTTCGACTTACTTGACGACACGCAGGAACAGCGTGACAACAAAAAGGGTACCATCGCTGCTATGCTTGCTGCCGGAGGCTCTCTTTGCGCTTTGCTGGCTGCTCCTACTTCAGATTACCTAGGACGAAAGTGGTCTGTCTTTACCTATGGACTGGTCTTCATGGTCGGAGCGGCACTGCAGATGGTCCCAGACTTCGATGTTTTGCTAGCTGGTCGATTTGTCGGAGGTCTGGGCGTGGGTGCGTGCTCCATGCTTACGCCTCAGTTCTTGTCGGAGAATGCTCCTAAGTCTGTGAGAGGGTCGATGGCAAGCCGGTCCAAAATAAAGAAAGCTTGAGCGCGGCTAATGGAACATCAGGTCTGCACTTACAACTTGTGCATCATGGTAGCTTTGATGATCGCTTTCTGGATCAACTATGGCGTCTCTCTCTGGCAAGGACCCAACATCGAGCACAACACATCTCAATGGCAGACCGCAATGGCCATCCAACTCATTCCAGGCGGGCTCATGTGCTTGATGGTACCGTGGCTGTTAGAGACACCACGATATCTAATTCGAATCGGCAAGAGCGAGCAAGGACTCTCAAATCTGTGCAAGCTCCGAGGTCTTCCAGCAGACCATCCATACGTTCAACTCGAGTACTCCGAGACCAGAAATCAGATCGCTGCCGAACAAGAGGTTCATGCTGGAAACTCATACTGGCAGATCCTCAAGGACATCTTTACGATCCCGAGTAATTTCCAGAGATTCTTCCTTGCAGTGATGCTGTTCCTATTCCACAAGCTGACTGGGACTGATTCGCTGAACTACTTCGCGCCGCGTATCTTTCAGATCATAGGTGTGAGCGATGGCAATTCGTTGCTGACCACAGGCGTATATGGAGTGGTAAGTGGATCTTCACTGCAAGATGCGCGAACACTTGGTGACGCTGAAGTTCTGCCATTTAGGTCAAGTTTGTTACCACGATCTTTTACGTGGGCTATCTTGTTGAGCATATCGGACGTCGCCTTCCGCTCATCGTAGGTGCCACGATACAGGCTTCGTGCATGCTGTATCTCGCATTATACGTTCGGTTTGGACCAAATCCAGAGACTGTCACTGGCGGCACACCTGCAGGCGGCATAGTTGGTATTATCGCAATCTACCTTTATGCTTTCGGGTGGTCTTTCGGTCATTCAGCGGCCTGTTATGTGGTTGCTGCAGAGATCTTCCCTGCTCGTATAGTGAGTGTCCCATCGAATAAGCCTCTGAGAAGACCTGCTGATGTCAATTGTCGCGATCATTCTGCATGTCGTTCTGCTTCTTCACGAACTGGATCGTCAACTACGGAATAACGCGAGCGACTCCGAACATGATCACGTCCATGGGGTGGGGCATCTTCTTGATGTACGCCGTCTTGACTTATCTCGGCGTCGGCTTCGTCTGGCTATGTCTTCCGGAAACTAAGGGTCGCTCCATTGAGGCCATGGATGATCTCTTCAAGCACCCATTGTGGATGATGTGGAAGTACGCGTACCCGAGGGAGGAAGACAAGGTGAGGAAGGACGTTCAAGGGGTGTTTGCGGATCACAAATTGGCAGATGGTGATCTTGATGGAAGTGATGTGAAAGGCGGACGCGTGAAAACCGTCTTGGCACGGGAGATGAGGTCGATGGCCCGAACTCAATTTCAAAGCTGCAAGGCATCAGCATCCTTCTGCCATGACATTTCACTCTGCATAGACGCCCAACAGCCTTATCATGTGTAGCTGATATACCACCGTCATGTAAGTCGATTGACGTTCATGCTCTTGTTCTAGTCATCGCACCTGCAACGAGGCAAATGGCACCCTCGAAAGGCCTCAGAGTTGCGCCAGACGATGAAGCATATTGGCTATCTGTGAGGGCCACTATGGCGCCTATGTATGTTAACACACAGCTCGTAAACTCTCGGAGAAGCCCTGCACCGCTCATTGTGCGCGACAAGATCCGCTCCGTCCTCGATACTGCTCTCTCCTACGAGTTAGACGAATACGAACCATTCAAAGAGATGAAGGAGAGCGGGTCCTCAGTCGGGCTGCGAACTATGCTGGCTGAATACTTTGGGACGTCAAAGGACGAGATCGCGTTCACAAGAAATGCAATGGAAGGTATAGCGACAGTGCTAAATGGGATTCCGCTTCAGCCAGGAGATGAGATACTTGCGACCAAGTTCTGCTACGACTTCAACTTGGCCATAATTCGACAGAGAGCTGCACGAGAGGGCATAAGCCCCAAGCTTGTGGACCTGCCATTCGGGCCAGCACGAGACGAGGACATTCTGAAAGCGATCAAAGCAGCCGTAGGACCTAGGACCAAGCTGATATCATTCCCTCACGTCGTAGGTAGGACTGGCCTCGTCTTCCCAGTCAGAGCTATCAGTAACTTCGCGAGAGAGCGCGGAGTTTTCACATTTGTGGACGGCGCTCATAGTGCCGGGCATTTGAATTTCAACCTGGACGACTTGGGCTGCGATGCTTTCGCCGCATGCCTTCACAAATTGATGCACGGTCCACGCGGTACAGGCTTTCTCTATATTCGCAAAGCGCAGATCGCCAACGTATGGCCACTGATAGCACCGTGTTCAGACTTGCCCGCAGATTCCATCGAGAAATTTGAAAAAGTTGGGACAGTGTTCAAAGCTCTGGCCGCTGCCATTCCTGAGATGGTGAAGTTCAAAACAGAAATTGGTCAGGCTGAAAAGACAGCTCGTTATCAGTATATGAGAAGCCGATAGGCTACGAGGCTAGGCAAACATCCGCGAGTGAAGTTGCTCTTCGATCTTGATGCGACCTCGGCCACTGGGTTTGGCGCCTTCGTAGTAGATGGGATGGCCAATGACCATTTCACTAAGACCTTGCTAGACGAATACAACATCCACTTGAAAGCATTCAAGATGGAAGAGGATCCATCTCTCGAGGGCATCACAATCTGTCCTGGACTCGCAAATACTGTCGAAGAGATTGATGCATTTGTTGATGCAGCATTTGCAATACTCTCACGACAGTGACGAATAACGTGGTGGCACTTTGGCTAATGCTTTGTTCTGGGGTGTTGCGGTTGTCGCCATTCATCATACGATTTGATCGCAGCTATGCAACTGTGTATCACCGGAGAGGTGGTTCCGATGTGGGTCATCGTTCGGCTTCCCGGCCGCAATCCTGGTCACAAACGGTTCAAGAGACACCGAGTTGAAGTATCATGCAGCATTCGACTGCATACATTCGAAGGGACGGCTGCTGTTTCATTGACCTTCTTCCTTAAAGTCAAGACACAAAGACCTCTGGTGCCTCACTCAAACATCAGAAAGCACATCTCGAAATGCCCGGAATTCTATCAATCCAGTTAACACCAGCCGTCCCAGCCGGCATATGGTGTCCGGTCGTATCTTTATACAAAGATAGTCCAAGGCAAGAGATTGACCTTGAAGCAACCTACACATAGTTCTCCCATCTCATCCGCGGCGGCGTCAATGGACTTGTACTACAAGGATCAACTGCAGAAGCTGCATTGCTTTCCAGAGAAGAGAGAATAGACATTACTCGCACAGCACGAAAAGTAGCAACCGACCTCGGTGTACCTGATTTTCCTCTAGCCGCTGGCATCAGTGGACAATCGACGAATGAGACGTTGAGGTTAGCAGACGATGCCGCCGCTGCTGGCGCTGACTTCGGTCTCTTACTGCCACCAAGCTACTGGCCAAAGGCGATCACAAACGATGCTCTAATTGACTTTTATCGAGAGGTTGCGGATCACAGCCGTATACCTATCATTTGCTACAACGTCAGTATCCTAGCAACATATTCGCGTTAACGACCTCTGACTTTGGCAAAGTTCCCAGGAGTAACTTCAGGAATCGACCTTGGCGTCGACGTCCTCTCGCAACTAGCACCGCATCCAAACATTCGAGGTGTAAAACTGACTTGTGCCAATGCTGGTAAGGTGACGTCCTTGACAGCAAAGTTCAAGCCCTCCGAATTTGCTGTATTTGCTGGACAGTCAGATTGGCTTCTACCATGCTTGATCGGAGGTGGTGTAGGCTGCGTCACTGGTATTGGCAATGTCTTTCCAAAATCAGTCTCGAAACTCTACTCTCTATGGCAGGAAGGCAAGATCGAAGAAGCGAGAGAGCTTCAAGGCAGAGTTGCGCTCGCTGAAGCAGCTTGCAAGAAAGGCCTTGCAGCAACCAAAATCGGCACGGCTTATTTCGCTGGTCCGGTAGCAGGTCTATCTAACCACGCATTATTCAGCACTCGAAAGCCATACAAGCCTGCTGGAAAGGCTTTGCAAGACGCCACAATTGCTACGATGCAACCTTTGGCGGAACTTGAGCGTTCTCTACCAGATTTGATCTCTCGCCCGGCAACTAAGTCCGCGAATGGGACGAATGGCATTCATCACAAGGAAGAAGTTCGATCGCACTTCACACTTAATACCGGAGCTAAGCTGCCTGCGGTCGGATTCGGAACGTGGAAGGCAGCGCCAGGTGATGCTGCGAAAGCTGTCAAAGAAGCCTTCGCTGCAGGCTACCGCCATTTCGATTGTGCTCCGCTCTATTTCAACGAAGCTGAGATTGGCCAAGTCTTCAAAGAAGCGCCTATTCCACGATCTGAATTCTTCGTCACAACCAAACTCTGGTCCTCTGATCATCAGCGAGTTCAACAAGCATTAGACAAATCCTTGCAGGACCTCGGACTGGATTACGTCGATCTCTATCTAATGCATTGGCCCGTCACTCTCAGTCCCGACACAGGCGCGGAGTACGGGAAGGAAGATCGAAAAGTCCATGTCGAAGGCTGGGATTACCGAGATACTTGGCGCGAAATGGAGAAATTGCTCGACACTGGCAAGGTTCGTGCTATCGGGGTTGCGAACTTCTCGACGGTGAATCTCGAGAAGTTACTCCAGACGGCGAAGGTTGTGCCAGCGGTCAATCAGACTGAGATCCAGCCCCTTCTTCCACAGGACAAGCTCCATGCATTCTGCTCGTCAAAAGGCATTCACCAAACTGCCTTCGGTCCTCTCGGCGGTACCGGCAGCACGCTGCACGAAGAGCCCGTTATCGTTGAGATAGCGAAGAAGCGAGGTGTAGCTACCGGCAATGTCATGCTCAGCTGGGGCATTGCGAAGGGCTGGTCGGTGATACCCAAGTCCATCAGTCCGAAGCGCATCGCTGCAAATTTGAAGGACAACTTCGTGCCGAGTCGCGACGAGATGCAGGCTATCGATGCTTTGGCTAAGAAGCAAGGCAAACGCTTCAATCGTCCGGATTGGGGAACGACAATCTTCCATGATGATGTTGATGCAAACGTAGCATAGAAGCTGCTCCTAGCTATGATAATTTATGTTGCATATGGAAACTGTGTGTCCGGAAACGTCAGGTCGCTGAAATCAGCGTACAGAAAGTCGTCAGGTAGACCATTGGCGGCTTGGAGATCGAACGCACCACGGACGTTGCCGTTAATATTGCTTGCATAGTCTCTGACCGTAGCAAGTTCCGGGTTTGCAAAAGGACTTTCAGTGAGAACTGATTCCATCCCTAAAGCTGTTGTGCATTCGTTCAATTTTCTCATCAGACCTGCCGTCATGCGCGTGATAGGATGTGCTGGTAATGCTGGGGTGCGAGCGAAAACGGCAAGAGCAGCGCTGATGCGTCGAAAGTCTTCTTCAACGTTGATTCCGAGCTGCTGGCTGTATTTCACACAGATTCCCAAAAGAAATTGGCCGGCGAACGAGATCATGACGTGGAAGTATGCTGGCATGCCGAGGATATGGTTGCGAAAGGAGTCGTCTTCGGCAATCATGGTGAAGATGGTGACTGCAGCATCTCGTGCCGTGATGGCTGCTGATAAGAAGTAGGTCGGTATGGGGTCACTCTCGATGCCACGGAAGACGTGGTGTCCAAGGTATAGCTTGGCGAACTGCCAATGTATCGTGAGACCAGCAAGTGGAAATGATCCGATGTGGTCATCCGGCTCTGAATTACAGGTCAGCTAGATGATGTTCCGAGCAGCATTAGAAGACTTACCAAACAGTGCGGACCACCGCGTGTACCATGAGTCCAGCTCCCTCACGAAATGTGATAGTTGAACGCTCAAGGTCTTGGACACAGGCCTGATCGACTCCGAGCCAAAAACATCCCGGATCTGTCCCATGATGACTAGTAAGGAGACTTGCGACATGATTCTGACATCTTGCGGTGTTACTGGTTCGCCGCCTGCTATGAACAGCTCTCTATTCTCGACAGCCTCTTTCTCCTGGCGTAGAATCCGATCTCGATTATGCAAGATGGATAGGTGCTGATCACAAACGTAGAGTAGATACCAGAGTCGTACCCGATCTCTGGTCTCGCTGGCGTCGATAGCTGAGCCTGGCGAAGTGCTTGCCAACAAAGCTGGCTCCGTTACTCGCAGAAAGTTTCGATGCAGCTTCAGGTCTTTTGCTCGCCGTATAGCATCCCCAAGTAGAATTCTTGATGCATCTGGAAGCCAAAATGCGCCAATACACAACGCTTTGACAAATTCTAGGTCGCGCTTCTCGAACAGAGATCCCGACACAATGGATCTGTACTCGCGATTGCATGTTTCGAACCAACTCTTGTGCTCGTAGTCGTGGAATGCCGAAACAGTACACATAGCAGCTAGGAGAGCAGGTGATGCACGTCGTACGTCGTTGACATCCTTATAGCAGCCCGTGACGCCGTACAGGAACCTATCTAGATGCAGTAAGTACTTCTTGACGAGCACTTCTGCGTCATCGAAGGAGATGAGTCCTTTACTGATCATGTCGACCCTCTCGCTACCTCTTCGTCGCAGTCTTTGGGGGCTGTTGCCATTCACGGGATCTTGAGCACTTGTCAAGTACATGTCCATTGGCGCTTGAGCAGTAGATGGCGATGCGGGAGGCGAGAGCTCGCAAGTGCCTTCCTCATCACCGTCGTCAACAACCTTGTTGTTTCTTCGGCTGCTCTCAGCATTCTGCTTCTCGGAAGCGAGAGGCAAGGGGAGCTCGAGATTCAAATGCTGACATATGCTCTCCAGAGTGCTGTGGATGTTGATAAGGTCCTTTCCCAAGAGGCCAACCTGTTTTGAGTCTGCCATTGGATGTCGCTGAGCAGTGTGGAGTATGCATGAGATACCACGCCTTTGACAACGTGAGCAAGGCGGCTCCTCGTTAACCATCTCACATTTGATCTTCTGACGTCGGCATGCCTAAAGTTATAAAAGCTTTAGACATATAACAATGAGATCTAAAGTAGGTAACCATGTACTTACTGTACATGCCGCTGCCAATCGTTTCGGTTCCGGTCGGTCGTCATCCATGCCGGCGACTTCACTATGCTTTCGTTTCGTGTTGAGTGACATCCCGGGTATGAATTGAGATGGTAAAGGTAGGTCGCAGACATGTTCTGAGCAGCGTTGAGGAGAGAATCTCGAACCTGAAGATGCAGGGCAACTCATGTGAGCAACGTGGGAGCAGGGTTCAGCCTCCACAAAAGAGGAGTCGCGTGCGCCAAGGCGAGGTTCAGCCGTGCCATCGCCATGGTCGGCAATTGACTCGCCGAGCGATGAATGGTCTGGCTGAAATATGTACAAGTGCTTTGTAGGGTATCAAATGTATCGGAACTGTCTATCAACATATCACATTCTTGCCCTGGGCTTCCATGATATCCAAGGATGAGTTTCTGAGCTTCGAATAAGTGGCTCAACCAACGCCGTATTCACCATGCCTGGATGAGCATCATCAACATCTGTGATTCCACTCAGCTTCATCGAAGTCGAAAGCTCATCTTTGAGTATGTCGATCATGTGCTCAACGCCCTCTTGGCCGTAGCCGAGTGCGTACAGCCATGGCCTTCCGATCCCAACCGCTGTTGCTCCCAGCGCAATGGCTTTGAGGATGTCTGTGCCTCTTGTGAAGCCGCCATCGACATAGACCTCAAGCCGCTGGAACACTACAGGACAAGACTTATGCATCTCTAGCAGAGTTACCATGGCGGGCTGGGTTGTGTCGAGAGATCGTCCACCATGATTGCTGAGCAGAATTGCCTCAACGCCATAGTCGGCTGCTTTCTGCGCGTCGGCTGCAGTCTGGATACCCTTCAGTACGATGGGCATACCGGATACCTCTTTGATCCAGGCAAGATCGCTCCAGATTAGTGATGCATCGATGTACTTGGCCATGACACGTCCGAGGCCTCCACCTCTCTTGTCGTTTGTTGCCACCGCTCCACTGATAGCCGCAGCTATATTCTCGGCAGCAATGCGCTCGTCTGCTTCTCGCTTTCCAGGTACTGGGGCATCGACGGTCACGACCACGGCTTTGACACCAAGATCTTTCGCGTGTCGCAAGAGCTCTTCTGTCTTCTTGCGCTCGGAATTGACGTATAGCTGAAGGAAGAATGGCTGACCTGGCCCTCCAGCTGAAACTATATCTGCCAAAGGGTAAGATGCATTACTTGATATCTACGTTCAGTGATTAGCATTGCAAGAGTACACGTCTCAAGCAGATTCCACTCACAATCTGAACGATCTCCTCATTGCGGCAAGCTCTGGCCACTGCCATTTCGCCTTCCGGATGAGCGAGTTTGGCCATCGCGGCAGGCGAGAAGAAGAACGGCGCACTTGATTTACAACCGAGGATGCTTCTCCTGAGCTTAGCTCCTCTGACATCGCGCAGTACTCGTGGGCGAAGCAGCAATTTGCGGTGGCACATGAGGTTGGCTTGGTGGGAGACTAAATCGGTTGCGGCGGATGAATAGAATGCGTAGGTCTTCGGCGTGAACGTTTCTCGTGCCACATCTTCGAAATCGTGTACAGAGATCAGGCTGTAGAGATCTGGTTTTGCAGTTCTGGGAAGCAATTGATTGGCTTGTTCGATGGAGTGCTCTTCTTGCGGAGGAAGAGTGTCGGGGTTGATTGAGCCCATGTTTTGTTTTGTCGAAAGAGCCTTGACGATTCCTGGTGCATGAATCTCGTCGAATGCAGCTGTCGCATCTCTGCCTGCATATTTAAGGATGACTGTTGCCACTTTAGCACCCTCAAGTTCGTGGTCTGATTTCTACATTGACGCACTGCCCGATCCACCTGGGTGATCAAACGCCGATAAGTCGTATACTTGGCCGTGGATTGCAAGCCAACAGTCTCCTGGCTTATTATGCTTACGTACATCTTCATATGAGATTGTTTCGTTGCTTGCCATGACTGCTTCGGAGAAGGCTGAGAAACCTACTCGATGAGAACGGTATGCTCGCCCGCGGCTGATTGAGCTTCGATGCACAAAGTCTCATAAATGCTTAGCTTCTCTTTGTACAATACGTGGTGGGGAAGTAAGGGCCATTTGCTCAGCGCCGTCTGGCTGCCGAATCTGGCTCAGAGCATGGTCGAGCGTAGCATAGAAGTCTTCCCCACCTGCCGCACACTCCCGCCTGCCGCACAGCTACACACTGTTTAGC
>JAASFE010003866.1:31259-61036 GCA_013365205.1 Pseudocercospora cruenta
CGAACTGATGAATCGGAAGAAGCCATCCGAGTTTTTAAAGCTTTGCAGGGCAGTCGGAGAAGGGCGCCGAATCCACTTTGCCCATCGGCGACAGCTGCAATGGCTATACGCGAACGCGCTGTGATGGAGCATAGAGGTCAAAAGAAGGGCGATATTGCGGCCATGGCTGCACCTCGCAAGGGAATAGGAGTAGACAGACAGAAATCATGGGTGATGTTGGTGCAGAGAAGGAAGAACCGCGTCCAATTTCGAAGGCGGAGGTGTTGTCGCGTCTGCCACCTTCTCCAGCCTCGAGACGAGTCACCAGGGAGCAACTTTCTCAGCAACGTCCGATCGCAGGCCACAGCCAGCATCAAACGATGGAGAGCTGGTCAACCAGATGGGACTGAGTAGGAAGCACATTTTCGAAGCTGTAGAAGGCTCCTTACGCCGGCTCGGCACTTCTTACTTGATGTATTGCAACTCCATCGTCTTGACAAAGATACACGCCCTGAGGAGGTCATGGAAGCTCTGCATGACCTCGTGAAAATGGGAAAAGTACATTATATCGGCGCTTCAAGCATGTATTGTTGGCAATTTGCGCGCCTTCAATATACAGCAAAGATGCACAAGTGGACCACGTTTACCAGCATGTCCGGGCTGTACAATCTACTATATCGCGAAGAAGAGCGAGAGATGATTCCATTCTGCGAGGCCGAGGGCGTTGGACTCATACCGTGGTCACCGGTTGCCAGAGGTCTTCTCACTCGACCGTGGTCGGAGCAGACAGATCGAAGCAAGAAGGATGTGAAGACAGCTAAATGGTTCCAGAGTGATCAGAATGAGAGAATTGTGGGCAGAGTCGAGCAGCTGGCCAAGAGCAAGCACTGCTCGAGTCAAGCCTGGCTTTGGCATGGCTCCTGCACAAGAATGCCTGCTCGATAGTCGGATTGAACAGCATCTCAAGGATCGAAGCTGTTTCTGAGGCGCTGGGTATTCATTTGACCGCAGCTGAGATGCAGTATCTTGAGGAGCCGTATCAACCAGTAGCTCCACAGGCCATGTAAAGAAGCTCAATGGAAACGTCGAAAGCATCAAAAATTGCTCCATTCATTCTCGAGGATTTCTTGGGCAGCTTCCGTACTCAACGAGCTCCGTAGCATCTCGGAAGCTGTCTCCGCGATGACGTAGAGATGTATCGCGTTCTCATGGGTCTGAACGTCCACCTTGTGTCCAACACCGGATGCTGTCAATGAGAACGATCGGCAAGATCCGAGTGCGTGTATACCACTCACGTGTCATACTAGCCTCTAAGCAACCAGACAAGGGCCTCATAAGAGCCGTGTAGCGGGCGCTGCAACACTGCTTGAGCAGTCTCAAGTCAAAGGACCCGATCTTCGCCAAGATGGGTAGCACTCAAGATGCTAGAGCGAACATCCTCATCACTGGCGCCGGAGGGTTCATTGGTCAAGCCTTAGCATCTGCTTTGCTCAACGATCAATCTATCCAAAAGATCACTCTGACAGACGTGTCAACACCCAAGACTCCAGCCAACGCGAGCAGCAATCCAAGCCTGCATATCGAAAGCTTTGCCGCCGACTTGACATCTCCACAGACATGCGAGCAAATCATCAAGCCCGAGCTGACCCATATATACCTCCTCCACGGGATCATGTCTGGTCAAGCAGAAGCAGATCTGGAGCTTGGGTTACGAGTCAACATCGATTCTATGCGCTACATCACGGACGTCATTCGCAGACAAAAGCGAGCGAAACCGATTCGCATCATCTTCCCCTCCAGCCTTGCTGTTTTCGGTCCTGCCAAAGATGGAGAGGTTGTCACGGAGAAGACTATGCCTTTGCCACAATCCTCTTATGGCGCTGAGAAATCCATTGTGGAGACACTTCTGAACGATTTCTCGCGGCGAGGACTGCTGGATGCTCGTATTGTCAGGCTGCCGACTATTATTGTGAGACCTGGTAGGCCGACTGGTGCGGCGTCGTCGTTCTTTTCGGGTATTGTTCGAGAGCCGTTGAATGGAGAGATTGGCATTCTGCCAGTTAAGACAGATCTGAAGGCATGGGTTTGCTCTGCTCGCACAGTTATTCGAAATTTGGTCGCTGCTAAGGATATTCCGGAAGAGCGATTTGATGGGGAGAGTCGTATCGTCAATCTTCCAGGAAAAACGGTCACTGTCCAGCAGATGCTCGATGGACTTCAGGGTGTCGGTGGACAGAAGGCGATAGATCTGGTGAAGGAGGAATGTGATGAGAAAGTCGCTAAGATTGTTGGATCGTGGCCTTCGGAATTTGATACCACGCGAGCGAAGAGGCTCGGCTTTCAGGATGACGTGCCTTTGGAACAGGCATTTAGGGATTACATAGAGGATCATATGTAGTAGTAGCGATACCTGCTTCAAACCACCCACTGCCTCTTTGAGCATGATGATTACAACCGAGAAAGGAAAGGTTTCAAAGCAATTGAATGGCGGAAGTGGGAGGTTTCAAAAGCTTACGTCTAATCCTTGTCATTCGAAGTTTCCTAAGGCTGATCTATAACATCAGGACCAAGCTGCACATACTTAATGCCCTGCCTCCAAAACGTAAAAGCAATATGCACCAATCCATCTCCATCCAGTACCATACTCGGATACGATAGCTCACGATTCAACTTCTGCTCACTATTATTCGTCATACAATACCCATCACCCTCCTCCAAAATCCTATGCTTCCATGACATGCCAGCATCATCACTCCAAGCAAGACACAAAGGAGCTCTTGGCGCGCCCCAAAAGGCCTCTTTGCCAGCATGTTTACTAGCTTGATTCTTCCTCACATCGTCCGCGGCAGCAATGTCATCGTATAACCCTTCTCTTCGGCCTTGAGCGTTTAATCTTGAGGAGTGATTGTAGACTGCCATGACGCGACCAGATGGGAGGACATCGAAACAAATTCCAGCATTCGGGTTGGGTAGAGTAGTTGGGATTGGTTCGGACCAATCTATGCCGTTCGGAGAAGCGGATTTGTGAATGAAGTCGGCCCATCGACTTCGATATAAGGCTAGGTAGCTCTTGTCCTTAAGCTGTCTGATCTCCATGTGTACGGCGCCAAAACTGTTCGGAACTTCCCTCTCAGTCCAGGTCTTGCCTTCATCCTTAGAAATCCGGATAGCAGAAATATCGTCGTTACCAACCCATCGTGTTCCTGGTTCTGAACGGCATTTGAACGTTGGTATGATCCAGGTTCCGTCTTCAAGTATGACGACTGGTTGTCGTATGAATGTACCAGATTCTGGGAAGAGAATTTCAGGTGTGCTCCATGAGACTCCACGATCATGGGAGATTTGCTTTTTGACGATAGCTGAGTCTTGATCGCCGAGATTCTGAGATGTGAACAGGAGCCAAAGCTCGCCCGAAGGAGTTTGAAAAAGGACTGGGTTTTGTTCGCTTCGTGTCGTATCGAATGTGACTCGCTCAGCTTTTGACCAGGACTTGGAGACTGGCGATCTTCGAGACAGGTAGATACTGATGTCAGCTTTGCCTTCTTGTGTTCCTCCGAACCAAACACAGAGCATATTTCCATTATCCAAGATCAATAAATTTGAAGCATGGCACTGTGGTGTTGCTGCTGGTATGAAGCATTCCGCATGTTGTAATGGATGTGACTTTGTGGTCAGACTGGAATTTTGAAAGTCTGGTAAAACTTCCCCGTGGCTGCCCATTTTCGCAAAAGTGGTATTGATGGTTGTCCCGACTGATTGAATTGCTAGGCATGTAGCCTAAAACGGACAATACTTACACAGACCATTGGTGTTGTACTACTCATCTCGGCGGACTTCAGCCGAACGGTAGAATGTCGAGGCGGGAAAGTGTCCGCAGGATCATGCGACTCGGTCGATGCCGCGTGTATGGTCGGAACGCTTTCTCCGGTCTCGTGAGCATGGCACTTCTCCACACTTTGGTATTCTGGGGTGGTAGTTCTGGAGATGCGGAGTGAGTGTTTCCACATCGCGGCACTTCTTATATCTTGGCCTTGCGCCGTTGATGCCCTCAAGCTTTCTTGGTCTCTTTTGCCACGAGGTTCCAAGCAGTTCGACAACTTGGCTTGCAGTCTTGGATAGCAGTCGAGCACGATGGCAGGCGGCACGAGTATTTGGGTCTCCAAGGATGCGAAAACAGATCCCAAGCAGATCTTCAATGGTCGACTTCTGTACTTGCTGATCACCTTGGCTTGGGCTGGCTGCTTCTATGGATTCGATTCTGGGAATATTGGCGGCATACTCACGCTCCCCTCGTTCGAGAATGCATTTGGACTTAGTGGCTTGTCGCAAGAGGCGCTGGACAAGCGAAGCGTAGGTTGATCTGAAGCGCCACTCGGTTTCGTAAACTGATCGCTCGAAGGGCACGATTGCCGCTATGCTTGCGGCTGGAGTAAGTCGTTCATCATCGGCAGGTTTTGGATCGAGTTGACGCTAATATCATCGTGAAGGGATCAGCTGGTGCTCTTTGCGCTTGGCCGACAGCAGACTTCCTCGGTCGCAAGTGGTCTGTATTTCTTTGGGGCATCGTCTTTCTCATCGGCGCCGTTATGCAAATGATTTCCGACTACGACGTACTTCTCGCCGGCAGATTCATCGGCGGAATGGGTGTTGGTGCTTCATCGATGTTGAGTCCACAATTTCTGGCAGAGAACGCACCAAAGAGCGTTCGAGGGTCGATGACCGCCACCTATAATCTCATGATTATCCTTAGCTTGGCACTTGCGTTCTGGATCAACTACTGTGTCAGCCTTTGGCACAACGCAGAGCACAACGACACTCAGTGGAGGCTTGCGATGGGCATACAGCTGATTCCCGGGGCAATGATGTGTCTGATGATCCCATTCATCCCAGAGACTCCCAGATATCTGATAAATCGCGGCAAGTCGGAGCAGGGCCTGAAAAACCTCACCAGTCTACGAAAGCTGCCCGCAGATCATCCCTATATCCAAACGGAGTACCAGGAGATCGAAGCCCAAGTGCGATTCGAGCAAGAGGTGAGAAGACGCTATTCGGAAGAGATGTCGGTCAGTAAGCTAATTCTTGGAAGGCTCACCGAGGTCACAATGTCTGGGTCATCATTCAAGATATCTTCACCAACAAAAGCAACGCCCAGCGTTTCTTCCTGGCCGCGATGCTGTTTCTCTTCCACAAGTTCACCGGAACGGATAGCTTGAACTATTATGCCCCAAGTATTGTTCACGTAAAAGTCTTTTCAGGCCGTCGCTAACCAGTCTATAGGCATCTTCAAGCTGATCGGAGTAAAAGGAAACAGCAATACACTTTTGACCACTGTGAGTGGGCTTGCGTGTTGTCCCTTCCGGCCCTCTGTTGCTAACTGTGTCCAGGGCGTCTACGGTATCGTGAAACTGGTAACAACGATCTTCTACGTGGGCTATTTGGTCGAGTGAGTTTTTCCATTCGAAGTCCGCTTGTTGTCACTAATGCGTCCGTCAGTCGTATCGGTCGTCGTCTACCTCTTCTCATCGGCGCTACCATTCAAGCAACTGCAATGTTGTATCTGGCATTGTATACTCGCTTCGCTGGCGGGAATGCAAGTGAGGACACGGTCGGAGGCACTCCAGCTGGCGGAATCGTGGGCATCGTCTTCATTTACCTTTACGCATTTGGCTGGAGCTTTGGACACTCAGTTGCATGCTACGTGGTGGCTGCTGAGATCTTCCCTACCAGGATACGAGCTTTCTGCATGTCCTTCTGCTTCTTCGTCAACTGGATCGTTGACTATGGCATTACCAAAGCGACCCCGATCATGCTTACTGAGATGGGATGGTAAGTGGCCCGCTGTTTTCGAAAGTATCGCCTTCGCTGACAATCGCAAAGGGGAACCTTCCTGCTATATGCCATGTTGACATACGGCGGTGTGGTCTTTGTGTACTTCTGTCTTCCTGAGCTCAAGGGTCGATCTATCGAGAGCATGGTAAGAAAGCAAAAGCCAGCCATTGCCGTGTCGAGACACATGCTGACCTGCGCATCACCGCCTTCCAGGACGATCTCTTTCAGAAGCCTCTGTGGACGATGTGGCGACATGCATATCCGACCGAAGAAGAGAAGATAAGGTCTGATGTTCAAGACATGATCCACGCTGGCAAGCTCGAGCGTGGAGACTCCATTGTAGAAAAGAGCGGTGCCGCAATCCATGTAGAAAAGGCTTCAGATTGATAGATCCACCAATTCTAGCGACTTCATGAGTCACTGCGATAATCGATCGCAGTGGATATTCGGCCGCACTGTGTCATGCACACATATTATGACTTGTGTGAAAGGCTTCAATCTGGGCGCAGGGCCGACTTTCTCGCCAGGATCCAGAGAAATGGAACAGTCTTCTTGCCGTCGACTTCACTGACGACATTCGACTCTATGACCTCGAAGCCAGCATCAAGAGTCATTTCCAAGCTCTTCTTAGCGCCATGGCTGCTGTGATACATTCGCGCTCCAAGCCAATCATCCATGATGGTGCCTGCCTGTTCTTCAGGGTCGAAGTTGACGAGCAGAGCTCCTCCAGGTGCAAGCCACGAGTATATCTTCGAAAGGATTAATGGCTGCTCGCTGGGTGTGAGCTGTGGACGATGTGGCGACATGAGGTGCTGGAGAGAGTACAGTGCCATGATTGCGCCAAAGCTTCCAGGCTGAAAGTCAAGCGCCAACATATCTCTCTGTAGGTAGGTGACATTTCCATGCACAGCCAAGTTTTTCTTC
Source organism: Pseudocercospora cruenta (assembly GCA_013365205.1). Taxonomy (NCBI): domain Eukaryota; kingdom Fungi; phylum Ascomycota; class Dothideomycetes; order Mycosphaerellales; family Mycosphaerellaceae; genus Pseudocercospora; species Pseudocercospora cruenta. The sequence goes on from JAASFE010003866.1 coordinate 37,992, forward strand.
GCCAGGTCGATCTGGGCCGAGGAGATGTCAGTCGCTGTGATATGTCTGACGCGTGACGCAAGATGAGCTGTACATGGCATGCCATTTCCACAGCCCAGCTCGAGAACATCAGCGTTCGATGGAGTGGCCAACTCAGCCAGCAGTCTCTCGGCCCACGCAACATTCGGTGACGGCAGCTTGGTAATGAAGTCAAAATAAGCTGGTGCTATCTCGTCGTAGCCTTGCTCTACAAGCCTTTTAGCATCCTCGCTCTTGATGTTTACCGCCATTGCTGGGTCTATAGCTGCGCATCGAGGATCGTTGTCATGCGGTGGAGTTCAGAAGGCGGTGTGACTTTCAGTGTCTTCCCAATTCAAAGACGTTATACGGAGCATATGTCGTTGTACTCGGGACTGCATAATCTTTGCTTGCTACAGTACGTGTTGGTCTCAGGTCCGGAAGGAGGAGGGAGTTGTCTTGGCAAAACACTCCCAGGCTTGACTTTCACGCCTCACGTACGCGTCTTTGGCGTACTGAATATCACTGTCTCAACACTGACACACGCGCTGATGGGGATTGCGAATGTTGCCACGGATTGTATTGACCATAGACGCCGACCATGATTCCGCCTACCTTCTGATCCGCCATCCTTCCACCATAATCCGAAAGCGCATCCGCTTCTTCGCCAACGCATACTACGTATATCGCACGGATCTACAACTCATATAAAGACATCAGTCGACAGATCGCTTGTCGTCTCCGGTTGCTCCGATGATCGCTCGCGAGAGAAGCATGGATCACTATTGCAAGACGCACCATGATTCTACACTTAGGTATATCCGAAAGAGATGAAGATGTTGTACGCCGTGAGACCAATGCCTAGTATCTCAGTACCTCCTAGTGAGAGGTAGAGACTGTCAGTCTGGAGGTACGCAGGGCTGTCCTGCTGGAATGCTTCCATCCTGTTGAATGCATTCCTCGGGACAACAGACAGCTTGTTCTTCTTCACTTTCGTCCTCAGCTACTAGAACTAACACTTCGCGTCATTCCAAGCATAGCGCAAGCGCAGTCAGATACGATGAAAGAGCTGCATGGGCCTCGTGATGGCCTGAAGTCTGGTTGCAAGTGCAAAGGGTGCGCGCAGAAGAGGATTGGTCGCGAGAAATGGCTAACGGCTCCCGACCTCGACACCCTTTTCCGTCTCAATCGAGCTTTCCTGAGGCGCGAGATCGACATGTGAGTGCCTTACGAAGGGTATGTACTATGCAACGCTAATTTGCCAAGTTCCCTTCATCACCTTGGTGGCATCTTCGATGAAACTACTGGTTTGGTGAAGCAACTCCTGCGCTTGCACAATTTCGGCATATTCACAACCAATAGTCAGCCGATGGGAGAACCGCGCATAAAAGCTTATGGGTCCTCGCGACGCTGGACTGAACAGCGTGAAATTGAGTATCTCAATTTCCAGGTTCCGAAGCAAGATGTTCAAGGCAATCCATACCAAGGCATCGAACGCTTTTGCAAAGCACTATTACAAAACCCCAACCTGTTCACCGTAGTTGCGCACCCGCAGTACAACGCCAACGAATGCGTGCAATGGCATGAAGCCTTTCAATGCTATCGACACGAAAGCTCATTCCCAGATAATGGAGGGTCCATGTATGAGTCTCGGAAGGCGAAAAGTAAAGGGCTTCTGGCTTCTGCTTCCTGTAAGTCTTTTGCACCAAGCAAGCCTGACGACTCCGAGGATAATGCTCTAATTGGCTTTGGCTGAAGAGCGAGCGAAGTGCTCAACCTCATTCATCCAGCCGTTTAGAGTTATCGATGCGGATCAGCACAAAGACTAAATGCCGCACGCTACAGTTGGTGGGAGACACCAGTTCTAATATCCCAATTTGTTAGGGCACCGTGAAGCTTCGATACGAGAATACCCAGACATGGTGAGCGGGACAGAGGACATGCCTACGTGGTACATAAAGTGCCTTCCGATCTTCGTGCTTGTTCGTACATCACGAGTATAGGTCATGATTGAGCTAACATATACTGCAGTGCACCGCTGTGAAATGGGATATGAACTTCTCCGTTATTGACACTGTCCTGGCATGTGCCCAAGACCACCTGGCCCCGAGCTTTCAAGAAGTGCATAAGAAATTCGCAGCATATGACGAAGACTGCGCATGTGTCACTTGTGCGAAGAGAAGAGCAGATATGAAGGCATGGGAATCAGTGCCTCTCCACGATCTTGAAACATTTTTCAAGCTCAACTTGGACTTTCTTCACGGCGAAGTAACATGCACCCCTCACGTATGCAACTCGAGCTCTCTGGTCAACAAGTCGCATCAAAAGCTGATCAATGCAGAATAATATCCCACTAGAAGAGGAGTCCCTCGAAATTGTTCCAGACTTGTGCCGACTGAACGAATTGGGCCTATTGACCACAATGAGTATGTATCCACATTCAGCGATCGATCGTATACATGTACTGATGAATTTCTGCAGGCTCGCCATTCTGCACACATTGGACCGATATCTCTGATGGCTCGGTCTACGCCCACACGCAAAGACCGTGGTTGGAGTTCATGATTCCTCAGGGTCGCGGCCTACCCACTCGCGCTAAGATTGATAAGTATGGAAACCAAGCATGAGTTCAATATAGCAACAACGAGGGCTAACGTCCGCTTCTGCCCGAAAGACTTGCGTCGCTTCTTTTGACGCACCCAAAGATTCTCGCCACAGTAATATTCCCTCGATACGAGGAGGGACTGGGGCCGGCTAAAGTCAAGGGAAGTGGTTTCGGAAGTATGTTGGCATATGCTTCGCATACCTGCGAGCATAGAAGTTCTCTGAACGGTCCCCATCCCACCGGCAAGCAAGTTCTTGCTCCAGACCGAGAATCCCTCATAAAGGGTACTGCGGAGTGGGAAGAAGTCGGGAAAATTGCCTGCTCAAGACCTGCGTCGATTTGGGTGGCCGAACAGATGTCAGAAGGTTTTGCCGAACAGTAAGAACTCTCCTTTGAGTCCGGAGTTGGCTTTGCTAATCACATCACAGCTACCGGCCCATCTTCTTCTACATGATCGCGCGTTACTGGGAAGACGAATCTAATCTATATTTCTACGACAACATTAGGAAACTCGCCATCGATGCTGGCTTCAAGATTCTTTTCCCGGATCCAAGATTGGCCAAGGGTGAGGCAGATAAGCCATTGAAACCGCAGAAGACGAGCAAATCCAGGAAGACTACAATCGCAAGGGTGACAAAGCCAGAACAAAAGAAACGAGTACTGCGGAGCAACAAGAAAGGGAAGTGATTAGGCCTTGCTGAGAACTTGGCAGAAACCTCATCCCAAAGCTTGCTATATACACACCTTTCGCGACAGTTATAGCTACACTCCATCAAGCCGTAGGAAGGTTGCCGCCGCATTCGCCATCGCACTCTTTAGGAGACAATCCTTTGTGACTTGCCGCTGTGTCTCCGCTCTGTGGTCACATATTGATAAAGAAGCATGTGCATCGCAGATGGTATGCTCAATCACAGTAGCCCTGCGGGAAGACGATCGGGCTATATGTCACGTGGGGAGTACGAGGAGTAAGTGAATTCCAGGCTGCCAGCTTCACATGAAGGAAGCGTGAAGCAACCTCACCTCACTTTTGCCAAGCTTTGCGGCCCGCTTGATAGCTCCGCTCGCCGATGCACTTGTTTTCTGACAAGCTCCATCGCTCTCTTCGAAACTCCATGCACCTCTTGCAAAGTTGACGCGCAGCACTCATCCTCGCACATCGACAATACTGCCAACACAAGCGTACAGAGCACTGCACACTCCAATCTGACACCATCTCGAGCGCCAATATGACATTCCGTGCGCTGCGCCAGACGCTGCCCGCTATCTGCGGCGCCGCCTCGACAGCTGCTGGCATCGGATGGTACTTCAGTAAGACTACATCGCCAGGTCCATCAGCCCTCGACACACCACTCAGCCATACACCGACCATCGGCAGCACGTTCGAAGAGGCTGCGCCATTGGCGACGGTGACGGCAACACCGCTCGACGTGTGCTGGGCCTCGAGCGCCAACGCCAACGCCAGTGCCAGTGCCATTGTCAACGACAGTGTCTGCGCCCTTCCTCTCGACAGCAGCATCACGCTCATTCCACCAACCACCTCGAACGCTATCCTGACTGCGCTCGCGACCTTCCTCCTGCTGGCGCTGCTTGAGATTGCTGTCTACTACATCTTCCTCCTTGGTCAGCAAATCGAGCGCTACATCTCCCAAAATGTCCCTCATTCAGTGCGCTCGATCCTCTCGGTCGCCTACCAGACTTACTACCGCCTCACTGGACTTGCCGAAGTCGCGATTCTCGCGCTGAATTTCTTCGATGCTGTCAACATCTCGAAGCTACCAATATGGCTTCATTTGCTTATTGTAGCTGGCGCCCTCCTCCACGGTCTCTGGGACTTCGAGGCTGCCCCTCTACCTGACGCCATCGAGCTCCAGGCAGACAATTCAGAATTGCGCATGAGAATTGAGTCACTGAATAAGCGCAATGTTAGGAACGCTTCAGCATCCGTCGAGCTCACGTCTGCTCTCAAAGCAAAAAGCAAGACGATGGTCGCCAAGTTGGAGCGCGAACACCAAAAGCAGATGTTGGCGACCGAGAAGCAGCATAAGCAGGCCCTGGTGAGATCCGACATCTCCCATCGTTTGCGACTCTCTGGACTCAACATGCAGCTGAGTACTGAGCGCGAGGAAGCAACATCAAAGCTCAACGATGCTCAAGAAGTTATCGAGGGGCACGTCAGCCAGATTTCTGAACTCGAGCAGGCCATGATGAACGAAAAGAAGGCACACACCACTACTGTCACGGAAGCTCAGCAGCTCATCAAGCAGAGTATCACCGAGAAGATGGAAATGGAGAATACCATCGCTGAAGCCACATCAAAGATCAATGATGCTCAGCGAGTTATCAAGGACCACGTCACTCGGATCTCTGAACTTGAGCAGGCCATGATCAACGAAAAGAAGGCTCACACCACTACTATTACGGAAGGTCAACAGCTCATCAAGCAGGGTATCACCGAGAAGATGGAAATGGAGGACACCATCGCGAAGGCCAATGGACTTATCGAGGAGGGCATTACCGAGAAGAAGCAAATGGAGACTACCGTCACTGAGGCCAATGAACTCATCATGGAACTCCTCCAAGCACATTCGACAGCCCAGCAGCAACTCAAGACTTCGCAGAGAATGGTCCGGATCCTCTCCAAGCACGGCCAGACATTAGTGCAAAGCCTGGCTCTTCTCACTGTTCAATTCCAGCAGCGCACAGAGGTGTCTGAGAAGGCATATATCGCGAACATCTTCAAGGCGAGACTGGAGAGTAAGATGGCAATGGAAGCTGTGATCCAGCAATTTGGCTCTGATTTCGCTCGTTCTCATGGCATCGGACCCTCCACTGTGCAGAGTACGTCTGCCGGAGCAGCTCCGCAAGAGCAAGAGACAGTTGTGGCCAAGTCAGTAAATGCGACTGGCGACTTCAAATTTGACACGGCATCTCTCCCCTCGACGCTGTGGGAGAAGGCGAAAGAGCCTATCTCTCATTCGTACACAAAGCTGTCCACACCGATTAAGCAGACGACCACATCGACCCGCCGATCTCGCGCGCTCATGTCTAGGCCGATGAGGACAAGCATCAAGTCGCCAGCAAGCAATGGAGGACCTTCCTTTGACGCCTGGAATCTGCCGGCGCTGGACTCCTTTGCCAGCAATGGTTTCACGCCTCCCGTTTCTCAACCAACTCTCGCTCCATCAAGCACCATGCAAGAGCTGCCGACAGGTCAGAATGCTGGCGAACCCTCACCAGCCCCAACTACCGTGGATGCCTCTGAGATTGATATCTCGGCCCCGGTGACCGTGCCGCAGCTCGTCGCAATCGACGATCCAAGCTCGCCGAGCGGTTTCGCAGTCGTCACGAGTGATGCTATCACGCCACTCACTTCTGGCGATACCGATACAGTTCCACCGCTCCAAGACGCAAGCCAATCCGCGCAGTCCACTGCAAATTCGACGTCTTTGGGTACTTCTGCCGCCGCTGGAAGCAGCATTGTCCGACCACCTCCTGTCCCATATCGGGAGAGTAAGGACCCGTGGATCGAGCACCTCTGCAAGCAAGGCGACCAGTGCGTGGGTTCCTGGAGCGACTACGGTCCGAAGGGAAAGTACATCGTCAATCGCACCGATGCGCAGAGATGGGGGAGCGGATACAAGCCGGTGGAGCAGAAGCTCGCTGGGAAGGGTAAAGCCATGGAGCTCTGCTGTGACTGCTTCAAACAGCTTCACCCTGAGATTATCCAAGAGTATGTCGAAAAGTTCCTGGAAAAAGAGGCTAACAAGACTGCGGAGGACAAGGCGAAGGATGCGGTGGTGCAGGCCCACAAGCAGGCGAAGAAGAGAGAGCGCAATGCGGCGAAGGCGGAGGAAAAGGCTGCTGCTGCAGAGGAGGCTGCGGAGGAGGACGAGTGAAAGACTGGACTTACATACTAATCTTTAACATCATCAGGTCGACTTCAAACGCAGAACCCTTCGAGGAGACGCTACGAATTTGATCTGATGATGTTTGGGCTAGGGCTAGTACTAGACCTCTACGGAGTGATTGGAAGACTCTGGTGCGAGTTAGAATCAACATCAGATCCCTTTGGGGTGACGATGCGATTCTGGCTCGAGATTTAGTGTGCTGTCGCTGGTCTGGAATGCGTCTTTCTTGCATGCTAGCATAGTGAGGACCTGCGAGTTGGCAGTAATGTGAATGAATGCAATGAAGAATACTGGCTCTCACCCAACTTTCAACGAGTCTTGTGTCTCCTCCTTTGTAACCTCTTGACGCCCATTGTTACCAATCTAGTCCGGCTACTACCGTTTGACATCCCGAAGGCCATCGGCGAGCCGGACTGGAAATCCAGAGATCCTGCACGGATAGCACGACAAAACGCCTCCAACTACCATACATGACCGTTGAGGGTCTGGTCGACGACAAATTTGTGCTTATGTGTATTCTCTATATGCGCGCAAACACGCCGGTTGAAGAGCTCTTGCCCTACACCTTCATCAAACAGACTCTGCTTGGGACATCGTCGGCACGCATTACTCATTGACTGCGGCCTGTCTTATCGCCAGATCGGACTGCTACGACCTGGTATCCCGAAGCGCTCGCAGCATTCACGAGAGAACACATATCTCGTTCGTGCGTGATTGTTGCCGATGTAATCGCTTCCGTCTCACTTTGGCTAACGACGGTGATCAGTAGCCAACGGTGAAAAGCAGTATGTCAACGTTTCGCCGAGCTGCAAATGACATCAGGAGATGTGTTACGTGGTCCTGACGATATGTAGCTCGATCAGCTTCGGCATGACTGTGGCATTGGGTCGTCAAACGATGTGAGCCGTTGAACGTGGTGGTCCACGGATCGAGATAATGTTGCTCACCTCAGTCTCTCAGCCGGATGTGTCTGATGTGGGCACCAGCAGCCGGACTGAGAGTATATATCATGCTGTCGAAGGCCCATGATGCGACGATGCGAGCTCTTCGCCATGTCAGCGACATGCTCACACCGTTGATCTGCAGCTCCGCTGATTGCCCTCGGTCACGGATGCCATTGCGACGTCGTGCACAGCAATCATCGTTCCTACGATGGAGCTGGACAACCAGATGAGGACATCTTGGATCAATTTTTGAGCTTACGTTCCACTGAATGAAAGAAGTTATGCTCGCAACACTTCGTTCGAAGCAAGGAATGTTGTTGGAAAGCCTGAAACAGATATTTATGCGAGAGTTTGGAGAATGGGTAGGTCTGTTCACTTCGATTGACTCTCGCAAGCAAGAAGATGCCAGGGATTTTGAGTGTCCGGCTAGATCTATCGGTTATGGATACTATCCATGAAGCATGTTGATGTGAGGTTATGTGTTTCTCATCTTAAAAACTCGCTCCCGCCTAAGACTCTGTAAGATCTGCATGCTTAGCGCAGTTCTCTGGAGGACCATTACATCAACGATCGATTACAAACTTCTGAGCGAAGCTATGTGAGTATCGTCGACGTGACTTACTTTTATTCGACGCTCGCCCAAGTGGAGTTGTCCATGGCTATCATTATGTGCCAGGAAGGTCGGCTGCGATCGACAGTTGGGGAGTGTCCGGTATTTCAGGGCAAAGGATGCTATGATCCAGTCCACTTGCATCTTCAGCTCCACTTGAGAGATGTACTAATGCTGTCGAGATTTTGACGATAGTTGCGTGTATCGAGTCACGGCCTGTAGTACATATGGCCAAAGTGAACCTCGAAGTAACCCTTCCCAATGCAAACAGAGCAAGTCTTGTGCTTGAAGACTGCCCGCTCAGCAGCGTCGTAGAGATCTCCAAGAGTCAGAGCTTCGCTACTAGCCGCCAATATCCCAGCAGGGCCTCCACAAGGACCGAAGCCAGTCATTCGTTGTATGGGAGGTGTCGACACCAGCACTTTCCGCCATTTGCTAGAACGTACGATTGTGTCGGCAGCTACCTTCTCGGGGCTCGTTTCGTGGAAGACTTTGACGACAATGCTATTGCCTTCGCCTTTCCTCATGATCTTGTCTGGTAGGACCTGAATGATTCGCAAGCCGTTGAAGGTTCTGATAGGCGGGCCATACATCTTGTCTTCAATCGATCGCTGGATGAATGTCGAAGTTGATATTATCCCATGCAGGTTCTTGTTGACTCTTTGCAGGCTGTTCGTGTCTTCAATGCTAGCATACTGCATGATTTCTTCGACGAGCTCCACGATATGCCCAACCCGCGATGCTGCGCCTGAAAGACTGGTCAGAACGTATGGTTAGAATCGAGGAATCGTAGATCAGACGGACTTGGGGATTCTGCCAACAGGACCATTACGTAGCTTTTGAGCAGTAAATGTGCAGTCCGTTTCTCGGTGAATAGCAAATTTCTCGAGTAGATAGATCCTGCACTCAGATACAGACATGCGGCCAGATCGTATGATGAATGATTTATGATGTACAAAGAGATGTTCCTAGGATGACTTTGAAAGCTTCACAGGACAAGATGGTGCCAATCAACATGCCTTCTGGTGTCGCTTTGCCTAGTAAGGAAAATGGTGTCGCCAGGATGTCTTTCTATCTTCAACAAGGTAGACAGCTGGTTGAGGCGCGATAGCGAATAGAGTGCTTCAAATTATACTTCATGCTTACGTCCGACAGATTCGATCCGGAGCCAGGCGAGTGGTGCTTGGGAGCGGCCGCGCCCACAATCGCGTCACAGTAGCAGTGAAGATGGCAGGAGTCCGCATACCATGCTATAAGCAACCCAAGAAATTCGGGTCTTTCGGTATGTGTAAGCTGGCCAGGTTGAATTCCGAGCACATTCCCATCTGCCTTTATTGCGACGGAGTTGAGGACTTAGGGCTATCCTCATCAGTCAAACATCGACGTGACGAGTATAGCTCTGCTTTGTGCCATCGTGCCTCCGGAAAGCAGCGCGTGATATTCGCCTTCTATGACCACGGATCTTGCTTTTGACCAAGACTCGCCCATGTAGTTTGCATCTTCCAAATCTGCCGAAGCTCTAGAGAGCCTGTGGCAGAACAGACTTCTGTGCCGTCATACTGGGCCGGATCTTTTACAGCAAGGTGAGTCGCCGCCGCCGTATCAAGGAAGCCAGTACTGTGCCAATTCTTGCAAGGTTTACTCGGGTCCCGAGCGCTGAGTCAGCTCAGGAGAGAAAGCGGCTCCGACGATGATGACAATTGTAGCGAGGTTTTATGTTTATCATGTGAGCAGCCAGGTAAATGATGACCTGTCCATGATTGTGAGGTGTCAAGAAACTGTTCGTCACAAACCTGATCCGAGACCGAGGCTTGTCGTCTTGGCGCTGGCGTATTGTTCTCTTGCCTTGTCCAGGGTCAATTATGACTTCGGGCATAACCGAAGACATTGAAGAAAGGTGGGTATCAAAGCAGGACTTAGTCACTGGAGAGAGCTGATGCGGGGTCATGATCTAAATTGTTAGACGGATCCAGTCCATATGTCTATGTACAGCCGTTCAAGATACTACGAAATATAGCGCCGCGCTGAAATGCGTGCTGTGTTGAGCCCCTTCTCGTGCTCTCCTCAAATTCCCAACTCCTCTCATGCATATGCTGCTGTTGATCGCAAATGAAATGTCTATTGCTCGGCAAAGCCAAGACGTGGTGAGCCAGTGGTCTCGTCGAAGACGACGAACACGCTCTTGAGGAAGATGTCGCCAAAGATGGTGAAGCCAATGCCGGTGTTGGACTGGATGCCACCGAAGCAGGTGGTGCCAGAGTTGTCAATTGGGGCGTAGTTGATGTAGCTGCCTGGAACGACGAAGGTCTTTCCACCGATGGCAACGTTAAATGCTGGCCAGTTCTGGTTGCATGGAGCGGTATATCCACCCTGTTGGCTGTTGTACTTGGCACCAGAAACCTTGGCGTAGTAAGCAGAGACAACCTTGGATGGGAGGTAGAGGAGGGTGGTGCCAGTGTCAGCGATGGCTGAACCGATGCTGCCAGAGGTGGCGTTGCCTGATCCAACACTGTATCCACCAGCAGTGAAGCCCCAGAATCCTTGCGAGTTGTCGACTGAAGTGTAGACGATGCTGCCAGTGTACTTGGAGCTGTCAATGTACCTGCCCAATGCGGTTAGTGATCGGCTCACAAATGCTCTTTTGAGATAGACCCGAGGCGACCAATCCGACACTGATGCCGTGACGAAGATCTTTGTTCTGGGAGGGAATAGATGCGGGCAGGCAATGTTCAGAACGAGTCGGACTTACCCAAAGTCGTAGGAACCGGCTTGGCCCTTCTTCAGATCCGCAGTGAATAATTGCTTGGCTAGGGAGCTCTTGACCGTGTCGAAGAAAGTGTTTTGCTGCTGCGGCTGCACAGTGTTGATGCTGGAAAAAGCGAGACCAAGAAGACCGTCGTTGTCGGTGTCCTGGGTGAATTGCGATGACACCGAAGTAGCGGCCTCAACAGCTTGGGTAGTGGCGGTAACGCCACCGACGACGACCTTATCGGCGTAGACAGTTCCGCTGGCACCAGAACCATCACCGTAGGTGATGTTCCAGGTGTAGCCGTTGAGCTTCTTGCCAGATGTGCTTGGGTTGTAGACGGCATGTCCAGACTGCTCGCTTGAAGGCATGAGAGTGGAGAATACCCACCTTAGAAGGACCATGTTAGCGTGTGTCTTGGAAATTGCTTAGCGTGCTTGATGTAAAGTGCACAACTCACAAGTCTGCGGAACCAGTGTCAAAGTCAAGGTTGAGGGTCTTGCCGCCAACGGTGACAGGGCAAAGGTAGGCCTGGTCGAATTGTTCTGGGTTGGCCGCAACAGAGCCGCTCTGAGAAGCGGCGGCAGCGGCAGAAACGACTTCGGCAGGTGGGACCGCGCCGACCGAAGCGTACTTGAGGTAGGTCTTGTGCATCTGAATTGGACCGCTCTTCAAGACCTTGCCGCTGGGGACCTGAGCGACCTGGAAAGCCTGCTTGCCAACCTCAGCAGCTGGAGCTGCCATGCCAAGGCCGCCCAGGGTGGCAGAGGCCACCAAGGCGGCCTTAGCATAAGAGTAATGCATTGCGAGAGAAAGGTGTAATGAACGAAGTCGAGAGTAAGTTCAAAGGGACCAGCCTTGTGACCTCTGGATTGGTGATTGACCTGGGCGTGAGAAGATGGGTTGACAAGATAGTTTACCAGGTGGGAGACAAGGACTCTTTTATGTATGTTTCAACACTTGCCTTGATCATCTGCGCAGGCGAACGTCGCTCACTTAGGTCGATCGGCAAGGTAGCATTCAAAGTGCACTACCAGTCATGTGGACGAGGTGGTCGTTCAAGCGGCGGTACTTCTCGAAAGATGTCGTTCTTTGGAGGGAGGTTCCCATATGCAGGCTAGTGGCCGTGCAGTGTCGATTCCTGCCGTGATAGGCAACTCACAGTCGGCATACCTTGTCTATGCATGATCGAAGTATGCGCATGAGCAGTTAGCCCTCTTAGCGTCGGCCGGAACAATGGTCGAAGACAAGCTGAATTGGCAGCAATGATAAGCATGGCTGGTGGCTTGTGGTATTGGGCAAGGCTGTGCGTTGCGAATGTCCGCTTCGTTTCGGATTGTATGTCTGACGAGTAGATCATCAAGTGTCATTAGCAATGGGCGAATGAGCTGTCAGTGTCAAGGTACGAGGTATATTCAAGAAGAGGTCCAGTCCTGGCTTGACAGCAGACGGCACGAAATGGGGATTCGGGTCGAGCGCACGCCATACACCGCCATACACGCCTTCCCGAATAGTGGAGCTATCCGCGCCCGAAGATCGACGTCGGCTGAAATGGCGTTGAAGCACAAGCTGCGACAAGCACGCCAAGCATATGCGTACCTGAGCACAAGCAAATCCAAGAGGCTTGGACAGCTTATTCGCTTGAAGAACAAAGTGATGTGCAGCAGATCTGTGGCTAGTGAGTCGTAAGCGACGGACATTTTCTCAGCTTGGGTCTGGTAGCCGGCCTCAGATCCATTCGGTGTCTTAGCAGATCCAATTGTCTTATGCGACGTCTGTGCTCCCCGGCACGAGATGACCTGCCGCACGATGAATGATACGGCCACGCCAGGCGCGGTGGCTGCAGCGTCATTCGTCTGAGATAGACCGTGACACCCGAGCTATGAGGCATGGAACAAAGCTGTTGTGCAGAACTGATAAGCCACGTCGTGGTGAATCCTGGTCTAGTGATGGAGTGCTCGCACACCCAAGAGACGCGGTGTATGTAGTGGTGATGCAGGTCGGTAGTTTGTCGGGCGTAGCTTCGTATGGTCCATATTGCCTGCATACTTAGAGGGAGGCACGGCGGACATTGGCTAAGACAGAGCGTCGACCAACCACACGCGCCCACAAAGTGTTCTCGCTAGAGCGGCGTTTCAGCAGTAGATCCGCGCGTATGCAGCAGCGCGCCGCCACGCCATTTGCGTAGTAGATAGAGGTGTAGTGTGCAAGACTGGGTGTCGAAAGTCTGATTGGGCAGCAGGAAGATGGAGGTCGAAGAGGAGGTTGACTTTGAGTTCGCGCCTGCCGAGGCGCCCCCTTCCTCGTTGTTTCTTGGCAGAAGGCTGATCTTTCGTGCCGCCACAACGCCCCCTTGCGTTGATCGAACATGCCGACAAGCCGTTTTGCACATCTTGCACGCTGCAGCGTGACTGCTGCCAGACCGTACAATGTGATATGGTACGGGTCCGGTGTGTAGCACGCAAGGCTTGCTCGATCGTGCTCAAGACGGCAGACATGTTGTACACACCTCCCCCGGAGCGCTTCACGATCAGCCGTAAGTGAGGTCGCTCTGGTACGCTTGACTGTGCTAGCCATGACTAGGGCGGTCCTTTGACAATTCCTTCCACCACTGACGAGACCCTGCACATGTTCGGAATCGGGCTAGAGAGTGATCATCAGTACAGAGCACCAGGAAAGGCAGCTGCGATTTGAGCACACCACCAGTAGACGAAAGCTTCTAATTCATCTTCGCGAACGGATACGATGATTCGACCCGCGTTGTTTGCAAGCAGCACAAGTCTGGCGTTCTGCAAGCAATCGTCCGAGCAGTCAGAAGCAATACGGCTCGACCTCCTCCCATGCATGCGAACACGAGGACTTAATCTCCCAAGCTGTGCGGTCGATATTGCAGTGCTACCTTCTGCATTAGGAGCAACAAGCATTCTAAGCACAATGCTAAGCATACTGCGTGTCGCCTTAATCCTCCGAGCCCACCCTTAGCTCTTTAATCATAATGCTCCTGCAGCTGTACCTGACAGCTCAATATCGGGCTTCATTGAAAGTGGCAGATAACATCCAGGAGAGCGAGTCCCAGGCCAAACCAGATCCGACTAGTCAAGCCAGCAGCCAGGCAGGATGAGTATCGCTGACATGAGCTGAACCTGTTTGCGGCAGGAGAGTCTGTGGTTTTCATGGCAATCTATCTTGCAAATGCAGCCTTGTCGAAGGCGAGCTCCGCAGGCGCCACAGCGGGAGGATCGCAAGATGCAGTCAAGAAGCCGACTGTATGCGGATACACACCTGCCAAAAGAGGATTCGCCCTGCTTTCGCCTTGCAGGAGTCGACAACATCAATGATCACCAACGACCAGTTATTCCGAGGTTATCAGTGTGTGAACACTTCTCTCGAACAACGTTGACGAAGTGCCATGCAGTTCCTCAGAGACCGCGGGCTGATTTCAAACATTACACATTCAACTGAATACGAGAAGCGCTACGATGTCTATGAAAATGCAGTATTCACATCAATGCCTCTGCTCAGACCTCATGCACGCACTCATTGTTGGCCTCCTTGCGCAGCGCCCTGCAATCCAGGCGTTTTGCTATTCGCAGAAGCTGTCGCCGCGCCTGCTGCACTCATTGCTGCTTGCACAAGTCGGGGGAAGTTTGGCGTTCCCCAGCCGCTCACTGCGTCCCATCCTTGGGTAGCAGGGAAACCTTGCGTTTCGCAGCCATAGCTCGAGCCCGAAACAATGTCGTTCAAAGCTCGATATCCGCTGCTATAAAGCCAAGGGTTGAGGAACCCAAGAGGCGGTTTTCCGGCTGCAATCAGGGCGTCGTTGACCAGCGTGATCACACCAGCAAATGTTGGCGCAGAAGCAGATGTGCCTCCCATGGTCGAAGCTTGTCCATTCCACACGATGGCATCATGGTCTCCTTGTGCAGAAACATCAGGGTATGCTCGACCGTTGGAGTTGTACAGTCCTTGGTTTGCACCTCTCAGACCTTGAATATACCTCTGCACTGTGGACTTCTGGTAGGTGGGCATAGCGAAGTAATTACTGAATCCAGCACCCGAAGCGAATCTGGAAGTAGCGGTTTCAGGCTGGAAACCTGCCGTTGACCCGACTGCGGTGACCCAAGGACAAGAGCAAGGAAAGTTCGGCAGGAATTTCCGCGTATTCTTTCCGTCGTTGGAGTAGCAAGTTCCTTCATCACCAACTCCAACATCACCGGAACTGAAGAAGACCGAGATGCCTCGAACACCAAGCTGGGCCATACCAGAGCAGACTCGTTTCGCATACGAGTATGGAATGGTTTGTTCGTCATCACCGTACGATGTGCTGATGACATTCGGCAGGTCCTTTTCTCCAAGGATATGATTAAGCCAGGTCAAATATGGCTCATTGGTGTTTTTCGGCGTGCTGACAGAAGGTTGAAAAGGTGGTGATCCTCCAGTGGACCATGTTGTGAATTTCGAAGGATAGGTTATGCTGATGGCTTGAGTGGCGTCCATGTTTGCCTCCTTGTTAGTGTCATGGATAATGGTCTCTTGCGCATATACACCTTGTCGATTGGCACCACCGGCAATGACTTCGTACTTGAAGGTGTTGGCCATGGGAGCGGCATCTGGTCTGAAAGCTCTCATGAAGAGCTCGATGTCTCCTCGATGAGCAGTCTCATTCAGATAGTTCGCTGTGCCCATGCCGTTTCTGTCTGGGACTTGCGGCTTGTAGTTGATAGTGCCGTAGAGTGTACGAATGCACTGCGGAGTGACGAATTCTATCAAAGTCAGCTTTCATTTTCTTCAAGTCAGGGTTCAGGACACAACAGCCATACCTGGCTCGCATATCTGAGAGAGATCCATGTTATCATCCACAGCATCGCCCACCGACTGATGGTCAGGTGTCAGAGAGATACCCATGTCGTTGTTGTCATCGACAGCATCGCCTACCGATTTGTGACCAGGGTTGACGCCTTGAGCTGGTTGAGCAGATTGGACTTGTGGAGCAGCTTGCTGAGCACCCTGATGCGCGCCGGTCTGCGGCACGCCTGGAACCACTGGTCGTTGATGTCCACCTCCCGTCTTGGGATCGCCAGGACTGTTCTTGCACTTCTCGGTCTCAAATTCACCATACATTCCAGGCTTGTTCTGACTCTGCCAGTAGCTCATTGGTTTCCATGGATGACCGTCTTCCTTGACTTCTTTTTGAGGATGGAAGAATGATGTTGTAGGCTGAACGATATCGATATGGTCGTGTAAGTACTCAGGTAATGACCATTCCGGCGCGCGGTTGATCTCTGTGCCATCTTCGTGTTTGAATGCATGATACTTGGTATCGAGAAGCGACTCGGCCTTTTCGATAGACATTGAGCAATGTATCATGTCCTTGGCGTGGTTGTGGATCCAATCTGTAATGCCATGGTCACTCAGCCACGACTGCACAGCTTCCAATGTGTCGTTCGATGGTGCTACGATTGCCTTGACCTCATCGTGACTTAGATGTTGTCCGTAACGTTCGTGCTCTGGGTCCGAAATTTCCATTAGGTGTTGCTCTATTAATCCTTCATTCTGCTGCTTCAGTCCAATAGCGAGCTGGAGCGTATCCCGTTTTGAAGCTGGTCCAAGTTTTGTCCATGATCTGGGTACAATGTGACGTTCTTTGACAGCGTAAGATGTTCGTTTTGCAGAAGGTCGACCACTCGCAATGCCAATCGCTGAAAGCGAAAGGACGACCTGGGTCAACAACATGCTGAAGGGAAAAGAAAAGAAAACAACGTATATGGCGGCAATCCAGAAACAGTAAACAGAATAGGAAGATCGGTGGCTCAGTAAGAACGTTGTGAGCAAGCACAACTGAAAGGCAATACTCACGAAACACCGGGGAATGGGAGCAAGCCGTGGATGTACTTGTTCAGGTACAAGACGAAGAGGCCGTGCTGCACAGGGTGTTCCTAGTTAAGCTCGAAATGAGATGCTTCGTGACAGCAGGATCCTAGGGTTGACAGCGCCCAGCAGACCGGGCTGGCTCCATTGACTTCACCTGTCCCTTCCTTCTCGAAAAAGCCTGGGCGAGATGTCGAGGTAACGCAATTCTCCAGCAAGTATTAAAAGTTGAAGCCTATGGCGTTGTCAGAGTTATGCTGTATACCGGCATCCAGCGACATGTTTTCGTTCACACATCTACTAACTTCAGTCGGAGTCGGAAAGCTTTCATGATGTTTGACGTGACAAAAGTCCATTCAGCTGTGTCTTTTTGTAACGGAAAGTTTGTCATATGGTAAGAAAGACAGGCCCTCGTCTTAGTCGGCGAATAATAAAGGCTCCAAAGATCCCGCTCTACTCAGATAAGAGAAAGATCTGGCCAAGTACGTTCGCAGCTCGCACCTGCCACGTTCTGTTCGCTTGTACCATCCAGATAAGCATGCAGGGGTCTATGCACGGCCGGCATAAGCGTTACTGCCGTGGGTTGGCAACTTGTCTCCTTTCATTCACCTCGTTCGCTACTACTACTGCCGCTGCAGAAGAACAACGACATTAACACTATCTGCGATATTATTTATAGGTAGCAGTTAATAGTTATTATATTATTAACTTAGTATCGCTCTTATATAATAGTAGGAAGGCAACGAGATATAAGTAGGGGTTTTATAGGAGGTAGAGCTATACCTTCCTTAAGGCTATATCCTTCTTTATAAGAAAATAAATTATAAGACTTATAAATAATATATAGCTCGGACGAAGAAGACGATTAAGAAATAAATATTAATAATATAATAAATAGTTAACTAGGCCCTTTATAGGCTTATATAAACTAAGTAGCTCTATCGCTACTATATATACTACTATAATAATAACTATAGTACTATAATAGTTGCCCTCTTCTAATAGTACTACTATTAAGCGTACTACTAGACGTATAGACTAGATATCTTAACCTCTATAGCGCTATTATAAACTAGTAGTAACCTCTAATTTAACCTCTAGTCTAACCTCTAGCTTAGTAACTAGTATAATAACTACTAGTACTATTAATAGTACTAATATTATTATAACTAGAAGGTAAGCTATAAACTAATCTTTATAATAGTATTATTAGTAATAATAAGACCTTTATTTACTTAATTATCTCTCTATCTATTAATAATAAGTATATTAATACTATTAATAACCTCTTATTCTATCTAATAAACCTTATTATAAGGTATTAAACTAGTACCTTTAGACTTATAGAAGCTACTAAAGGACTATACGACTCTCTATAATATCTTTAATATAATAGATAGTACTATAGGTACTCGGCTAGTTAAAGTAGAACGGATAGTCTATAACTTATTCCTTATATTCTTTAGGCTCTTTAGTATATTCTAGGTTATACTAATAACCCTTTATAGTAATAATCTACTTACTAGAGGGCTAGTTAAACTATTATAACGTATAACTATATTTATTTACTATATCTAGAAGTTCTACTAAGTATATAATTAGGAGCGCTATATATAAGACGTTACTATAGACGTACTTACTAATATAATATATAATAACTATCTAACTTCTAATTACGAGTTACTAGAAGACGCTAAATATAAGATAATACCTAATATAATATACGAGTACCTATAGTAATAGAAGGAATATTAGTAATAATTAGATAGATTAGTAAACTTCTAGTAGTAATAATAATAATAGTAATAATAATCTTCTATTACGCCTAAGAAGCGCTAGGCTTCGTTACTACTACTAATACTAGTAGAGATACTATAGATAAGAAAGGGTTATCTACTACTATATAAGTAAACGGAAGAATAATAGGCGTAGTTTAAGGCTCTATACTAATAGTAATAGTATAAGGAATAGAATAACGATATACCTTACTTATATCTAATATACTTTAAGAGATATAGTTATAGTATATACTAGTAAGACCCGAAGAAGGATACTAATCTATATAGAGCTACTAATCTCTTCTATCTACGTAAACGCTAATAACTCAAGTTAAGTCGATTACTATACTCTTTATTAAACGACGCTAGTAAAAGTACTTAATATAATAATAACGAGGTACTAAGGCCTAATACTATACTCCTTTATAATATTTATTCCTTAATAATACCTCTTCTACCTAATTCTATTCCTTTAAAAGCGGAAGCTTAGTAGTCTATACTTTAGTACTATTCTAGCTAGCTTAGTAAGATAGTTTATTATATAATAACGTATAGTACTAATATTAGTATTATAGAAGGAGGTAGGTATTAGTTTAATATAGAAATCGCTAAGAAGTATAGGATTGCCTACTTAAACTATAAATTAGCTACTCTCGATTCTAAAGGGATAACTAGATAGCTCTTAATAGAACTAGAAGCTAGCCGTATTACTAAACTTTCGTAGGTAGATATTAATTAGCTATTTAGATAAGAGCGAGGAGGTTACGCGGAAGGAAATAGGATAGTAATCTCTCTATAAGGGCTAGTTAGTAAGTACGATAGTAGCTTCTACTATATATATAATTTATCCTTTCTAGAAGGCTATTCTATTAATAAAGCGATACTATAAAAATATAGTACTCTCGAATATAATAGTTTCGATAATATTACTACGAGTATTATTAAAGCTAGAAGAGGCTATATAGTTATTAAAAGAGACGTAAAGGTAGTATTTCGAATAGTACTAGTTATAGTATACTATAGATAACTACTAGGTCTCTTCTAGTAAGGTAAAGTTTACTACTAGAACGTACTTCTATTTAGACTACGTATAGCTCCTTATTTGTTTAATCTATTTATAGAGGCTCTATATTAGATACTTAGACGCGTATTAAATTTACTTAATCTATAAGTAGTATCTATATACTACTATCTTAATAACTTTATCTTTATCGTACTAGAATACCTTATTTCTAGAGTAATAATAGCTATTAATAATACGTAGATTAATATAACTAGCTTCCTTAGCGTACTATAAAATAATAAGAAGAATATAGAAGATATAATAATTAAGCTTCTTAGTATAGAAGTTAATATATTAGAGATACTAGTAAGGCTCTTATAAGATAAGAAAGTAAGGTTATTAGTTAAACTATAAGAGACGCTAGATAATAGATATATAACTCTCGATAATATACTTATACTTATAGGCTATCTATTATAGGTAGTAAAGATCGTAAATATTAGTAAGGTATTTAATATCTTACTCTCCTTATTTATTATAGTATTTAGAGACTAGAAACGGATACTATAGCGTATCTATAGCGAGTTAAGAAGCGACCTATAATAGTAGATATTAGCTATCTAGCTATCGTTTAGAGTAAGGTTACTAGATACCTTAAACCTACTAATAATCTACCTATTTATAGACGCTTCTAGTATAGGACTTAGAGCCTTCTAGAAGCGCGATATTACTAGTAATTAGAGCAATATCTAGAGTAACTTCTCGAAGCGACGTAGTAATAGTAACTATATTAATACTACTAAGGTATAATTAATCCTCGAAGCTATATAATTATAGGGTAAATAATAGTATAATAGCCTATTAATTATCTATATAGATAGCTTAATAGTATTTAGTAGATTATTAAGATAATAATTAAACGTAGAAGCTAATAAACTACTATACGAGGCCTTATTACTAGTAGTATAACTAGATATAGAAATTAAACTAATATAGCTTCTATTAGAAGCTAATATTCTTACTAACGTACTATCGTAATAAACAACCTCTATTCTTAATATTAATAGATTATAGTAGATAATTACGTACTACGAGAATTCGCCTACTATTATCTAATAAATAGACTTACCTATATTATATAGCGAGGGCTAAAGCTAATAACTCGTAACGCCTATAACTCTATAATTAGATAGTATTCGGCGCTTTATATACGCTATAGCGAACAACTATAGCTAGTAACCTACTTAATACTAATAGCCTTTATTAAATATAAGATACTCGGTCTAAAGGTAGTAACTAGAGAGATACTATTAACTTATATTAATACGATAAGATTATACTATATTAATTACTACTTTCTATTATAAGTATTCGATAAACTAGTAATTAAATACTACCTATAAGGAGCTATTAATATTAATCTAGTAAGCCGTAAAGATAGATAACCTATTATAGTATATATAATAGAAACTATACTATATAACCTACTATATACTAAAGACTAATTAAACTTTAACGTAGTAATAATACTAGCCTTTAGAGGGTTATTTAGATTAGGCGAATTAACGTATAAAGCGAAGGATAATACTAATAGTCCTATATAGCTTATAGAGTATATAATAAGAGCTAATATTATATTTAATAAAGAAAGAGAATAACTAATAGTATAGCTTAAGCGCTCTAAGACTAATATACTTAACTATAGTATAGATATCTATATTATAGCTACTAGTACGCTAATTTACCTATTCTATTATATAAAGAACCTCTTTATATATTAACTATAGTATCTAACTACTCTACTATTTATACTCGCTTCTACTATAGAAGGATCCTTAGAGTTTCTAAAGGTAAAGATAATAGTATAGATATAATATAGGATTTAAGAGTATAGATTAAGTATAGTAGAGTTGATAGAATACTCTTTACGATAAGGCGGAGCTTAATAAGTAAGAGATAATAGATATATAGAAGAAGAGATTATACTACTTAGTAGATAGAAGTTATTAGTATATAAGAGATATATTAAGTATATAATAGAGTAGATACTATAACTATTATAGAAGGCTTAAGCTAGCTAAGTTAAGTCGATTAAGATACTTTCTAGCGTTTAGCGCTAGTAAAAGTAATTAATACGATAACGACGAGTTATTAAGGTATTAGCCTAGGTCTAGGAGCTACTAGCGGTTTAGGCTACTATTTAGGCCCTTATATAGATATATAGTATTATATATAGGTAGCTTAGAAAACCCTAGTATATTTAGTATTTACTTAATAGTCTTTATATACGAGTACGGACTATATAGATATAGGGGTCTATATACGGCTAGTATAAGCGTTACTACTATAGGTTAGTAACTTGTCTCCTTTTATTTACCTCGTTTACTACTACTACTACTACTATATCCGCTTCTCCTCCCTATATAGCGGCTTATATACCTCGATTTAACTATATAGTAGGTAGGGGGATCCTTACTAGCGTCGCGCTAGCTACTTTCGGTAAAAGTTAAGATATACTAGAAGCTTCTATAAATTAGATATTTAAGCGCCGTTTTCTTCCTATATAATAGTTAACTATTAGCTCTACTTTAGCGCCTTACTTAGTACTTAATAAGCTACTTAATTAGTTAATTAAAATACCTTTCGTCTCTATACTATATACCCTACGATATTATACTAGCTATTTAGAGTATATAACTATTTATACTATAGCTAGATATAGCTTAGATAAGTATACTATCTATACTAAGACTAGTATTATAATACCGACTATCCGTTAAATTCTTAAGGGGCTAATTATACTACCTTACTTATATAACTAAGGCTTCTATACTCTTACTATACTAAGCCGAAAATAGTTAGCTAAGGCTTATATAGCTAATCGTAACTATAGGCGCTAGAAATAGTAAGAGGTAGCTCGTAAGCTTAGTATTTAAGTCCTATGCTATATTATTAACTAAGTAATAGAGTAAGAGAGGCTTAGCTATTTCTAATCCTTATATATCCTATAAACGTCTCTCCTAATTAAATAGACGCGTATTATATAGGTATATACGTTTCTCGAGACTAATTAGCTTAAAATAATTTACTTAAATAAAATCGGTCTTTAGTTTATATTTCTAAAAGTTTAGATAACGCGACTAACTAATAATATTAATAATCGTAGCTATTTAAATATAATTAAGCTAAGAGGGCTAAGGGAATAGACCCTATACTTTATAGGGTCTATCTCGGCTATTAGCTATAGATTCTTATATAAGCTATCTAAGGCTTAAACCTAGACTAGCTAATACTATTATAAGAATATTATATCTAAGATTACTATATTTCGCTTAATACTAGAGATATAGAAAGGAGGCTTATTCTTATTAGCTAAAGACAATATACTATATTACTATATATAATAGTCTTAGTAGATATATACCGAGATAGGAACTAATCGAATTATACTACTAGCCTATTTACTAGAGCTAAACCTTATTAAGAACGTTTAGTCCTATTAGAAGGACTAAATTAGTAAGCGTAGGCTAAGACTAGCTATAGTTACTAAGCTCCGAGCTACGGCTTATAACGAGTAGCTTAATAT
>JAASFE010003866.1:62228-87438 GCA_013365205.1 Pseudocercospora cruenta
CGGATAGGAGGAAGATAAGTCGACTAGCCTTTTATTCGCCGCCGCTACCGCTATAGACGCGTTCTATAGTACGCCTAGTAATAATAGGAAGTATAGTAAGTTTAGATATAAGCCGCTACTATATCGTACGTAGTTAGAGAGCCTATTTAAAGAGACTTACGCTATAGGTAAGTACGCTCGCAATCTAGCGGCCTTCGAAGGATTAGGTTATACGGAAGTCGATTTAGTAATAGAAGGTATACTTAACTTATTATTAAGAAAGTATACTACTATTAACCTAGCGCGTAAAGAGAAAGAGAAGAAGCGGAAGATAGCGTACTCGTAGATATCGGATTTAATAGATAGTATCGTCGTTATTCTCGATAAGATAAACGAGTTACTAGTAATATAACCTATAAATATCTACGAGCGACTAGTATACCTACTTACTATAAAGGACTTTATAGAGCGATAGCTAAAGTAAATAGAGCGTAGAGCGGTATCGAGGAAGTTAATAAACCGTAGTAAAGTATTATTATTCCTTAGATATACGAGAGATAAATAGATTAAGTAGGTTTAAGAGATAATTAAGAAGATATTTAGTCGAGAATTTAACGAAGAGGACGCCAGAGCTATAGCGGAGTAGTAGGAGGGTAGAATAGAGGAGATAATAAATTAGAAACTATATTAAACTTACCTTAAATCCTCCTTTAAACTACCCTCTCGCTCTACCTAAGCTTCTAACTCCTCTTCGAGAGCTATACTAAAATACTAAGATTATCGAGATTTTAGCGAGAATAGATATATACTATTTCGAGGTAAGGAACGGTAAGTATAGATAGAGGCGACTAATAGGATAGAAGAGGACGAATATCGTTCCTACCTAATAAATCTACTAATAAATCTACCTATTTATCCTCTACCTATTCTATTACTTACTCTTATACTCGCTCTTAGTATTTACCTTAATATACCTACGATATTTTAAGAATATATCTTCTACTATATTATCTCTCTACGCTTCTATATTATTCTACGTACGATTAATGTCGTATCTATCTATACTCTCGCTACGCCCTTTATAATAGTTTGTCCTATCTCGCTCCGGCGTAGGAGTCCTCGTTTATTAATCTAAACTACCTCTCTTTATTAAGAAGTTATAGAGCGTAGTATATATATATATTAGCTTAATCTATATATCGATTAAGTACTTAGGCGCGTACTAGAAGATTATAAACCGCCGCTTAAAGATACTAAATATCCGCTTAACGATATTACGTAAAGACGAGTACTAGAGGTTATATAACTTATACTTATTCTACGGCTTATTAAGAGCCTCGTATTACTTACGAAGATAATAGCGGACGCCTCGATATAATACGAGTATTAAATTAATATACCTATAACCGGTATTAGCGAGATAATATTTCCCTTTAAGCGCGTAGAAGTTATATCTTTCTATTATATCGTCGATTACTATACTATTATATATAGAGCCCTCCTATCTAGGTAATACGAAGGTAAAGAGCCTCTCGAAGCTAATAATAGCGAGTATATTCTAGTAGATTTAGCCCTTATAATCTCGATAGTAATACTAATCTTCGATACTAATAAAGGCCTTAATCTTCGTACTATTAAGCGCTCCGATATAGTCCTTAAAGAATAGCTAATATTTAGGCCCTTATACCTTTACTCTAAGTAAGTCTTCCGCCCTCGTAGGTATAACTAACTTCCGGTATAGTAGTATTAACGTATCTAGTACTTTATAGATTATCTTCGAGATCTTCGACGGTAAGTAATAGAAGTCCTTAGTAAGATTATAGTATAGCCTACCCTTCGCTACGTAATTAAGGAATATTAATAACTTCTATATACCGCTAATATAATTACCTTCTTTAATACTAGGCTTATACTCCTAAACTATCTTATATAGCTCGAGGAACTACGAGGGCGTAAAGCAATAATATTAATATATCTATACCTCGTCGCTATTTAGTAAGTCGTAAAGATAATCCTTACCCTTATTCTTATCTATATAAACTATCCTTATACCGACCGGTATCGCTTCTACGTACGACTTAAATAGTAGCGATATTATTATTACGAGAAGTATTATATTCCGCCTCGCTATAGTTTATACGCGTAAGACGATATCTTTCGCTAAATCTACCTCCTTATCGCGCCTTACCTCTTTATAGTCTTACGGTATACTAGCGCTCTTAATAGGGCTAAATATTAGATAAGATATCGTATAGTAAGAAGGCCGTACGCTCTTATACGAGATCTAGTCGATATAGTACGCTATACTATAATAAGGTAGTAAAGTAAGCGTTTAATAAGTACCTACTTTATCTTAGATAAGAGACGATATCTATAGTAAGAGTAGAGCTACGATATATAAGACAAGAGAACGCAAGCGATATATCGTGTTATATAGCTATATCTAGATAAAGTAGACCACGATATATCGACGAGAGAACGGGACCCAGGTTATCCTCGAGGTTCGTTGGCGGCATGCGGAGTCCCACAACAATGCTTGTCAACTCTATCTTAATCAAAGTTCTACTCTCGAACGCAAAACGGCTGCATACGGGGCCTACGGGCGTGCAGGATAGCAAACCCTGGCAATGCGAGATTTGAGACTTGGTATCGAATCTCAGACAATCAGAGTCGCAGATCGGCATGTGTTGACACTGTAGAAATCCGCAAACGTAGGGCATTTTTTTGATTTGAATCGAGAGCATTGCCATTTCTGCGAAAGTCGACAGTACTATGAGGGATCAGTAACATGTGGTTCTCGTTGAAAGTTCGTGAGTCGCAAAGGTTCGTATGCTAGGCTGGAGGCCGTACCTAGCAACCTATAAATGAGATGGCCAACTGTATAATACCTAAAGCGCTAAGAGTACGCCACCCGGCAAGTGCCTGCCGCAGCGGACTCGGTATGATCTTAATGTCCGTCCGTCTATAGTATCTGTTAGCAAAGCGTGACCTCGCTGTCGCTACGCGTCGTCGTTGCTAGGTCGACCTAATACTAGTATCTCTACTATACTATAAAGTCTAGTACTAGTATTCTAAGTAGGATAGCGAGGTAGTATTTAATAGCGAATTTAATAGATTTAATAATATTTTAATAACTCCGTATCCCTAGTAGATATATTATTATTAGTATTATTAGTTAGACTAGAAATAAAGCTAAAGTTTATTAGTAAAATAGTAGTATAGGTAAATTTAAAGTATTATTATTATTATATATAAATAAATAGAAGTATATATAGAAGTATATAAATATAGACTATAGACTTAATAGATCTATATAGTAGGCGCGTCCGTCGTAATCCTAATAGTATATAA
This sequence comes from Pseudocercospora cruenta, assembly GCA_013365205.1. Taxonomy (NCBI): domain Eukaryota; kingdom Fungi; phylum Ascomycota; class Dothideomycetes; order Mycosphaerellales; family Mycosphaerellaceae; genus Pseudocercospora; species Pseudocercospora cruenta. The sequence goes on from JAASFE010003866.1 coordinate 65,559, forward strand.
TACTATTATTATCGTAGAATAGATCTAGAGATAGTAGTACGAGATAGTACTACTAGTTAGAGGATAGTAGTATACCGTAAGGAACTATAGGCGCGCCTTAAGTCGCGTTTCTATACTAATTTAAGTAGGTATTCGTATTAATTAGCGTAAGTAGTATTCGTTTAGATATAGTCGTAATCTCTAGCTCTTACCTTATATTCTTACTCTTCCTTTTCGCTAGCTTACTACTACTCTATACCTTCCGTTTATTCTTACTCTTACTAATTAACGTATTAACGATAGTTATAGTTACTATAATATTTTAGTAGATAATTAGACGATAGTAGGATAATAGAATCTCTAGTAGTATAGCGAGTTATAATAGTATAGGATTCTTATATATAGAGAGAGTAATCTTAGTATCTATCGTCGTATTATTATAATTATTAACTAATAGTAATAAAGCGCGTTATCTTAACTCGCTACTAATATTACGTACGAGACTAATAAAGTTATTAATAATATAGTTACGATAAAGGCTATTAAGTAGCTTACCTTCTACTATTAGTCATTCTTCTATCTTATATAGAAGTTATTATATATTATTATAAAGCTTACGGAATTCGAGCCTATATAAGGATAGCGCTATATAGTCGTAATTTAAGGTTATTATTATTACTTATAAGTTATTATAATAGTTAATACTACCGTCGTTAATTATAGCTATCTAGTAGTCGTAATTCTATATCTTAATAAGCCTATATTCTATTACTTTATAAGTAGACTAAATATAGTAATAAAGTATACTATTCTAATAGTAGAACTTATAGTCGTAGATAATATTATTAGATATATACTTCTATTTATAGTATACCTTTAGATCTTTAGTATAGTTAATCTCTAAGCCGATTACTTATTATAGCTTCTATAGTAGGCGCGGAAAGAATTATACTATCTTATTACTATTAGTTGTCTATAGATAGATCTTCGTACGCGCTACGAAGGCCTTATTATCCGCTCGAATATCGTATTTAACTAACTTCTCGATTACTCGTATTACTATACCTTTAAGTATATAATCGCGCTTTATAATAGCCTTAAACTCGCCGTATTTAATAACTAAGTACTATCCTTCGAGCTAATTTATATTTAGTATTTATTTAATTATAGTAGGTACGCTAGAAACTAAGTATCGATAGTACTTATAGATTAGCGGTATATTATCTTCGAGCTCGTTCTTAAGATAGCGTAGGTCGAGTTAATAGTCGTCGTCGTCGTTCTTAGGTATAAGAGAGCTATCTTTAAGTATAGTGCGAGGTAGACTAGCTCTTACTAAATTAAGTAACTCGAGAGCGCCCTTATAGCTCTATCTCGAGAATACAAAGGTATATAAGTACCGCTTTATATCTATATACTTCTCGCTCTTAAATCGCTTATTAAGGATACGTTTAATATATATATAGTATAAAAGATACTTTACTATAAGAAATACTATTATAATTATACGTCGTTTAGCTACTAAGTCGTTAGTAAGGAAATAGATTAGTACCTAACTACGGTCGTTTAGAATACTAGGATCTATCGTCTATTATTATATCTACTTTAGTACTACTATAATAATATCTCTATCGTCTATCTTTATAAGAAAGAATATAACCTATTATAAAGAGCTATATTTATCGTATACTATAAGTATATAAAGCTACTAGCCTAAATAGTTAGAATTATATATCGTATCTATCTATATTAAAATACGGCTACGTAAAATACTTAACCTATATTTTAATATAAAAACAATTATAGTAGTATTATCTCTATCGACTTATCGTTTTACGTATATATTAGTATAAAATAGATTTTCTAATTAGTAGTATTAGTATATTATTATTATAATTAAAATAATAGAAAGCTAGGAATTAAGGATTTCGAGTAGAGGTCTAACTACTAAGATAGGCTCGTCCGTAGGCTATAGTTAGTCTAGAGCGTATCTTAACTATATAGAAGCTCCTAATTTCGAATTTTAAATAATAAATAATACTAACTTAGTAATATAAATATACTTACTTTAAGCTAGTTTCTATACTTTACTTACTATTCTTACTATATTAAAGTACTTCTACCGAGTCTACTATTCTTAAATACCTTACGATATTATCGGCTATAGTTAATAATATCGTTACGCGATATCTATTTACTACTAGCCGCCTATAAGGTCTCGTACGCGACTTTATACTCTTTATTACGTATTCGATCCTATACTTAGTATAGTTGCTAGCTAGTATATACCTACTATTTAACTACGTTCTAAAGAGTACTATATAAGTAATATATATCTATTTTTCGTAGGTAGTAGCTTAGATAGTATTCTACTAGCTACCGATTATTACGGAAGATAGTATAGCTAACTACTATACGAGTACTATTTAGATCGTCTTTATTCTTAAGTATTATATTCTCGTTAACGCGAATAGTAAGTAGATATACTATAGCCTCTTCTATCTTCTTCTCTCTCTTCTTCTTATATTTACTATTATACTTCTACCTCTTCTAATAGCTCTTAAAACTAAAGCGATACTTATATAATATATACTAGTAACCGAGCTTATTAGGTCGACGCGTTATATATACCTAGAAGTTATCTATAAATAGCTAGATTATATTAAACTCCGCTACTAGTATAGTAAAGCCTTTCTTACTCTTATTATTATCTAGATTATCTAATATAGCTAACTATTTCTTACGTAGCGCTTTAAATTTATTAAGCGCGCGTAGAATAGTATAACTATCTTCGATAACTATTACTTTAATATACTTTCTATAACGACGAGATATCGTAATTTTATCGACTTCCGCGACTTCTATATTCTTACTATCTACCTTACTTACGCTACTATCTTCTTTACTACTACTAGCGGTATTAGTATCCTTTAATATCTAGTCTTTATTACTAGTATTTAGTAACTAAATACGCTTAGTTAGAGGAGGTATTATCGGCTCGCGGTTATAGACAAGATACTCGATAATCTCGTCTCGATTAGCTAGATTAAGTAGGCTCGTAATAGATAATCGCTTAGTCGTAGAAGTAATAATAGACGCGACTCTCGTAGTACTAGGCGGCGCTAGTAGCGATAAGGTCTTAAATATAATAGCGGACGCGATATTATAGTAGAGATAGTACTATATCGATAATAAGAGCGAGTAAATAATAGCTAGTAAAGCGATAATAATAATACCTCCTATAAAGCGTATACTACTATAAGTAACGATAAGTATAATAATAAAGAATATATCTACGCGCTAGACGGCTACGGATATAGAAACTACTAATTCGTATCTTAGAAGATAGTATACTATTTTAGGTTATACTAACTCTTAGCGCTTTAGGTATTTTACTAGTAGGTAATAAGATCCGGGCTACTAGTACTATCTCTATATATATTATAAGCGTTTAAGCTAAAGCCTACTAGAGTAGAGGGATTTCGCTATCTCCTTCTTAGACTCTTTATAGTAACTTCTTCCGCTATATTTATACCTTCTACGATCTACCTCTCTTATTACTTTAGTCTTAATCTAGTTTAGCGGTCTAAAGATATCTTTATCGAAGAGCCTAAGGACAAATATCGTAAAACCTATAGGTTAAGTATTATACGCTAATAGATTTAGATCTATAGTATAATAACTACTAGAATATAGGCTTTATATATATAAGGATATACCTACGTATCGTATAGAATAAGATAAGTACTTATATATTATTATCGCTATTAGTAAAGCTTAGGAAATAATAATTAGAAAATAGTATACTATAAGAAACATTATATAAATAATAGATAGATCGCTTCTAAATAGCGGTATTACTATAATATAATAGCTATTCGAATAGTAGAAGATCTAAGAGAAATACTTACTCTAATAGCTCTAGCTATCTATATCTTAATAGTATATATTATAATACTATCCTAGTAAAGGAGGCCTAGTAGGCTAAAGCTATATAGTTTCTCGCTATAAAGTCTAGGCGTAATTTAGGTACTATAAATAGCTATACGATCGGCTAGGATATCTTTCGTTCTATCTCTTTAATATTCTTTCTAAAAGTTAGATCTATCTTACTTATATATCTTCTATTCTATATCTAATAATTAAGAATTATATAGGGCTAAGTATATATTCTTTATATTCTATAAGGACTACTATATTAGAAAGCTAATATTAGTCCTTAGACTTTTACTAATATAAGGAGAGTAAGTAGAACCTATTTAATTAAAAGTCTAATTATAGAAGGTATATATTATACCTATCTCTACTTACGTTTAACTAGGAAGGGGCTAAAATAGAGATAGGGATTTCGCTATATCTATACGAATTAGAGATACTACTTAATATACCGCTTAATATACCTAATATAGCTACTAAGAGGCTTAAATAGATATAATATCCGTCTCTTCTATATATCTTCTATTCTCGTATAGATATCGCGTTCTTATATACGTAGCTATCGCGATATAGGCGAAATAGTAGTTATAAAGTCGCGCCTAATAGTAATCGTCGCTATATTAATCGCGTAGGTATATAAGACTCGTAGAGACTATAGTTTCTACTCGCGGGTAACTATTCTATATACTAAGAAAATATAGTCGCTAGACGACTATATTAATACTAAGATAGAAGATAAGTATAGGTATATTACTTTCTTAATAGATTTAATAGCATATTACTATTTAGAGGTTATTATTAGTTATTAAGTTAATACTAGAAGTATAACTTAACCTTACTATCGCTACTTAGCTAATTACTATAAATATAGGGTTAATAAGGTAGAGATTCGCTTCCTATCTCTTATATTACGTATTAATACTATATAATAGTCTAATTACTACGTTTATAAACTAGAATTAGCCTTCTATATAATATATTATTAACTATTATATCCGTACTACTAGAAGGATCTATATAATTACTTTAAGTAATCTAAATATTTCCTATTAATAATCTTCTTAAATATAATTCTCTATATAGAGGATTAGTTTAGAAGCCTCGTTTACTAGTATCTACGATTAAGATAATATTATATTATTAGAGGCTTCGTACGTAGTATTAAAAGAGCTAGATATAAAGGCAATTTTTAGGGATTTATTAATAGTACGTTCTATAGTACTATAAGATCTCTTCGATTAACTTATAATTAACGAATCTACTATACTAGATATAAGAAGAAGTACGGCTATAAGTTCTAAGGTATTATTACTCCTAATAGTATACTATCGTCTCTTATTAGATCGTTTAAAAGTAGATCTAATAACTAGTCTATCTAGTAAGAATCTCTAGTTCCTAAGCGAATATATCGTCTTATAGCGAATAGAAGTATACTATATCTCTATAGTAATCTAGCTTATTACTATACGTACGGAGTTATCTATCTATAGCCTAGTAAACCTCTACCTCTATTAAAATAGGTATTTAATACTTATATATTAAGAGTAAGAATAGAGATAGAATATACCTTTAGAAAGACTCTATAGTTATAGAGTTATCTAGGTCTTACTAAGTAGTAATATATTAGTAATTAACCTATCTCGTCTTATTATCTAATAGCGACTTTACTTACAAACCTCTATATCTATCTACGGCGTAGTAATTAGTATAATATCCGCTTTAAAATAAGACCTCCCTCTACTATAGAATATCTCTATCCCTATAGCGATATACCTATTCTAGATAAGCCTATCTATCTATAGTAAATATATATAAGAAAGCGATAATATAAGTAGGTAGTTATTACTTAGTAGATAATTAGAAGGTTCGAATAAAGAGAATCTCGGAAGTCTATACTACTTCTATAGAGCTCTATAGAGGTAAGCTTAGTATTAGCTAGAATATATATATAAGTTAAGCCGTACCCTTTACTATCTATTATACTACTATATATTAGCTATATTTATATAAAACTATATATACGATTTATCGTCTATATTTTAGCTATAATATATCTTTTATATAATATAATTAGACTAAGATTAACTATTTTATAGCTATATAGTAGAAGCGATAAATATACTATTTTATTAAATATAATTAAGGCTTAAATTTCGAGAGATCTATACTCGGATCGAATAGATCTATATCCTCTACTATAATCTCCTATAGCTCTACTTTATTATAAGTATTTCTAATTAAGTCCTTATATAGTAGATTGACCTCTATATCTTCTATTACTACTAGAGTACTTTCCTATACTATATTTACTTACTTAGAGCCCTATTCTTAATAGCTAGCTATATTCTTTAAAAGTAATAGAATAGTATTATTCTAAGCTTTAAGTATACTAATATCGCTCTTTAGCCTCTTTAGCTTACGCTTACTATTCTCGTTTATTTTACTACTATTTAATAAGTATACTAATACTACTATTAAAGCTTCTATTATTAGAGATTCTTTAGCTAATTCTCGCCTTATCTTATACTTTATCTAAGCGCTCTTAGTACTATTAAATAGCTATAGTATTACTAGCGAACGAGCTAGAGTTACTAAGTAATAAGAGGTCGTCTTAACTAGATTATATATTGGCTCTTTATTAAAGTCTATATCTAGATAAATAGTCTCTAGCGGATTATACTTATTCTACTTCGCTTCGTTATCTATTCTATCTTCTTCCTTATCCTCGTAAGTATTAGAATTACTACTAGACTATAGATCTAGTAAGGGCTCCTTCTTCTTATTTATATTATTCTAGCTCTTAGTAAGATTAAGCCTTACTAGCTAAGCGTCTATCTACTTAGCTTCCTTCTTCTTAGTAGTATTTATTTTATCTTTAGCTAACTATTACTTCTTAGTAATCGCTACCTTTATCTCGCTAAGCTAATTAGTATATTCGTTATTAAACTTAGTACTAGAGTCTATATATATACTATCCTACTTAGGGTTATACTATTAATTATAGATCTTTAGTATTAAGTTAAATATCTTCTTTAAGCTATCGTATATAAAGCTAGTCTCTCTTATAAATACTAAGCTAATAGTATCCTATATTTTAGGCTAACTAAGTATTATTATATACTTTAAAACGACCTTACTAAGTATAACTTTCTAATAGTTAGTAAGGCTAGAAGACCCTATTAGCTAACTCGCTCTTAGCGCCTTATTATTAACCCCTATAAGCTCTTAATTAGCTTCTAATTAAGCTTCTAATCTTATCTTCCTTCGAATAGATTTACTTAACTTATAGTATAATAGTTAAGTTAGTTATAATAGACTTAGAGATAGTATTTATTACCCTTAAAGTATAGTAAGAGTCTAAGCGATAGGTTAAAGTATTATAATTCGTCTTTTAGTCGATTAAGTAACTAGTTCGCTATATTTATTAAAGATAAATTAACTACTAGTTAGACTATTAAAGTAGTAGAAACTAATACTACTAGACGTACTAGGCGGCTATAATTAAGCCTAAATAGTTAGTATACGTAAATACGGTATAGCTAATAGACTCTATAGAATAATTATAGAGGTAATAGACGAGGCTCTTAAGAAGCTATTATTATAAGATATTATTACTAGTAATCGCTAACTAATTAATCTTATAGTAATAGTTAACGCGACGCGTAGAAAGTACGAGGTTCGATACTACGGCTTATTCTATTAAACTAAGCCGTATTTACTTACTTGGCACCCTAATCCGGACCTTCTAGTGCCGCTCTAGCGCTGGAGCGGCAGCTGAAGGTGACACGTACACGCGCACTGTTCACTTGCTTATTAGGTTGCCAAGCGTCTACATTAGGGGTTGGAGCGGCATTCACTGACCGGTCGCAGGTGCGGCGAAATCCCTCTAGTGCCGAAATAGACAGCTCATGCGATCTCTATTCCTCTGCGGCAGAAGGGCCAGAAGCCCATCCACAAACCCTTTCCAAGCCGTTTTTTGGGGTATCAATGCACATCGTCGTAATATCGCGCAATCCAAGATCACGGGCAAAGCCAAGCGTCAGCCAGTATCCAAGCAATCCTCCTGAAACACCAGATCATCTCTTCTTCTTGCCCTTCCCAGTATTCACGTCCGCCAAGATTGAGTCAAATGTCTTGCTCGTATCAACCGAGTGGGCTGGTGTTCTTGGGCGTTCGAGGGGACTTGGCGCCGAGCCGTCTGGAGTGACTCCTTGCGGCAATGGTAATGCTTCTAGACCCAGGCCCAGAGAGGAGAGCCGTTTACTGCTCCGGTTGCTGGTCCGACTGTCTGGCCTCAGAAGGTCGTTACCAGAAGGTGGAGCAGGCAGTCCAGGATCACTCTGGTCGGCGCCAGCCGTACTTTGCTGCATGTGAAGAGCATCTGACAAGATTGGGTTCGCCGCGCACCATTTCTCGGCCATGACCCAGCAGTGACTACGGCGGTAGATACCTTCCACGCCGTGTTCCACGAGGTCGGCAGGTAGAGAAACAACACCACCACCAGCGCCACCAACTGAAAACCACGTTCTCCTACCTGCGCCGGCTCCGGCAGCATTTGAATCGGCCCAAGGTACTCCTGAGCGTGGTGCCTCGCAAAGGAAGTATTCCACTGCCTTCGTCCACTTGAGACCGGGAGAGTCAATTGCGAGCATAGGCAAAGCCTGCATGACCACATACATGAAGATCCACTGACCGATTCGCAGATCCTCGATCTCCAAGATGTTACAGCCATGCGCAGCACGCTTCTCCATCTCCTTGAATGCATCAACAAATGGACTTCTGGGAGCATCGCTGTTACAGCTAGCCTGAAGAATTTGCTGGATCTCGTCGTCCTTGATCTTCTTGTGCAACGCCTTGGTGTCTTTCTTTGCATCTGTGCCGAAATCGTTCCTTGTGCTCTTCAAAGTTGGAAATTTCGGCAGGTCGAATGGGACAGGCGGCTTGACTGGTGGCGTGGAGCGGTCATATTCGGATAAGACTGATCTCAATCCTCTAACCACAGGCACGTCTCTCTCCTCACCAAGGTTGACACCATCGATTGTTCGAGACGTCAGGTTGTTCCGATCCACCAGAAGATCATATAGAGACGATAGATCGCTGTAGACTTCTCGGAGGACTATTCGGTTGAGGCCAGAGGTTTCCAGAGTATTCTTCTTGCTGCTTGCCTTGGGGGGCCAATCACCGTATCGTTGCTTCAGAAGACCTAGCGTGAACTTCCGCATTCCCAGAAAGTGCTCCTTCCATGCATCAAATCGCACTCCTTCTTTTCGCTCAATCGATGTCTTGGAGCTCATGATGCCAGAGAACAGGAATGGGAACTCGAAATCAGTCATGATTAACCTAATCGACGCAACACGTTTGTCGAGATCCATGGCTGCTCGTGTGAGTCGATTTTGAGTGACGGGCGAGATCATATTGAACTTTGGACTCTTGAGAGCCAGAAGATCTTGATGCTTGCCAGCTGCATGCGTGAAAGCTTCATTGTAGAGCGATACGCTCTTCAACCGTTCTCCTAAGACAATTCCCTCTATGGTCTTCTCCCGGCTTGTCCGAACGTCAGCGAGACCCAACTCTTCGACATAAGCTTCGAAGCTAGAGTTTGCAGCTTCGCCGAAGGTCGAGCCATCAACATTCGTGAATTGGAAAGACTTCAAGATGCCGGCAGTGGTCATGAAGATGCCAAAGAAGGAGCTTCTCCTCTCGGTAGCCACGAGTGATTGGCCACACAAGAACGCAAAGAAATTGCGGTAGTCAACCAAAGTTTGCAGGTCTTCGAAGTTCGAGCCTTCACCATCCTTCTTGGAATTGGGTGTCGTTGGGGTCTGGACTGCACCATCGCTACTAAGCTTGATTGGCAAGTATAATTGGGATTCCTGAGCGTCTGAAAAGTTCGAGTATCGTCCTCGAGAGTCGCGCGAGGAAGTTGAGCTGGAATTTGCTATCCCGCGCTTGGGACTCATTGGCGGTGTCGATGGGTCGTTAATAGATAATTGTGCAGCGCGTCCATCGAGCGGAATTTGCCTGCGGTCACCACCTGTGACCACTGCATCGTTGCTGTAAATGTCTCCGAAAGCGAGTTTTGTCAACACAGGCGAGGAGCCGAAGACGGCAGAATCGATCTTGAAGGACGCGGCCTTCCCAGACGTCCTAGGAAACAGATATACCAAGCAATTACCATCTTCGTTATTCCACAGTTCCTGCATTGGCCGCGCTTGCATCAATCCCTCGACATCGTATGGCAGCCTCTGCGGATGTCCAGCAATCCATGCAACCGGCCCTCGATTCGCGTCGTCTCTTTTGTCTTTCTTGTTCCACCAATGCTTCTTTTCCTTCTTCTCAGTCGAATTGGTGTCTGTTCGTCCTGGGGATACGGGAGTGATCGGGGGTTGATCGGGAAGATTGAGAACTGGAGTCATTGGTCTGCTAGGATTTAGTCCGCCTGGAGTTCCAGGCCTCGACCGATCTGTGGAATTATTCCTCGAGTGATAGCCAGAAGCACTGATCGATGGCGGAGGCATCAATATAGCGTCGCCATTGACTGCTGCGTCTTGCTGTAGGGCCTGCAGATTTGGCAGAGTTGGCTCGGCTAGTGAAGGGGTCAAGAACTGCTGACCAGAAGGCCGCCGAGCCTGATTGTATGCTGGAGCTTGCTTCGACAGCTTGCCAGGTGACTTGGATCGAGAGGCATCTGGTGGCGACGATTTCCTAGGAGAATTTGTTGTAGGAGAACTGTTCTTGTCATCCGAGCCCAAGCCTGAGGTAAAAATGGCCGACAGCCTTCTCGCCATCTCAGAAGCCTCGTGTAACGATCGAGTCTCTCAGGTATGCATAGGGTATGTCTCCAAAATGGCCTTATAGCTGGCTAGGCATATGCAAACAATGGGCGGCTAAGCTGTTGTCAGGTGAATAGCGGATGGTGTTTAGGTCAGGAGGGTAAGAAGTTTCAAAAGGCACATGAAAGTCTGTTTCAAGGGCCGTGTATGTACCTTACAGGCCCGCATCCACTCGTGCCCGCGGCTGCAGCTGACGTAGTAGCGCAAAGGCGGAGTCGTTCCAGAAAAGGTCCTTCGCCAATAGCGCATTCACCATCACCCCTGCTCGCCATCCTGTGCCCTGCTTCGTTGCTATGTGCGCTGGCGACGACGGTGATGGCATTGTCAGCCTTGGATCTTGCGTGCAGCATGCTTTTGCCGTCAGCCTGGCGACCACGCAAATGATCGTGAACATTGTATATAGAATTCTCTTCAGGATTGAGGAGATGTAGCCGGTGATGTAAGGCCAAGCCTTCCACAAATAGAACAGACTCGTTGCATTACCTTAGTGCCACGCGTGCAAGCACCACACGAGGACCAATTCAGCAGACTGGCTCTTGCTAACTTTGCAGTATTGGGAATCTGCCATAGTCACGGCGCCGCAGCCCGTCGAGGACCACGCTCTTGGTTCCGACATAGACATAGGCCCCCAAAGGCTGGGTCGGCGCGTGGTTCGGGTGCTATAAAGAGGTAGGGTACGGGTACAATTGCGCCGTGGTTCTCACCAATGCATCCATCCAATATCCTCAGCCTCGTACGGGACTTCTTCTGGCCGGATACTCGGGACAGTGCTGAGGTGGCACACATGTCTTCGGAGGAGGCTATCAACTTGCTCCGCGGCTGGCCGTCGCAGTCGCTTCTGCCGGTGGACCTGGTTCGAGAGGCAGCCAACGCCGCCCTGTCAGACCCCTCCATAGCATATCCTGGACTGCTATATGGCCCTGACGAAGGTTATGAGCCTGCGCGCGAAGCTGTCGCGTCGTGGCTGACCTCATTCTACCGCCCAAGTCTCCCCGTTGGAGCAGAGAGAATATGCATCACGGGAGCAGCTTCACAGAACCTGGCGGTTATGCTGGGAGTGTACACTGATCCGGTCTATACGCGTAACATCTGGATAGTATCTCCTGCCTACATGCTTGCATTCCGAATATTTGAAGATGCTGGCTTCGGGAGCAAAATGCGAGCAATACCGGAAGATGAATCAGGCATAGACATTGGGTATTTACGGCGCGAGATACAGAAGAGCGAGGACAGAGCTCAAGAGCAAGGCAATCACGAACCTCGATTCAAGCCTGACCGTGAAAGGGCGAAAATATACAAACATGTCGTGTACTGCGTGCCCAACTTTTCAAATCCATCGTCCAGGACGATGAGCTTGGAAAGGAGACAGCAGCTCGTAAGGCTTGCAAGAGAATACGACGCATTAGTCACTTGTGACGATGTGTACGATGTATTGCAATGGTCCGCAGACACCTCTCTAGATCCGCGTGTCTCTAGCGAGACAATGAAGACATCACAGCTGCCGCGGCTGGTCGATGTTGATCGCGAGTTCGAAGGAGGTGCAGAGCGAACAGGTGCTGATGGATTCGGCAATGTCCACAGCAACGGAACTATGTCCAAGATCCTTGGTCCTGGGCTACGCATGGGCTGGGCTGAAGGTACGCCGAGATTGGTATACGGGCTTTCACAAGCGTAAGTGCAATGTTCTTGCTTTCCTTGTCAGCCTTAATGTTCGACTGCACCTGCAATGCCTGCACCACGAAGCACATGTTTCATCTTTGACTTGATCTTCGACTTGTACATTCCAATTCTCTTTCCTGGTGCCACGTGCAGCCCTAAATGAAGAATACATGGCTGATACATATTGCAACAGGGGCTGCCAGCGCTCAGGAGGTGCACCGTCCCAGCTCACATCCACATACATCACAAGACTTCTCCAAGAAGACAAGATCCAGGCACACATACAAGACGTCTTATGTCCGGCATATGCTGCCCGATACAGAATTATGTCGCTTGCAATCGAGCAACACCTACACCCGCTCGGATTTACAGCTCCACAGCCTAATCGCGATGTCGTAGGTGGCTATTTCATCTGGCTTGGTCTTCCAAATGGCCTGGACGGCGTGCAATTGGCTGAGCTTTGCCAGAAGGACGAGAATCTGGTCATTGCCCCAGGGAAGCTTTTCGAGGTGCCTGAAGACAATGCTCTCAGCTTTTCGAACAGCATCCGCCTATGTTTCGCGTGGGAAGATGAGTGGAAGCTACGGGTAGGCATTCAACGTATTGCTAAGGTCGCAACAAAACTTTTAAATGCGAAAGAAGATGGCAGCGGCGAATATGTGGTTGTGCATAAGGTTGGAGGCCAGGACATGCTGCAAAACTTTCGATGATATGAGCAGACGAATGGTCTGCAGCCGTGTCGGCATGCCTTGGGTTTCCACCCTTTCAATCCGCCTTCCCATTGGCTCGGTATCTTCGGGCGCTAGCTCGCAGCCCCTGTCACAGGACATCTCGGTCCTCCCACTTCGGCCATGGACACTTCGGGCAAACAAGAATGCTTCCTTATATCTTCACATGGCTTGACACTAAGGTTCCCAGCGTCTAGGTGCTGTATGAAATTCGGAAAATGGTCGCCACGATGCTACAGCGTTGCTCGTTCTTTGCGTAGGCGCGCACCGGAGCGCTCCCACAAGCGATAGGCCGAGAGACTCACATATGTGCCTTCCGAAACGGGCGCCTCGCCGCTGTTCTACAGTCTGCATCTCTGATGTGGCACAGCATGTCTATATCGGTAGAAAGTATTCCGCGCTGTCACAGATGGCGAGGACAACCTTTGGTACAACCAGCTGGACTGGCCGAGTGTATTTCTTGCTATGGGCGATCTGGACACACGGGATCCTTATTGTAATCGGGGCGAAAAGCAGCTGCCTGACATTCCAGGCGGAACGGAACGCAGATGCCCCGATCGAGTAGCAGCTCGGTACATCAGCCCGGCTCTATGGCTTTGGGAATTGCTTGGCCTTCTCACGAGCATCATATGTGTCGCGAGTCTCCTGATCATATTGGGCAAGTATGACGGCAAGCCGGTGCCAGTCTGGAGCTATGGTCTTACTGTCAATGGCGTTGTTTCGATCCTTGCCGTGGTAGCCAAGGCCTCTATGATTCTGCCGACTGCTGAGGCGATCAGTCAGCTTAAATGGCATCACTTTTGGCAACGGACACATCCGGTCATGGACTTTGAGCGGTTCGACAGCGCCAGTCGGGGTCCTTGGGGAAGCCTAATGCTACTGTGCAATCTGCGGTCGTGGAACTGGGCGACTATTGGCGCACTGCTTACGCTAGCTGCCCTCGTCTTGGAGCCATCACTGCAACAGACCGTTACTTTTCCGCTGGTGGAGGTGCCATCTGGGATAGCTCATACACCACGTGGGATCTTCTTCAACAAAGTCGACCATGATGGGCTTGGCAACCCTGTCGTAAGCTCGCAGACTCGAGGCGCGCTATACGCGGCCATCTTCAATGCGACCCCAACAAACACCACCGTTATCGACCCAAATTGCCCGACTGGAAACTGTACCTGGCCTACATTTCAATCGCTTGGAGTCTGTAACGTATGCCAGAATGTAACGTCAAAGCTCAATCTCACTTACTATTCGGCTGAATACTATCCTGACTGGAGCCTACCGAATGGTTTAGACCTCGAAGGAGCATCTGATCACTGGACCGCTTGGATGATCGGTGGCATTTACAGTACCGTTACATACGATCCAACGTGGATCAATCAAACGATGGTCGACCTGAGCTACATTTACGTACCTCCGGTCAATGGCAGTAAAGCGTTCAACCAGACACACCCGAACGCTTGGGAGTGCGTTCTCTACCCATGTGTGAAGACTTATGAGGCAAGAATGGAGAGTGGCAGCTACTCGGAGGAGGTCATTGAAACGTGGCCTCCGCCAAACATCACAACTCCAGGTAATTTCGACATGGGCAACATGTTTGCCTGCGTGGGAACTGGGACAGGCACATCAAGGAACGACTGCACATACTCGCTGGAGGGAAATTTCACTTTGAGCCCGCCAGGCTCTTCCGAGTCTTTTGCGATGTCACTGGACTTCTACAATCTATTTCGTCGCTATATTGGATACCTACTGGACCTGGGCTTCGATTCAACCTACAATGGGCGTGCCGATACGAGTCCAATAATCAACGATATACCGCTGGCGTTCTATACAGCTCAGTTTAATGGCTCTATTGACCAGAACTCCGGTATGACACCGGTATGGGAAATGCTGGGACCCGCTGTGGTTATGGACAATATTGCCATCAGCCTTACCAATCACTTGCGTAACTTTGCCAGTGGCTCCCACCTGGCAGAAGGTACTGCCGTGACTGTGAAGAACCTAGTCCATGCTCGTTGGTGGTGGGCCACATTTGCTATAATTCTGTTGTCATTGACGACCGCGTTCCTGCTCTTCACCATTGTACTTACAATGAAGCGAGGAGTCCCTGTCTGGAAGAGCTCAAGCCTCGCTCCACTGCTGCATGGCCTCGAGGGCCACTGCTGCCGGTCGATCACTGAAGACAGAGTCGATCGCATGGAAAATAATGCCAGGCCATTTAATATGGCCATGGTGCTGAAGACAGATGTCTGGAGGATGGAAGGCAGCAGCTGATGCTGGGACTTGTGTGTCATGAAGTAACATATAGAGATTGTATGCTCAAGCAAGACTTACGAATGACCTTCCCTCGCTTCTGATATAGTCACATGTACACCGTCGTATTGATCTTACCATTCAAAGCTTCACATGTGCAGACCTGTTTCATTCAATGCGGAGTACATGCAAAGCACACCTGGTATCCTTGCAGCAACATCGAATAGTGCCCTTCCAGCTTCACCTCGGACACACCTTGGACCCGCACAAAAATGCAACGATCTGCGAGTCATATGTGGCTTTGTTGCGTGCAGTCGCTGCATTCATCTGTTCCAAATACCGAGAGGGTTGCACTGAGGACGTGGAGGAATCGGGTGCCTGCTGCAATACCATGCTCTGTGACCAGTATGATGCTTTCGGAGGGACGTACTACATGCGGTAAAGGGTCACAAGCACATGCGTATGCCTTAGTTTGTCCTGGCCCTGTACAGTAGTCTAAATATCCAGCCGACCTTTGTCGAGATCTGGTCCGCCGTTTGAAGATGGTGAAAACTGTTAGCCATCCTTTGGCGAACGTCATCGGCTGGTGGTGCCGCTATCAGATCGTAGCGGAAAGTCTGCTGGTAGAATGGTGAACGTTGAAATCGCTTGTTCTCACGCTGGGCAGGTGGTCACAAGCTGCACCTTCAAGATCTGCAAGGTACCGAACGCTGGACGCCACTCTGCCCTTCCGACCGCTGGGCACGCGGCACGTTCTGCTGCAATGTCCCATAGCGGGCTTCGCGACAGTCGCCTCGGCAAACGCTGAGAGCCTTTCGGAGATGAAGTTCGCTTGAAGTCGGCGACGTCGAGAGATGAAGACTGCCGTGATGCTGGCCAACGAGGACGCGAACGAAGAGAAGAGAAGAGAAGAGTGAAACCAGCCGCGACCAACCAGAAACCCCGGCAAGCGTCCGATGGCTGAGCTAAAAAGAAGGCTAGCGGACCAAGGGTCCACCGGGCCACATACGCTAAGGTTTCCAAACACTTCACGTCTCTTGCTGAATCCACCCCTTACTATGTAGTGTTTGGGCTACGTACTCTGAGTCCTGGTTCTGGAAACGATGCTGGAGGACTTGTTTGGCGCGAAGCGCCATGTCACAAGATGGCCTCGAGTGGCTATGGCTGGTCGAAGATCGCTGCACATTCTTGTGCTTGCCGCTTTTCCACGGATGACGAGTACGCTAGGTCCACCGTACAGTCGCGATGGTGGACCATGAGGCTGAGAAGCATGATGCCTGAGACAAAGAAATGGAGGTGGTGAAGTCGAAGTACCATCGAATCTAGCATAGTTTGCCTTGCCGTTGTACCAGCGTCCACGATGGCAGCAATGGATATAAGCACGCTGCGGAAGCATGCAGCCGGAGGAGAGATGCAGATGCAGATGCAGAGCGTCGTGACGCGCATTGAACGAAGACAAACGGCGATCTGAAACGCACTGGTTCAACAGCCGAAGGAAGGGATTGGACCTCGTTGAAACAGCAGAATTTGCTGCTACAAACGAAAGGTGAGTTCGCTTCGCTGCTGCTGCTATTGCTCCACTGCACCTTCCTTCAAAAGCGGCGTTGTTGCCGAACATTCACTATTGCTTCCTTCGCGAAGCTACCTTCACTTTCCCTCGCAGTTGAGGCTGCTGCTATTGTCGTCGGTTTTTGCAGTAACAATACATTCACAATTGCATTGTCTGCGTCACTGTCATTCATTGTCCGCTTCACGCGCGTCCGCGACGCCTCCATTTCCCGACACACCACACCTTTAAAAGCTTACCCTTTCCACCACCCTCCTTGCTTGTTCGCGGCTTTCCCCAAAGCAATCACGACAGCTACACACTCTCTTACGAGCTTACTTCCCACGAACTACAACACTCCTTGACGGAAAGCTTCTCAGTGCAGGCCACTGACATATCAGTTCAGCAATCCAAACTTTATCGACACACACGCATACTCGGCGAATATGTTTTCGCTACGCAGCACCTCGCTGCTCATAACAGCGCTGTGCGCTACGCTTTCCTTTTTCCCAACAACCTCGGCAGCACCAGCATCAGCACTCGAGCCCCGTCAAGCTGCTTCAAGCTTCTGGATCGGCGACATTGCTCGAGGAGCAGGAAAAGTCTGGGGTGGCAACAGCACCTACCAGATCTTTCGAAATGTCAAGGATTTCGGAGCTGCAGGCGATGGGCGGGCCGACGATACTGAGGCCATCAACAAGGCTATTGAGTTTGGCGGGCGTTGTGGCGATGGGTGCAACTCGTCCACCATTCAGCCTGCCATTGTTTACTTCCCACCCGGCACCTACAAAGTCAGCACGCCAGTCATCATGTTTTACTACACCCAACTCATTGGGGACGCTCTCAACAAACCAATCATTCAAGCGGACAGTAACTTCACTGGCATGGCACTTCTGGATAGCGACCCGTACAAGGAAGGAGGCGCGAACTGGTACATCAATCAGAACAATTTCTTCCGCCAGGTCCGCAACTTCGTTATCGACCTTACGCCTGCACCAGCTGCATCTGGCATCCACTGGCAGGTTGCTCAAGCTACATCACTTCAGAACATCGATTTCAAGATGACCGAAGGTGGCAACCAACAAGGCATTTTCATGGACAACGGCAGCGGTGGTTGGATGAGCGACTTGACTTTTGAAGGTGGCAAGATCGGAGCCTTCCTCGGAAGCCAGCAGTTCACCACTCGGAACTTGAAGTTCACGAACTGCGATACAGCCATCGTCATGAACTGGAACTGGGGTTGGGTCCTGAGTAACGTTTCAATCTCCGGAGGCAGAGTCGGTCTTGACATGGCTGCGAACCCTACCAACCAGTCAACTGGCTCGGTCATACTTTCGGACAGCGTCATTTCTGGCACAACCTACGGCGTTAACACCTCATTCTCTATGACTGGCAATGTTCCGGCTACTGGCAATACACTCGTGTTGGACAACGTAGATATGTCGACCGTCGCCGAGGCCGCTGTTTGGTCGGCCAAGACTCAAAGCGTTGTCCTGGCGAAAGGCAAGATTGACGCTTGGGCACAAGGCAACGGATACGACCACACTGCCACCAGCAATCGCACTCAGGGAGTAATTGCCAAAGCGAACAAGTCTTCGCAGCTTCTCGATGGCGACGGCAATATCTTCGGTAGAAGCAAGCCACAATACGAGGACGTTGCCGTCAGCAACTTCAAATCTGCCATAACTGATGGCGGCTGCACGGGCGATGGTCAGACCGATGACACCACTTGCGTTCAGAATTTCTTGAACACCGTAGCAGGAACTGCTGGGGCAATTGCATACTTCGACCACGGCGCTTACCTCATCAAGGACACTATCACGGTACCAAACAAGATCAAGATCACCGGCGAAATCTGGCCGTTGATCGTTGCCGATGGCGACTCTTTCAATGATGTGAACAATCCTAAGCCAGTCTGGCAGGTTGGCAAGCGTAATGGTGGCGACATCAATGGTGGCGTGGAAATCAGCGACCTTATCTTCGAGACCAAGGGTGCTGCTCCCGGCGCTATCATGATCGAATGGAACCTCAACTCCGCAAATGGCGAATCCGGCATGTGGGACTCTCATGTCCGCATCGGCGGCTCGTACGGCACTGAACTTTCGGAGGCACAATGTCCAGGATGGCCAACGACCCAGCCAACGCCCGAATGTCAGGGAGTTTTCCTGATGTTCCACGCCCGACCAGAATCTGGCGGCATCTATCTGGAAAACACATGTAAGTACTCCCCGTATCCCCTCATTGTTTTGAACCATTAGCTAACATCATTCTAGGGTTCTGGGTTGCAGATCACGACCTTGAGGTCAATAACCAGACTCAAATTTCGATCTACAGTGCTCGTGGCTTCCTCCTCCAATCGAAGGGCCCAGTTTGGCTCTGGGGCACTGCTTCTGAGCACTCGGTCATCTACAACTACCAATTTGATGGCGCCCAGGCAGTCTTTGGTGGTTTCATGCAGACCGAGACGCCGTATTTCCAGCCCAATCCAGACGCTTCGAAGCCTTTTGACTTCAACAGCCAATACGACGACCCTAACTTTGGCATCTGCACAAATGGTACCGATACCACGGGCGTTCCCTGCAAAGACGCTTGGGGTCTCCGTGTTGTCAACAGCAAGAACATCTTGATCTACGCAACTGGCATGTACAGCTTCTTCAACAACTACGCTCAGGCCTGCGTACCACTTCACAACTGCCAGGAGTACATGATTAAGATTCAAGACAGCCAAGTCGACATGTACACAGTCACCACCAAGGCGGCCGTGAAGATGCTTATCGACACATCTGTCGGTACTCCCATCCTGGGAGCAGACAACCGGAACATTTTCGGCGACACTCTTGCTTGGTATAGGACCGGTTAGATAGACTTGCGATTTTCTTCCTTTCGGCGTACAAATTGGAGCTGGTCCCTCGCTGCTCCGCCGCAGGAGTCTTTGAGACGAGGATATAACCAGCTCGGGAACGAGGCATGATATACCCAGCGCTTGCATGCGCTAGTGGCTGACAGCAATTCAGCACAGGAAGGACTACGGCGTTGGTGGGTATTGTAAGCTTGCTTTGACAGGCAGATTCTCATGGGTCAGTGAAAGCTACCACAGTGGCTTAGAAATGAATGCACATTCAAAAGTTGCAAGGCACTCCTATACCTTTTCTACATTACTGCCTTTCTTTCACATCATGTTTTTTCAACTTCCAAGCTGTCATACTGCAATTTCGTCACCATTGGCTGATCATTAACAGGGACGGCTGGATTTTCGCAGCCAGAGGTACGGCTTTGCCGTACAGCTTGATCCGTGCTCGACGTTTCGCAGATGGTATGTTAGTCTCGTGTGTCAAATGCGGAGCGCTGTCTGGCCATCGAAGCCAGAACACCTACATCTGAAAAGTTGGGATCTGGTCACTTTTCAAAGACGGACATGTGTTGAACACATGCTCAAGGAGCTTTCTCTCACACTGAAAAGCCTTCCTTTTATGGGAAGCCTAGTCTGCTAGCTGTTTGCTGGAGTCTGTTCCAACGACATGCCGCTTTGACCAGGCTAAAGGATGTATGCGCCAACTGACTACTCAGTCAGCAGAAACTTGTTGTCACACCAGAACAATAGTCATCTCAGGCAATCTGCCAAGACCGATTAGATTTCAACCAGGAAGCACGCGGCGTTGCGCGGATACGCCATCTCGCGTGGCCTCACCGTTAGGCCAGATGTCAGCATCGCGATACTTTCACGAACAGCAATTCATCGACGCAGTGCAGGTTTACAGACAAAGGCATTCCTCTGCTCGATTGAACCGCGTCCACGAGAAATCCTGGTTTCGACAGCACTTGTTGTCCGCTTGCAAACATTTCCCCTGGTTTGAAGTTGGGCCACGGCAGACGACCGTGCACTGAGTTTGGTTCGGCTGTCATTACCGATCATGAGATCTTGGTTCTCCAAGTACCTGTCGATCATGATGGCATCGTGGCTTCATTCTGGCCTTGCTTCTTGCAGCTCCTTATGACAATTTGCTGTGCGGAAACGCCCGGCAGCATGCAAGCCATATGCACCGAATATTGGCCACAGAAAAGCCATCTGTCGAGCGGAGATCTTCTGGAGCAGGCAAGCTTCTCCCAAAATGCGGAGTCGTGCGCCAGGTGGTAGCCGCATGATGGCACAACGATGCAAGTCGGAAGCCAAGGCCTAGTGCATTTCCCGAGGCTCTGTTCTTTCCTCCACGGAGGCTACCAAACGATTGTCATCTGGTAGGCTTTTGTTTGGAGATCGCGCCGATTTCTGAGTGACCTTGGACTTTATCGTGACGTCGGATTTCGGATGGTTGACGCGTTTCTCGCCCAGTCTGGTCGAAAGCCCAGTTTCAGAAGAGCCGGTTCACAACCATGACCAAAACCCAGGCAAGCACGGCAAGCTTGCAGTTCTGGTCAGCAGAAAAGCAAGTCTTGTCGATGCGAGTGGGAAGAAGGGGCCTTTTGATGCCGACCTCGAAAATCGAAAACAGGAGTATATGCACGACTAGCAAGCTTGATCCTGGCCCGTTGCCATGTTTCTCACGGCATGTTGTCTCGGGTGATCAGGACTGACGAGAAGCATTGAAGTAAGGAAATATTGCACACATCCAACAACATTCCGAATGTTGTTGGCGATACATTGATTGCCAGCTGGACGCAGCGCACACACACACAAAATAGACTGTCCAAGCATTTTGTCCAATGAGAAGCTTGATGTTGGAGCCAACAGAGCCTCAACAGCCTTGCTGAAAGTCTTACTTCAAGATCCTTTCCAGGCTGAGCCATTGCAAGGCATGTCAGGAAGATTAAGAGGATGGTCGCGTGCCGTCCACGAAGAAAGTCCGCGCGGATCGTTGTGTCTGGTGTCGTCCATTGGCGTGGACCGTTGCCAGTGAAATGTTTTGTTCCGCTCAGATCGTCGGCTCGAAAGAGTCTAGGGTGGAACTTCTTGCCCC
>JAASFE010003866.1:87515-105656 GCA_013365205.1 Pseudocercospora cruenta
GTTGAAACTTGCTTTACCAGAACGCCTTCCAAGCTTGGGTTGCCCGTCTTGCTCGTTCTGGTCTCGCGCATGGTATATAGTCCTGTATGCCATGCTGACAACATTGAAAGACTAAGGTGCCCTGCATTTCCTTGATCTTCGCGCCTTTCCAATTCTACTTCTCTCATGTCTGTCCTTTCTTACTACAAGCAGTACACGGCGCTAATATACAGCCATGGGCGATCATGCTAGCAGTGGCGACTTGCAATCCATACTGAGAACGCTACCAGCGGGCGACCTCGTACAAGCCAGACAATTGATCGATTCGCTACTCACACCAGAACGGCTTGTGGTTGCAAACCAGCAGTTATCGCCACTGCTTCGCCTGCCTCGCAACGTCTTGGAGCACATTGTCGAACTGGCCGTGTCGTACGATGGAGACATATCAGTCGACGACGTGAGAAGAGAGCCAGGACTTCTCCAAACCTGCCACAAGCTACGTACGGAAGCGAGCCGACTTTATTTCAGCCGTAACACGTTCAAACGGAAGCGAAGTCTACGAGAACAAGGCTTAGAACGATGGGCGAAAGTTCGGGTTGGTGAAAACAGACGATACCTAAAAAGAGTCAAGCTCGGGCCTCCATTGCACTGCAATAATTCAGAAGCAGAGAAGGAAGCAGAGAAGCTGGATACAAAATGCGGTGTCGGCAAAGGCACGATCTGGGTGCTCTCGGACGATGACTTCGAGAACGACTACGAGTGGTGGGTCAACTCGCTGGGCGAGACGGAGAAGATCGAGCTCGAAGCTAGCGAAGGTATACGAGAGACTGCAGATTCATCGACGCGTGCGATATCCAATACGACAAGACCTGCGGCATCATGGTACTGTGCTTCTTGGATGGCGAGAAAGGATACGCCAGATCCGCCGCCCACAGATTACTTCTCGCTGCATAAAGGCTTGATGACGCCACAGTCAAGGCCAAGTCACGCTTGAGCTCAAGAAATGCCTTCGTCAACTGGATTGCTGAATTTGGAGGCATCGGCATTGAGCATACACATCACTGGGTAAAAGTTTATGGAACATTTCGGTGGACGATTGATCTTGTTGCTGCCTGATACCCCTGGATGATGAGCATGGCGCTTTGCATACTACGGTTTGGTAGACGACTTGTCATGGAGCGAGGAAGGCGGTTTTTGTTGCTGGCAGGGCATGGTGCATGCGAGGTTCCGGGTCAAGCAGATGACTAAATCGCTAGGAAGAGTGGTCTAAGGCTCAGCATGTGTCTGAATCCCACTCGGCGAAGTCCTGCCTCGCACTTTTCGGACACTGGCTGCATGACGGGGGATTGGGAGATGGATGTATACTAGAATGATACCATGATACCACGATAGACTAATGGCCGACCTACTCGGCATCTGAGCAATTGAAATTGTTTAAAACTCCATTGATATGCAGTGAGTCGGACCACGAACGAGATCTCCTTTGCACATCGAGCTGGAAGCTACTCAAAACAAGTGGTTCAACCTTACAGCTTCGCCTGCAATACACTTCCACCATCAAGCACAATATTGCCTCCGTTGATATGACTTCCACCACGACTGCACAAGTACACCACCGCAGCAGCAACATCC
This sequence comes from Pseudocercospora cruenta, assembly GCA_013365205.1. Classification (NCBI taxonomy): domain Eukaryota; kingdom Fungi; phylum Ascomycota; class Dothideomycetes; order Mycosphaerellales; family Mycosphaerellaceae; genus Pseudocercospora; species Pseudocercospora cruenta. The sequence goes on from JAASFE010003866.1 coordinate 89,127, forward strand.
TCTGGTTGTCCCAATCTCTTGTTTGGAGTGAACTCCGCCAACTTCTTCACTCCACCACTCATCTCCATCAATCCACTCGCCATCTTCGTGGGGAAAAACCCAGGTGCCAAAGAGTTCACAAGAATACCCTGAGGACCAAGTTCCAATGCCAGATTCCTTGTCAAGTGCAGAGCAGCAGCCTTGCTAGCGGAGTATCCGAATGTAGCCTGCTTTCCAAGCGTACCAACACCGATACCTGCAATCGAAGCAGTGATGATGATTCTAGATGGGTCTTCGATCGATCCGGCTTTTCGCAGCATTGGTGCGAACTTCTGTGCGCATGTGAAGACGCTGTTGACGTTCAATTGCATGACTTTTTGGAATGCGGATTCTGGGTGCTTGTCGAACTCTTCTCCCTGTAGAACACGAAGTCCGTCAGCGTGAATGTCTCAATGGTATGTAGTCTTCCATATTGATCTTACCCATGTCGCACCGGCATTTGCGAACAAGATATCGACTTTATCGGTATGCTTCTCGACCTCCTTCACTAAACGCTCGACTTCACCCTGCTTTGCCAGATCGGCTGGGATACTGATCGCCTTGCATGGTGTGCCGAGCGCATTCAGCGCGGCGCAGGCTTCTTCGCAGGCTTTGGCTTTGCGGGAGGTGATGAAGATCTTCGAGCAGCCAGCTTGAGCGAGACTGTAGAAGTCAGTGTCGTGAACAAAATTGTGGTGGAAGGGGTCCAATGCTGTGCAACACCGGAGCCATGTGCGATCCGTGTGACACGGGCTGTACTGACCCTGACGCTGCATGCAGTCCAAGGCCTCTTGAGCCGCCTGTTAATACAGCTACCTTGCCATTTAGCGAGAAGATGTTCTTGAAGTCGGCAAGCTTGACGTCTGCTTCGGCGGACATGTTTTGTGGTGTTGAATGTGAAGTGCTCTGTGTTGTTTCCTAGCCGGGGCCTGTGAGGATATGGAGCGCTCTGCCGTAGGTATGTATGGTCTGACAAGGAGATGATGAGTGATAGGAAAACAATGCTGACCTACCTCCTTCTACATCAAGAACGATGCATCTATGCCTCGCTCAATTGTACATGTCGGCGATGGTTCGGTTTGCGACGATCAATTGCCTCGGTTCTTTGAAAGCTCAGAGTGGCCAGTGCTCCCTTCTCTGCCCGGAGTGGCTCCTTTGGAGTTTTGAAGACGCGTCCACTTCATCACGGTGGGAAATATCTCTGTACGTTATGGTCACAGCCTCATTACCCACTTGATGAATTGCAAGCGAAGCGCTCGTGGAGGGTGTGGCAAGGTGTCGATTGCTCAGACCGAGGCCGGCATGCCACTTTCCGCGCTACTGCGAGTGCGATGTCCACCTCTGATATCAGAGCCATGGTGGTTTGATTCTTCGAGGCACTGGCCGAACGCTATACCAGGAATTGGTTCTCTCGTGCTCCAGAAGCAACTTGGCATGTCGAAAGATGAAGTTGACCAGCTCTGCGAGGAGGCTATTGAGGATTGCTCCAAGCATCGCTACTACGTGAAGATGGTATTGAACAAGGCGCAGAGGCCTTTGCCTTAGGCCTTTTAGGGAGCTTTGGTCGACGGCGTCCGTGTGCAAACTCCTGGGCATGAATGTGCTGGTTCATACTGACCAACGGCGCCAGTTCCGGGTAGATGTAGCAGGTCTCCATTCAGCCTCAGGTACATCATGCCGCATCGCGATCCATGTTGCCGAGCTAGCCAGCGTGCATATGCCGAGTCCGCAAAGCTTAAAGATTTGTTATAGCTCTCGTGTCAGCCACGAATGAAATGGAATTTGAAAAGCATTCTCGAGGGCTAGAACGCCGGTCTTTCACTTTTGGTGGGGTAAAGGCCAGGATAGCACCTTGATGGTGGATTTTGCATGGCGAAGATCGGCTCACCTCTGACGTGACTGGGGTAGGAGGGGCAGCAAATAAATAAATGCATGTGCTCTGCCTCGACGTCTTGTGCGGTGAAACCACCTGCATTTTTCAGTACAACAAATCACAAACCAGACGTACCTGATTCAAAATGGCCGCTATCATCGACAAGCTGAAGAAGAACAAGCCATTGGCTCAAGGCTCCAAGCTGCCAACCGGACACAAGATTAAGGAGGACAACCCAGAGCAAGGCACTATTGACCTTGCGACTCTCGCTGGAAAGAGTCAGTCATACCTTTCGAGCTTCCGAAGCAGATTTGGCTGACGTTTCGCTGCCAGACATTATCGTCGGAGTCCCAGGCGCCTTCACTCCACCATGCTCTAGCCAAGTTCCAGGTTACGTTGAGAAGGCAGACCAATTCGCTGCCAAGGGCGTTCAGGGTATCTACATCGTCGCTGTAAACGATGTGTTCACCACAAAGGCCTGGAAAGAGCACCACAAGTGGAATCATCCAATGGTCCACATCCTTGCTGACGACACTGGCAACGTACGTGGAATAAGCCCCATGACCCATCTTGACTCCAACTGATTGATACCATAGTTCACACACGAGGCCGGTATGAGCTTCGATGCCTCCGGACTGCTTGGCAACCATCGTTCGTCAAGATACGCGGCGATCGTAGAGAACGGTCAAGTCAAGGCTATCTTCGTCGAGGATGAGGCTCCAAGCGTCACGACCACTGCTGCTGAGAACGTTCTCCAGGCAGTCTAAATTATGGAAAAGATTGATTAATGGGAGGAGTGCTGCTAGGGATCCGAAGATACTCCTTTAGACGGCGCGGGTTCAGTTGTAGATACCATTTGTTATGCCGTGAATGAAAGCGATTGACTGATACCGAGCTTGAGTCCTTCACTATCACGTCTTGCGACATGCTATCCAATCGTAACCCTTTGCTCTTGTCAAGAACCGTCGTTACCATGAGAAACAGCACAGCGAAGATAGAGTTTCGCACGCGTCTCTTATCTCTCGCGTGATCCTTGTCGATTGACGATCGCCAACGTCATGGGCGACCGAAAAGAGCGCATCCTGAACGTACACCACCTGACTTTCACGCGCGAACAATGAACGACTGACAGCGTTGAAAGAGGAGCTGGACAGACGCGCGGGAGAGTCTGCTTGATATGGCTCCAGCGCGAAAGAAATCAAAGCTGGCAGAGAGCAACGGTGATGGTGTCCAATCGGGCAAGAACACGCCGATAGAGAACAACCAGGAATCGCTGACGGTGGAGACTGCCAATCAGGCCAGTCGCAGTAAGGATGCTGCGACAGCGCCCGTGAAAGCGACAGGCTCGCCGGTGCAGGCACAGGTCCACGCGCAGGCGCAAGCAACTGGCAATCAGGCGCAGAGAGGCAGCTGGTACACTTCAGCTTGGCGGAGTAAAGCGTCACCTGTAACACAGAGTTCCCGCGAAACCATTTCCGTGGACAAAGGCGTGCCTTCCGAAAGCTCGTACCTTGGAGAACAGGCGAGTCGGCGGCCGAGTGCCAGTGTCAGCAAGAGCTTCAAGGGAAGCAACCGCAAGAGTAGCGCACTCATCGCAGAGGCGACAAAAGTGCATGCTGTGGGCGATGCCGTCAGTGTGCCCAAGGATAAGCAGCGTCAAAGTCGAGACGCGGAAGAAAAGGCTCGGTCGGCGGAGAAGCCTGCGTCAGAGCAGATAAAGAAGGAAGAGGTCGTGGAGCAGGCACCACTCCCGCCTGAGCCAGAAATGGTAGAAGATGATGCCAAGACTGAGACGGGCAGCGTGAGACAGACCTCAGGCAGTTGGTTTGGGTGGTGGTCTCGACCGGATGGGTATGATAGCAATGGCGATAAAGTGAAAGATGCCGGCAAGATGGCTCTCGATGGAGCGGTAGAAGAAGGGAAGAACACACCACTGCCTGCAACACCTGAACAGACACCACAAGAGCCAGCTGCGGTACAGGCTGAAGGACAGGTAGAGGAAGATGTGTCGGGCCAGTTGCAGCCCGAGATGAGCGCCAAGTATGGCTCAACAAGGTCTTGGTTTGGTCTTTGGAGCAATACTCAGAATCAACAGGCAGCAGTAGAAGAACAGCAAAGAAGGGAAGATGAGCAGCAACAACCAGATCGACCTCCGCCGCAGCAGAAAATAACAGAGACTGCTCCAGACGTTGCCGTAACAGCAGATGCCAGCAAGACAGCAACGGACATCAAGACTGCTGAGCCTTCGAAGCGAAAGGACTATGAAGAGCAACCAAAGTCATCCGGCTGGGCGTTCTGGTCGAAAGAAAAGACCAAGGACAGCACCAAAGGCGAAGAGGAGACACAGAAGCAGATCGGGGAATTGGCTGTGGCAGACACACCATCGCAGAGCCACCCAGAGGCTGCTCAATACAATCAGCAGCCGGAACGCAAGGTGGAGGTGAAACGAAGCGGCTCACTGTTGCGACGAAAGCGAGGGCGGCCAGAATCGAAGGATGTCTCTGGCGAGACAACGGCTGCTGCAACTCCAACTGGATCGCAGCTGCAAACGCCAGCAGGGACACAATTTCACACTCCTATCGACACACCGGAAGGCTCCCCGGCACCTGTACAAAGGGGCAAGAAACCACAGTTACGGCCTAACATGATATCACCTTCCTTCCGCGAGACCTATCCAAAGGTGTCGCATCACGGCTATCTCGACCGACTCACACACTATATTGGACAGTCGCTGCGTTTGACGGAGGCTCGTAAGCCTGTCATGCATCCGTGTATCTCAGAGCAGCCTCATAAGGTCAAGAAAGCCATAGCAATTGGCATTCATGGTTTCTTCCCTGCGGCATTATTACAGAGGGTGCTTGGCCAGCCCACCGGCACATCGATACGCTTTGCGAACTATGCCGCAGCATCAATTAAGCATTGGTGCGAGGAACATCAACCCAACGTCAAAGACGTCGAAGTTGAGAAGGTGGCACTTGAAGGAGAAGGCCTTGTAGGAGACCGTGTGAGTACGCTGTGGAAGCTGCTGCTTAATTGGCTGTCACATCTCCGTCAGGCAGACTTCATTCTTGTTGCGTGCCATAGTCAAGGTGTTCCCGTGGCCGTCATGCTCGTTGCTAAATTGATCCAGCTCGGCGTGCTGTCATCTAACGCACGAATAGGCATGTGCGCCATGGCAGGCATCAATCTTGGACCCTTCCTTGAATACAAAAGCCGGTTCTACTCAGGCTCTGCCCTCGAGCTCTTTGACTTCTGTGATAGCAGATCAAGGGTATCGCTGGCATATACAGACGCACTCGAAGTTTGTCTACGGCACGGCGTCCGCATCACCTTCGTCGGCAGCCTGGATGACCAGCTCGTGAGCCTAGAATCAAGTTTGCACACACCGCTCAGCCATCCATACGTCAGCCGAGCAGTCTTCATTGATGGACGACTTCATACATCAAACTTTCTCATCCATCTGGTGACCTTTGCTGCCAAGTTACGCAATCTTGGCGTTAGCGACCATGGCTTGATCAGGGAGATTTCTGCTCCGTTGGCAGGTAGTATCGTCGGTGGTGAAGGCCATAGCAGAGTCTACGACGATCCGGCTGTGTACAGGACCGCGATCGAATTCGCTCTGGAAAGTACAGATGTGTCGCCGTCGATCTTCGCAGCATTCCGACCAGCAACGGCAGATGAGCAGCGCAAAAGCATGGAAGATGCCGCCTCTCGTCGCTCCTCACTTGCTGGCTATCCCTCGAACATGGTCGCCGCCAATCACATGCGAAGAGGAAGCTTGGGCGCTCTCAGTCTGGCACCGCAGGGCATAGCACCAGTGATCGCGCCTTACGAAGCGCTGGGAGCTGCTGGCTCCGCTGAGAAGAACCCCTTTGTGCTGCCATGGGCAGTCAGAGGTATGCTTGAAGAAGATCTAGTCAAGAGTGATGGCAGGCTTCAGGCAGAAGTGAAGGAGCTTGTGAGGGAGTTCGAGGAGTGGAAGCCGACGAGTAAAGTTTTGAAGGACGTCAGGTGGAGATTAGAGGGTGTTCGCAGCATGTTGTAATGATGATAGCGTTGACTCTTTGTGTCACCCTATGCTTGGATTCAGCGTTCAGCGTAGCATAGATCATGAAATGACATTGATGAGAAGAGGAATTATTCTTAGCGAGGCGTTATGGACTTTGGTGTAAGGAGATATGTAAGCACAGATGAAAATAGATGGACAACAAAGATGAATGATGTACTACGAAACATTGCAACTCCTCTCACTGTAATTTATCTGTTCTGCTGTATCGTATTCTGTCGTTCACGTCACTTCATCCCTCTCCTCTTCAATCCAGCCTTATCATAAACAGAATCAATTACTCCCATCAGCGCCACACTCTCATCAAGACTCATCCACGTCTTCACTTCTTTACCCTTACAAGCATCAACAAAAGTTTCCAATTGATACCTATACGTCGTCCACCAACTCTCGCCCCTCTCACCCCATTCTGGACCATCTGTATAAACTGTCTCAACCGTCTTCTCACCGGTCTTTTTATCCGTGATTGTGATGGAGTGCCCGTATGTAGGAATAACGAAATTCAAGAAATCGATTTGTGCGTGTTCGAGGGTGATGGAGCAGAAGGGTTTCATCTAGATATATTTGTTAGAGGGATGGGTGATGGGTGATGGGATGGAGGGGAGGGGAGATGGCTTACTTTCCATAGCTTGGGAATAAGACCAAAGAGTGGAGGTAGAGTGAGATCAGCTTTTGTATGGCAATGGACATCAGGTTTTCCGTCTCCTGGTGTTATGACCAGATGTGATTCCATAGCTTCATCGACCTGAGGATCTGGTTTGTGGAGGCGTGGAGTTGCGGAGAGAATTGTTGCTTTGGCTTTTGATGGGTCGGCGGAGGCCATGTAGCTGCTTAGTGAGAGGACGTCTGGTATTTTCATCAGTGTCTTGCACAGGAAGAAAAGGTCCAAAGAGTACTTACAAGTCAAATCCATACTCGCTCCACCGCCTAAAGAATACTGATATCTGATATTCTCTTTCTCTAAAGCGCCACCAGGGATACTCATCTCTGCGAAAATGGCTGTTGGGGCACCGTACTTCCCACTCTGCATAATCTCCCTAACGCGATGAGCAGCAGGATGAAATCTCCAATGAAAGGCCTCGAGGACCACTTTGCCACTCCTCTCCGCCTCTTCTTTTACCTCCCTCGCTTCATCAGCATTATTAGTAAAAGGTTTCTCCAAAAGGACATGTTTTCCAGCTTTCAAGGCCTTTATCGTCCATCCGGCGTGAAGTCCATTGGGTAGAGGAATGTATACGGCTTGAATATTGGGATCATTGAGCAACTCGTCATAAGAGCCATAGGCCTTCGTGCCGGATGGTGCTAACTTGTATTTGTCGATCTGAGCTTGAGCTTTGGATTTGGAGCGTGCGGCGATGCCTACGAGGACTGCGCCTGGATGGGTTTCGATCGGATCGATAATTGCGGAATAATTTATGGCAGCCTATACTGATTAGCAGGAAGATGAGCTTGTAGCTATGAGCTCGCGTACAGCCGAGAGTACACCAATTCGCAATGGATCAGAGTCCTTGTGGAGGTTGGCTTTGAGCTTTTCGACATTGTTCCACCAGTTATGCAGTCCCATAAGAAGCTATTGAGTTCATGTGAGCTGTTGTCTCAGGGCAAGAGCAGGACTGCTCACCTCTCCGACCCACGACATGTTTGGCTGAGGATGCAAGACTGCGAAGGAGCAGACTTCAAGATTGTAATGATCAGGCCTCTTCGCTGTTGCAGGAGTGAGAGAGGTATGTGTGAGAGCTACGAAAGTCAGAACCACTTTCGTGCAATGTGGAAGATGCCGACGTTGTTCAATCTCAGCTGCGAGCTGCGGAGTGCATGTCGCGTGGCAAGTGGAAACTCGTTTATTCCGTTAGCTGCAATCCAAAGCTGATTCAGCTGCAAAGCTCCAGATCCACCCAACCATTGAAGCGCCAGTCTTCCATCAATCAGTCATCTATCGCGTATTCCACGAATTAATCGCGGCGCGGCATTTAGTATACAGCCAATGCTTGGGGTATCATATGCTTCGTATCTGCCTTTAGCCAAGCGCAGCACTTGCGACAAGACCCAAGGCCAGATGGCTTTCGTAGCTCGTCGTTGCCCATCAATGTTTCCGCTCTCTGCGAATCCTAGTCGTCTGTGTCGCCTAGCGGGCTGTTGAGCGTGTAGTCTAATATGTCACTGAGGGAGAGCAGTCCCTTCAACTGATTGTGCTCATCAATGACGACCAAGCGGTGTACTCGAGATTTGCGAATGGTGTCGAAAATTGTATCCAGTCGGTCGTTGAGAGTGCATGTGTAAATTCCCGGAAAGTCCTGTCTCCAACATCAGCTACACTGCTTTCAAAGCCGCAATATGCAAGCACATACCTCTGATCGCTTCTCAAGCGCCTTGCCCACTGTGAGGTTCAGGTTGTCATAATCTCCGCCCTTAATCAGAGTGATCACGTCTACCGCCTCGAAGACGTTCAGTACTGTTCCGTCTTTGTCTAAAATTGGAACGCTCGATATGCTCTTCTTAACCAGCATGTGTATGCAATCCATGACTGGCGTATCCATTGTTGCTGTCGCCAGATTCGTGTATGAGCCGACTTTCAAATCCCTCAAGGGCTTCTTGAGCGACTGCGTTTCCTTTACGTTCACTGAGATGAACTTCAATATGCGATACTGCGTCACCACGCTGACCACCATTTCTCGCTGTGTCTCATCGTCAGTGTCAATCAGCGGAATGCGGCGGGCACGAGATTCAAGCATTCGGCGGCAGGCTTCGTATAGTGGCTGTAGCGGGTGAATCGACACTGTCTCAATAGGCTCCACACCGATGGCGCGGTCGATGTCCCGCAGACTACTCAGGCGGAACTTGTCCACTTGTTGCAGCGTTTCTGGATTTTGCCAGTAGTATTGAACCACGTTGATGTAATCCGAGGTCGTGAGAAGGCCGGCAAATGTTGAGGTCTTGGAGTCCCATAGTGGTGCAGACACGATGGCTGAGAATCGTTAGCGGATGCGGTAGCTGGTCGCGTGCTGAGGTGGACTGACCGCATTGTGTGAGGATGTTCAAGCTCTTTTTGACTAGCAGAGATGTATCGAAGACGATGAGGCGGTAGCTGAGGGGCAGCACATCGTAAGAAGTCCGCACCTTGAGGAATGCTCGGATTGCGCGCTGTGTGAGAAGGTGCTAGTCAGCCAATACGGTCTTTGAAATTATGCATGACAGTGGACAGGTGGTGAGCGATGCGACGCCGCGGGATGTTCTATCCTGCCTGCGCATTCGTTCCCTGCCCTGGCGCATACGGTATGTTGGCCTGCTGGATACTCGGCTGGCCGGTGTGCGGACTACTGCCAGCACATCCAACGTCGCAATCCCGCACCACCCGTCCGACGTTCACTTACCAGGCCCTCAATCTGCTCTCTGTCTATCGGAGTCATTGGAGAGGGTAGCGGAGACTGATCGCGGGCCAGCGCCGGGGAGGGTCGGCTGCTACGAGAGACGCGCAGCAGATCAGACGGAGCTACAAACGCCAGCGGAGGGTGGGATGTCGCGCTGCCTCCGACCAAGGCTGGATTTACGGCGACCGTGGTAGAGGCATGATGCGGTTGCAGCTGCGGCGCCTCGTGACCGTGAGCGCTGTGACCCTCGATTCCAGAAGAAGACGACATCCCGTGCCCAGCAGGCTTGCCGGCCCGTCTTCCATCGCCCAGAGCCTCATTCATGACCTCGTCGTCCTCCATGTCGACCAGCGTTGCGGCGGCGGTGACGCATTGAAGTCGCGCAGTCGAACGTGTGTTGTGCGGTGTCGGCAGTGCTGTGACGAGCTGGACGGAGGGCCGAGAGTTGTGCTGCACGATAGCCGACAATTGATTGACTGAATGCTCGAGGCTGCACGTCATTCAAGCCGGGATGTTTAGAGCTGTGGAGAAAGCACACATTTAATCTTCACTTGCACATGGGAATGCTCAGCGCACGTGCTCATGTCAACAGGTGAGTTTGGAAGCAAATGTTCGTTTCTCGTCTAGCAGGTACTTCTTCTCCATTCGAGCGGCACCAACTACTCGTGCCGCTATGAAGTCTTTGCAACCCACAACGTAATGCAATGTGCGCCGCTTGAACTCCTTACACACGCTGTTCATCTCGCAAGAGCCCTTTTTCGCTCAGCACCCTCCCGATCCACCTCATCTCCACTAGTATGTGCAGACCAAAACGAAAATATGCCCCATGTCGTATCCTCATTATCTACGATCACCACCACGATCGTTTCCACGTCCGTCATTTGGACCATCGTTGGAAGATCGGCCTGGTCCATTGCCATCATTGTCGTTCATGAAGTTGCCTGGCATTCCCGGCATGCCAGCTCCAGAGTCTGGACGAGCCTCATCCCGGGGTCCATTATTGAAGCCGCCGTTATTCTGCTCGTTCATCGGGCCATTTCCTTGTGAAGGACCGTCATTGCGATTATCATTTTGCTGAGATGGACCGTCGTGCATGACAGGTGTGTTCGGCGAGTGGGCTCGTCCGGTGTCTTGCCTTGGTTTGGTATCTTTTCGCGCAGCTTCCAATGCCTCTGGGTTCAGTTCAGGTCCAGTCTCTTGGTTCTGCTGCACTTCATCCATAAGATCATTGGTCGTCGCACCGGACATGCCAGTAAGAGGCTCGCCGCCACCGTCAAGATGTCTTTTCGTATCGCTCACAATCGCATCGGCTTCGCTAATGCCGCCAGCCTTAGCAGATGGGTCGCCATCGACTCCAATGCGATTATCCTTGTCCTCATGTGCAGCCTGGAGCTTGCTGTTATCAAAGCGTACCACCATGCATGAAAGGTTATCAGTCGAAAATCTTGCCAAAGCGTGCTCAACCAATTGTTTCGCAGCAACTTGTGGATCTTGAGTGTTTCGCACGAGATCGACAGCTTCCTGGTCTGAGCAGACGTCCCAAAGCTGGAAATTCATTAGCAATGGCCGATTTGTAAGCCGCAGAACCTTGACTTACTCCATCGCAAGCAAGAATCAAGAACTCGTCGATATCAGGCTGAATGACAGTTTCAGTGGTGTAAGGATGTCCAGTAACCAAATCCTTCATATATGCATCGCCCAAGGCACGAGTGACAGCAAGCACGCCGTTGACGCGGTTGTTCAAAATCAGGCCACCGGCTCCAGCAATTCGTTTGCCTTCGTTCTCGTCGCTACCCTTGTGATCGTATGAAAGACGCAGAGCTTTACCATTGCGGCAAAGAATTATGCGAGCATCACCGACGTTTGCTGTGTAGAGTACTCGCTGTCGGGTTGCTGTAAAAGTTAGCCCTTCCCAAACTGCGGTGCTTGATCGCTAAACTCACCTTGCTGGATAGTCTGTTCCGGGTTCCCAGTCTGAGCAGTCGCTGGAGCAAGTGCAGTGGAGCCTGTAGCAGACTGCTGATTAGGCACGCGATCTTCCCAGCGAAGCACTGCTATAACGGCTGTGCAACCACTGTTTTTCAAAGGCAACTTCTCGAGCTGCTGATCCACTGTGGTGAAGGTCATATCCAATAATTCGGGTATTGGCGTATTCGGGTTCTTGCGTATAATGTCCTCAAGCAGTATATGCACTTTCTTTCCACACCATTCTGCCGCAAAGGTGCCAGCGTGACCGTCAAAGATAGCGAAGTAGCCATTGTCCGTCTCGACGACGCTTTGCTGGGACACATTTGAGTCACGAGATTGCGATTGAGCGAGCGAGCTGTTCTTCTGCGAGCTGGTGTCCGAGCCAAGAGATGGAGCTGGAGTGCTGAGAAAGTTGTACAGGTATGCATGCGTATCCTCCATCGTGCGTCTACATTTCTTGTTTTTGTCCTCGGTGACGCCTACACGGAAAGTCGATCGTGGACCCGGTGCCGACTCTCCAGCCGAATTGTTCAGCGAGCCCGTAGGCACGCTGAGCGCCGGGTCCTGCTTCCCAAGCTTCTGCATTGGAGTCAAATGTGGGCTGGACTGCCTCTGTTCGGCAGAACTGCCCAGATTCGAGAGCGACTGTTTGGCGCTCGAGAACAATTCACGAGCTCGTCCAACACCACTGCTTCGGCGCTTTTTCTCAGTCTGGTCCTCTGGTTTGCGGGTAGGGCTGCGCAGGTCGCTGGCTTCGTCGTTGCCCTCCTGGATGGTGTCGACGTGACTGCTGTTGCGCGGACTCTGGGGTGAGCCGGTGTCTGCGGTGCCGTCGCCGCCGGTGCTGGCGCTGCCGTTCTGGGAAGTGTTGACTTGTTCTTTGCTGCTGTTGTTGCCGTTGGAGCTGCCAAACATCCTATTGAGAAGGCCGCCGCCCTGACCGGAGAGACTCCGTCTCTTGTTGCCGGCCACGTTGGTGGTCTGCTTAGTTGCAGTGTCGCTCATGTATCTGAATCGCGGGCTCGATCAGGCGCTGTCGCCGTCCAACGGGCAAGTGGAGAAGGAGCTTAGGAGCGGGCTAATGTGTTTCCGGGCGCAGCTCGACAAAGGTAAAGGGTGCAGGCGAAGCGAGGCGGTCTGCAATGTGCATGTGCAGTATAGAGTGTATAACAAGAGATGCTCACGTCTGCAAGCTGTAGCTGTGCCCGATGTCGTCAGCGACCGAATGTCTGTTTGAGTCGCGGCGGAGTGGTGTTCTGGGTCTGGTCTGGATGCGCGAGGGTTGGCGTTGGCGTGCACGAACCGGAACCTCACAATGAAGCGTCGTCTTCCGCAAACACTCCAGATGTGAGGTTTCCAACACGCAGCTCTCCACCGTGCAGTGCTGCCTTGCTTTCTTTGTCTTGCGAGACTGCAGCAGTCCGTACAATGCACCACACAGCAGCTGTGTGCCCCACGTTAGAAATGTCGACTCGTGTCTGTCCGCTCGGCCTGTGTTACGCAGAGTTGTGGAGAGGAGCGGTTCGATATGACGTCCTTTCCTCTTCACCCGAAGCTTCGACAAGTTCACAAGTAAGCTGGACAATGTCGGCCGACGGCGAGGTGAATGTTCAACAGAAGAGACAATGATATGACCAAGTCCAAGTGGCAAGCACAGGCAGACGAACGGAATAACGAACTGCCTCTACAACAGAGACACTATTGCTGGTCTGTACCCTCTCTAGCATCTACCCATTCCCCGCGTTTGAACGTGGGTCACGTATCTCCAGAACGCTCAAAGGCAAACATGGCACAATTCAAAGAAGCTTCGCGCTGTCCGCACTATGCTCTCACCGAGTCTTCTGATCTGTTTCCTAAGCTGCATGTCTGATCACAATACCGTCGTCCATCACATCCGTCTCAGACTGCCGCAGCGTTTGTTCAAAAGTGCGTGACATCGGCTACTCGGATGGCCGAGACCAGATCTTAATAATTCAGCCCCACCAATCAGTCGCTCGACTCCCCGGCCGATTTGGAGGCGAACGCCCAAGGCCGTGGCTCTGTACTACCGGTACTGTACCTCAGCACTCTGTACCTGGACAGCGGGACGGATGAACTGCTGAGAGGCTGCAGCTTCGGACGAACGTATCGCAGACATAACGCAGCCATAACTTGGTCAGCTTTCATTCACTAATGCTCGCTGTAGTCGTCGACTCCCCCAAACGCCTCAATACAACAAATAGGACAGTGGTGTCCGGAAGGTCATGCAATGTCGTCATCTTCGTAAGCTGTCGAGTCGTGCCTGGAGGTCATCGTCACCTGGATCGCCTCCGCCAATGGCTTGGGCAACTTTTCCATCGGCCACGGCACTCTTCTGAAGTCCTGTCGGCGTCTCGCCGAGCTGCGGTCTCTATTAGCACAGTATCCTTTCAAACACGAGCTAAGAACAAGACTAACCGTCTGGCTGAGGTCGACACCTATCTCGTCGAGCACCTGGTTGACGACCTCTTCGCTATCCTCTTCGTCTTCAAGACCTGTCACATCATCGATCGCATCGTCCATCATTTCCTGACGCTGGTCCATAATGTCGTTTTCCTTCTCAAATTCCATAGCTATCCGCTGTAGTGCGGGAAGATTCATTTGTCGATTCATGCTCCCCAGCAGTTTCGTTGCGCCTTTCATACTCTGCATCATTTGCTCGTTACTCCGGACAGTCTGCGAAGTTAGCAATCTTTCTGAAGCGGGCAGAGCTTGGTGGTCCTACCTGGATTCGTAACGATATGGCTTGCAGTTGCGTGCGCATCTGGTAGAATTTCTGGATATATCTGCTCTTGCGATCAGCCATGTCCTCGCATAATAGCAGCCCAGCCAGTCATCGTACCTCCTCGTTCGCACCAGGTCCTTCGCTTGCACCTTGACCGCGCCCATCTGACCATTCTTTGCATTCTTCTTGATGTCCTGTACCAGCTTCTTCTCTTGATTCTCCAGCTTTGTTCGTTCCCGGTCGAGTTCTCTCTGCGTCTTCTCGAGTGCTCGTTGATGCTTGCGCAGACGCTCTGCGGGCGTCATACGCTTGCCGAAAGCCCATTCGATAATCTAGTCTCTCATCAGCTACTGTCCGTTATCAAACCCGAAAGAATATTCCGCATACGTTCATGGTTGTTGTCGTGCCCAGGCTTTGTATTGTGCACGCTATCAGGCGTCTTATGAAACCGAGAAGCGCTTCCCTTCGCACTGCTGCAGCGATATTCGGTCGATCGGCTCGAATGACTTTCGCAAGCGTCCAGCGAGTATAAAAAGTTGACAGGCTACAGAATTGTTTACATTGACGAGAGCTCGAGAGTGATCGCCCAAGAGGCAGCCATAGTTCGGCGGAAGGGTGTGCCGATTGGATGCCGGGGAAAGTTAGTCTCAGAGCACAGACTGCCAAGGCAGCGCTAAACCCGTTCCGGAGCTGCTGCCCATAGCAGTCTAAGGGTCGTTATAGACCGTATAGGTAATATTATAGAGCTATATTTTAGAATATATAAATTTAGGTATAAAAATTAGTCTAACGGTAGTCTAAAGTATATAGATAATATTTAGAATATCGCTTTTATTATTTATAAACCTATAAGTATATAATTAGCCTATAAACGCTATATAAACCTAATAGACCCCTATCGCTAATCTATATATTAGTAAATTGGTAGCTATACTATATATATTATAAAAATATAGCTATATACTACCCGGATAATATCGAAGTAGTATTACTACTTATACTATATAGTATATTACTATACTACTAATTATCGTTGTCGTCTAACTCGTTAGTCGTAGCCTAGTTATCCTCGAAATTAGAAGTACTAATATCCTCCTACTCGTCGTCTATATCGTCGGAGTCGCTAATATTAGACGCCTCTAGGTCCTTATCTAGGTTTAAGTAGATATTTATCTCTTCTTAATACGGTAGTTAATCTATTTAACTAAGTATTATAGGTTGTCTATATAGTCTTAGAAGTTACTACAATTATTATACTCCTACTTAATCGTAAGGAGACCCTTCTTAGAATTCTTAGTAACGACGTATAGGTTACGAATAACCTTATAGATATATCTAGCGATAGGGCGCTTAACCGTACTTAGAGTTACTAGTCTAATATCTATAGTATCCTTACGTAGTAAATCGATAATATCCTCTATAAGGAGGTAGTTAGTTAGACGCTTATTATCCTTAAGCTAAGTATCCTCTATCGTCTTATCCTTATCTAGGTCCTAACTACTAGCCTTTCTATCCTTCTTAGGCTTACGCCTATAAGCGACCTTCTATAGGCTAGCCGTATACTAGTTCTAGCGGCCGTTAAAGATATAATTAGTATATATACCTCCTATATAGTACTACTTAGTATCTAGGTCCTTAGCTAGATTATACTTAGGGTTAGGGAAGCGAACGTACTTATCGAATAGGCCCTTTTAGTTCTTTATCTTATATAGGCCGTAGTTAGAGTAGCGCTTATCCTTTAGCTATATTTTATTACTATTCTTAATACGCTTAATCTAGTCTTTATTTATATCGTAGAGGACCTTACGCTTCCTAGTAATATATATTATTATAGCTAAGAGCTTAAGAGCCGAGCCTTATATATTAATAGTAATCTTCTTATTCTACGTACTAGCGTTTATTATAAGCGTATACTCCGCTTATAGTCGTCTAAGCTAAAGCGCTTATACTTACTATCCTTAAGAGCCTTTACTAGTATAATTATAGCCTTAATATAGAACTTACTATTCGTATAGCTACGCGGGATAGTACCGTTAATAGCCTTAACTTATATTATAGGCGTATTCTATAAGGTAAGTAAGATATTATAGAACTTATTAAGAAAGTACTATAGCTACTTATTAGTCTTAACGAAGCTAGTAAACGAATTAAAGAACTAGATACTTTAGAAGGTCCTAGATAATCTCTTCTATTAATTAAGCCTTATATTAGATAGGTAGTAGCTAGCTATATCTAGACTAGATAGTCTAGGAGTAGGTAGCTTACCGCTAATCTTAGCTATTACGCTAGTCTAAGCTAGCGTAGCTAGCGTTACGAAGCGACTAGTAGATAAGGCGCCTAAGCTAGCGGTAGATATTAGACTCTTATTATCCGCGCTACCGAAATCCTTATTCGAGAAATTAATAAAAGACGTCTAGTCGTCTTCGACTAAATCTTCCTTATTATCTAGCTTATCCTTAAGATCTATAGCGCGCTTATTACTACTTAGGCGCTT
>JAASFE010003866.1:112361-137457 GCA_013365205.1 Pseudocercospora cruenta
ATATACGACTAGAATTTAAGGTAGAGATATTACTAGTATTCTACTATATAAAAACGCGAATATATTTAAATACCTAAGGCTTTTATATATAGGGTATATAGGCTATTCTAATATTACTAACTTATTTAGCGTATTAACTTTAGTAATTACTAAGCTCGTTTTTCTTAGTTATTAGTCTATATAACGCTATATATATATCTAGCGCGTATAGAAGCTTTATAACATTACTATACTATTTGTATAAGGAAGCTCTATAATATAGAGGTTTTTATACATTAGGACCCTTAGACTACCGTATACTAGGGCAGCGTAAGGAACGAACCATTAGCTAGCTAAGCGAGTGGTCTATGCACTGAGACTAGGGGAAAGTCGCAGCATGAGATCACTCGCAACAAACACCATTTCAACTTTGGCCGCTCAGACTTCCCACACCTGCGCATGCATTTTGCGACCACAACCAACGACTACGAGATGAGCTAGCCTGGACACGTACACCTGCGATGAGTGCGAATAATCTGTTTGAGAACCCCAACGCCGGGCCGTCGTCCAGCAGTGGCGGCTCTGGTCGCGCTTCTGGACGCCCGCAATATATGACGGTCGGCACTGGTTCAACCTCAGAAAGTGCGGCAAGACTTCAGGCGCTCCTAGACGAAGACTCAGGCTATGGAGGGAGCATCACCGGTGACGACACGATGGAAAATGCGTGGCATCCGGGTCCCACCACGGATCGATATACTCCTGCGCACACTCCTGTACGGCCTGGAGAGACCAATCCTGAGTCCGAGAATGAGCGGCGTGCACTAGCTGCTCATGTACACCAGCTGTTCTACAACCAGAACCGCACAGCGCTGGGACGTGCAATCAACCAGACCGTGGAGACGCTGAAGAAGCTGCAAGAGATGAACATCAAATGGCCGGCGCATTATCCTACTGTGCAAAGACCTCCCTCTCCGCCGCCTTCTAAATTGGACAAGCGACCCACTCTTTCGTCTACGCAATCGACGTTCGATATCGAAGATCGCAGCGAGACTGCGCCTGCAAGACCGCAATTACCTCGCCGAGCAGGCACAACGTTAGGGACACACCCCATTGCAGAATCAAGTCAAGATGTCGAGTCGGAGCAAAAGCCTGCTGAGCCCAGACTGGTCACTCCACAACTGGCGCAGGATTTCTCGGTGCTCAAGATTGAATTGAAGATGGAGGGACTGGCCCAATCTGATATCGTACATTCGCTGGAAAAGCAGTCCGTCGCCTCGCTATTGGACAACCAAATAAATAAGAGCGTAAGACATCTTTTCGCTCTACGGGAACGAATCGAGGACACATCGAGCAAAGTCCTAGTGACAGGAGATTTGAACGCAGGAAAGTCGACATTCTGCAATGCGCTACTCCGGCGCAAGATTCTGCCTGAGGACCAGCAACCTTGCACCGCCATATTTTGCGAAGTGTTAGACTGCCGAGAGAACGGCAGTGTTGAAGAAGTTCATGCTATACCGCATGGTATCACTTACGATCGAAACGACGAAAGCACATACCAAGTCTTCGCTCTAAAGCAGCTTGAGGACATCGTAATCGACAGCGACCGCTATGCAATGTGCAAGGTCTACATCAAGGACATTCGTTCCGTCGATCAATCTCTTCTAAACAACGGCGTGGTCGACATAGCTTTGATCGATGCTCCTGGGCTCAATAACGATTCTCTCAAGACCACTGCGCTGTTTGCAAGGCAGGAGGAGATTGACGTCGTCGTTTTCGTAGTTTCTGCAGCCAACCACTTCACTTTGTCCGCCAAGGAATTCATCTTCAACGCTGCACGAGAGAAGGCATATATGTTCATGGTAGTCAACGGCTTCGACAACATTCGCGACAAGAAACGCTGTCAGGAGACGGTTCTGAAGCAAATCGCACATTTAAGCCCGGCAACATTCAAGGAGTCCGCGGAGCTGGTCCATTTCGTGTCGAGCAACTCTATTCCTGTAGCGCCTGCTCCGGGCGGGCCTCCGGGAGACAATGGAGGTGGCGGCTCGGGCTCAAGCGGCGACTTCGACGATGGAAATGCGGACAAGGACGACAATGGTGACGATGATGAGCCTAAAGGCAAGCCCGGCGAGCCAGGTTCTCCTCCGAAAGACAAGAAGGGCAAGGGAAAGGAGAAGGAGGCCATTGACGACTTCAGTGAGCTTGAGGCGTCACTGCGACGATTCGTGCTTGAAAAACGTGCTCGATCGAAGCTTGCGCCAGCGAAGACGTACCTCATGAACGTACTAGGCGACCTCGGCACCCTCGCAAGCGTGAACAAGGATGTCGCACAGAACGAGCTTGATAGGGTCATCGAAGAGCTGCGCCAACTGGAGCCAGTCTTTGAGAAGTCAAAGAAGGCACGATCTGAAGCCGACGAAAGTGTGGCCAGCAACATCGAGGAGACATCCAACGAGGTCTACAGCCTGACAAGAAACACACTCAACGACTCAATCGCGAAAGTTGCAGAGGCCGATCTTGGCGTGCAATATCCAGGTTTCTTTGGTGCCTATGCTTATGCAGAGGATCTCAAAGCAGCTATGCTCAACCAAATTACAGAGACCGTTAGGTGGTGTGAAGAACGCGCTCGCGAAAAGACTGTTCACGGCGTGAGTGGCATCAAGAGCCTCGGACTTCTGCATCTAGGCGATCAGTATGTCGACTTGACCTTCCGCTCTGAGAAGATGTTCAAGAGTCGCCGTGACGCGCTATCGCGACAAGTCGACTTCGAGCCCGAGCTCTGGGACTTCTTCGACTTGACGAACATCTGGGAACGACAGGAGAAGGTCGCTGGCACAAGCATGGCTGTGACAGTGGCTGGCGTTGTTGGTGGTCGCATGCTCGGTGGCGTGGGCTGGCTTGATGGCGCATTGACAGCAACCAAGGTCGTGGGCGCGAACAACCTTCGAAGAGCCTTTGTACCAGGTGTGATCTTGGCAGTCGCCCTCGGTGTGTCCTATGCAATTTCGCAAATTCCGCAATCTCTGCCGCGACGCCTGAGCACGAAACTTGCTGCACAGCTCGCGGCTCTGGACTACACGCACTCGAATTCTCTTCGAATAAGTTCTGAAGTGCGACGGGCACTCAAATATCCTGCCGACAAGCTTCGCGAAGGACTGCAGCGCAACATGGAACATCTTCAGGAAAAGAAGCGCGAAACAGTCAAGATCCAAACCGAGAACGAGGTAGCCAGGAAATACTTCGGCAATCTTGTGCGGGAGAGCAACGACATCCGCAGTAGAGTCGAGCGGGTAGACCTTGAAGGGCCTGCTCCTGGCATCGCTGCCAGTTACGATATGTGAATGAGTTCTTTTTCTTGAGTAGCAGCGAAGCATGAGATGGCGTTTAAAATGGGCTTTGAACTTGGGCAGAGACCTGGGACACACAGATTATGAAGATATCCCCCTGGCGACTTTGGCGCATTGCATGTAGACGTACTCTTCTCAGCTACATAGTTTCTGAACCAAGACCTCGTAATCATTTGTATCCGTCTCCATGCATATTTCGGACGCCGATCCTGTGGTTGCTCGAGGTCAAAGTCGTGCCCCACGTCGGCCTCACATGCGCAAGGCAATCTGACCTCTTCGCCTTCACCTCAACATCTCATCCAACATGTAACCTACAGCCAACCGCAGCGCCGACTGCGCGGCTCAGACAACAGCAATAATCATGAAGAAGACGCTGCTACTCGTCTTCATACACGGCTTCAAAGGCGATGATGCGACCTTCCATAACTTTCCCAAGGACCTCCGCGCTCTCCTCTCACATTCGCTGCCAAAAATCAACGTCCTGTCCGTGCAATACCCGAAATACGAGACAAGAGGCGATCTGAAAGAGTGTCTTGCAAGACTAGTAGAATGGCTTCAGAACAAAGTAATTGATCTCGAGGTCGCGAATGGGACACCCTCGCCAACGGTCAATCCATCGGTACACGTCGTGCTATGCGGACACTCCATGGGTGGAATCGTTGCTGCAGAAGCACTCCTCAGTATTGTAAGAGATGATCCGGTGCCTCACTCAGATTGGAATCCGACTGGAAACAATACTACTTCGACACCACCACAGAATGAGACAAGTACGCCGCCGCGAGAGACTTCGAGGCTTTTCTTTCCATATATACGTGCTGTGCTGGCATTCGATACTCCATACCTAGGCATTTCTCCAGGTGTTCTTGCACATGGAGCTGAAGAACAGATCAATCACGCATCTACAGCCTACAAAGCTTTCGACACCGCTAGCAACTTCTTTGGTTGGAACTCCCCGAAATCCACCACACCGATCGCAAACGCTTCAACTCGAGGTCTTCCAGCACCAGAAACTGCTGCGAACAAAGCCGGTGGATGGGGACGTTGGGGTAAAGTTGCAGCCTTCGGAGGCGCAGCAGCCGCACTCGCTGGTGTGGCGGGAGCAGCGTATTTGAATTGGAACCAAATAAATCAAGGTCTCGCATGGGCTAGTAGTCATCTAGAGTTCGTAGGATGTCTTGCTCGAGGCGCAGAACTTCAGAAACGAGTTGAAAAACTCGTACGTCTAACTCAGACCCATGATCTAGGATTCGCGAATTTCTACGGAGCGCTTGGAGAAAAAGTCACGAGTAAAACGAAATATGCTGGACAATTTCTGGGTGACGATCGAACGTTCTGCGTTATTCCTAAGAACAGCAAGAACAAGATCGAGAGTGCTGGGACGAAACACGATCTTCCTTCAACTGATACGCCACCACCGTCTAAGAGGCGGAAATCCAATGACAACGAGCAAGAACGTTTGGAGGCAGAAAGTGAGCAAGTTCAAGAATTTGCCAAAGATTCGTCTAAGAGTAAAGGAACTTGGATCAGATGTTGTAACCAGGCTGCGAATGACGAGGTAGCTGCACATACGGCGATGTTTGCGCCAGATGCGAATCCGGATTATCATGCTATGTTGCCGCGGGCGAGAGATCAGATTGTGGAGTGGATTGATATGGCTTGGTATGAGGAGTCTCAATCTGGAAAGGAGACTGAGCAAAGTACGACGGCGGGAGACGAAGGTGATGTTGGACATGAGCCTGAGCAGGTCGGTGAGGAGGCTGAGGATTTACTTGGCTGAGTAAAGCACGACAGCGTGAGATGAAGACATGAACCTGAGCACATCGCCGAGGATTTACTTGGATGAACGATTTAGATGTTTCCAGGATAGACAATTTCTTGATACCCAGGATCGGACTAAACCTCCAAAAGAACGAGTATGCTATGCCACTACTGAGCTCGCACCACAACCAAAGAGCGCTGAAATCAGAGCCATGCTATCCTATCTAGGAGAAACTCCGCGCTGTATCGTGAACTTGTTATCTTCATCTTCATCATCGTCAATTATAGCGCACCCATCAAACAGGTACGTTGCCAATTCCATTGAACCGCAAGCCCGTCTCGCGCGAGCACACTATGACTTCGGCGGACTGAGCGTATCGCGGTTCAATGGCAGCATACCAGTCTCTCGGCCAGACTTCTCGGGGGTGCTCGCACCAGCCGGTGTGCCCAGACCAGAGAGTGGACTGATGGCGCCAGACGGTGGAACTGGTATTGAGATGTCTTCAGGACTTCCTGGAAGAATTCGATCGGGCAAGCCGTCGATGTGGATTCTCTTCGAGCTGTTGCTGTACGATGCCGGGATGATCTCGATGATCTCGTCGCGAGGAAACTGTAGGCTTGGAATGTCGTGCGCTGAGCATGCCATGAGGTAGCCGTAAAGCACTCGCAAGACGGACTCGTGGGCGATGATCAGAAGGTCGTTTTGTTCGCGTTCGAGTTCGAGAATGATGGGCTCCAGGCGCACCGCTAGATCGTGGTAGGACTGTACACAAGTCAGTAGATGGCAATAATAGTCTCACTTGAAACACGTACCTCAGCTCTCGGGTATCTGTGGTGGTATGGATCCTGTTCGTGTTTTGCGACTTCATCGGGGAACAGCTCTCTTATCCTCCGCTCGCTGAGTTTCTCGCAGATACCTGGGTTAAGCTGGCTCATCTGACTACGTTGGCGAACGCGATAGCCCTTTTGTTCGAGGAACTGAGCAGTCTCGACTGTTCGCTTGCGAGTCGACGTCCATACGTTTAGAGGCTTCAGTGCCGTTGACTCAGGTGCTCCATTCCTGATCAAGCTCTGGCGTTCCATTTCCCTATGTGCCAGTAAGGCTTCCGTCATTTTCCGTGCGTAATCCTGTCCTTCGGCGCTTAGGTGAGCATCGCCTTTGAATGTCTCCTCATCTCGGGTAGTGCCAGCTCTCACAAAGTACATTTGTCGGCTTTTGATATGTAGGTTGAGGAGATAGAACACGATTCGTTGCGACAGATAGCCAAAATTGCATCGATTCACAATCACTCGTTCTCCAGCGTTGATCATCTTGACATAGTGTAAGTCGCGCTCCTCAACAGGCTCGAAGTGAGGTATTCGGGCATTGATTCGTCTGAGATAATCTTGAACAGCATCCTCTGGCTTCCACCCGATGTAGTCGGGAGAGGTTATCTTCACAGACCGAACATTCTCCTCGATGATTCGGTCGTCGGTGCAGGCTGACTCTATGAAAAGCGTTTGCACGCCATGCTTCTCGAACTCCTTAGCAAGTGCTCGGCGGCCAGTAGCCAGAGGATTTACGGCATCATATATTGCAATCTGGCCGTTCTCGTGATTGAGGAAGTTGAAGATATCTTCTCGACATTTCTTCAATATCTTGTTACGCAGTAGGACAGAGGACGTGCTGGCATTGACGTGAAAGTAATCCTCAGGTATTTCGCCCTTGGCACCGAGAAAGCCACGCCTGTAGTCACCAAGATGGAATATGTGCGTCTTGACTCCAAGCCAGCGAAGGTAGCGTGCAAGAGCGACACTGACATGCGTCTTACCACGAGCAGGAAGACCAACAGTTGCAATCACTATCCGTCCAGAATGGAACAGTCGTCCAGATTCAGTCGAGTACAGCTGGGCAGGTGCCATCGACTCTTTCTCCGGCAGATCATGGATGGCATCCACATAAGTGCTGGATCTTCTTCGAAAGTTGGGCGCTGTGGCCGCCACATCGGCGGTGCTGTCCATCTTTAGTCAATATGTGATCGAATCGTGGTGGTTGTCCGATGTGACTCGAGCGATGAGCAACGCCGCGGAATTGAGTTCGCGAGAATGGAAATGAACATGAAACTCACAGCAAAGTGTCCATGCTGACTGCCCTTGGTTCTGCGATCCGAACGCAGTGCAACTCGCTCTCACTTTCGCTTGGCTTCACTCAGCCTCGCTACCCGGTCCCTCACTGCAGCTTCCCTATTTGGAGGTACGCGGTTTCGGAGATCTGGGTAGAGGTGACCAGGTTCCTGGCAAGTTCGAGATGTTTGTATACCATTCACTGTAGAGGCCGGCAAACTCAGTCAAAGCCTAGATCGAACAAAGGCACCCTCGGCTGAAAGGCTTTGGAGACTGTTATCAAGTAGCTCCAAAAGCAACAACTTCAAGTTTCGATGAGCAACTCCCAGCAAGATGATGGAAGGCTTGGCAGGCCAGCTTTATGGCGGCGGATACACCTCGGTCGCAAGACAATGAGCTGGAGTTGTAGGAAGTGCAAGGTGCAACGATGTCGGAAGAAAGCAATATGTATGAGGTCGGCGTATTATGAGAGGCGTATCGTAACGACGCGATACGGCGATAGCCATCGAATCCGCGCGGAAGCTTCTTGGAATAGCTGAGTCTGCAAGTCCATTGCAGGCCACCGCAGATCCCTAGCCCTAGCGACCGCCGACCGCGCCAAGAACGAGCTTTGAGGCTCTCTCGTCAAAGTTCACGATCTGCTCTGCGAAGCACGAGACTTTGAGCTCCCATCGATACAGCCATCCACCTCCCGCCATCTACCTAATCCACTGAGGCATCGCCGTCGCCCAGATACAACAAATCAGGTCTACTATACAAATCTGACGACGGACCACTTTTCACAATGGCGACGGCGCCTCCTTTAGAAAAGCCTGCAGTGCCAGCAGAGATCGATGCGCTTCCGCCAGCAACCCTTTCTCCACCGCGCACAAATGGCTTCATCGACGCAGTGTTCGACACATACCGATCGATACAGGAGCGAAGAGAAGCGCTTGGTCTGAGCAACCCAGGAACAGTAGATGGGATCGCGAGAGAGGTGCAAAGAGATGTCTTCCTTACCAACCAGACCTTTTCTGGTCTGCGAGCAGAGCTCAACAAGAGCTTCTCCATCTACCCACTCTTCCAGATCAGCCATGCCTTTTCGAGCGGCTCGCAAATGCTGTCACCTTACACATTCTTGGCTCTCTACGGCACAAACAACGTATGTATCTTGCCTGATCATTGCAAAGCTTTCATCAACTAATGTCTTTCAATCCAGATCCTCTGTCAAGCTCAATTAGACTCAGATGCATCCTTCTCCGCTCGCTTCAACTCGCGACTCACCAACCGCCTCATCTTCAAGTCTTCAGTACAGATCCAGCCTTCGTCAGGCATGAACCCGGGCGGAGCACAGGTCTCGCTCGAGCAAGATTACACTGGCGCTGACTTCACCGCTTCCCTCAAGAGCATTAATCCTAGCATTCTGGAGGGCGAATTGACAGGAATGTTCATTGGGTCGTATCTTCAGAGCATCACACCAAGACTATCGTTGGGCTTAGAAGGCGTCTGGCAAAAGCCAGGTGGTGGCATGGGGCCTGAAGCAGCTTTGAGCTACGCAGGACGATACAAGGGCGACGACTGGATAGCAAGTGCTCAGCTCTTGACTCAGGGTGGTCTGCAGTTGAGCTATTGGAGAAAATTGATGGACAAGGTGGAGACTGGTGTTGATGTCAACCTTCAGTTCGCGGGACTGTCTGGAGCAAACGCCATGATGGGTGGCGCAAGGAAAGAGGGCGTTGCGACTTTGGGTACCAAGTACGAGTTCTCGCGATCCATCTTCAGAGCACAGGTCGACAGCCAGGGCAAGCTTGGATGTCTGTTGGAGAAGGTCGTCGCACCACCTGTGCGAGTAACATTCGCGGGCGAGCTGGATCATGCTAAGGTGAGTCCTACACATTCATCTCATTCTCCGCCGGATACTAATGTTCATGTCTAGAACTCTGCTAAGCTCGGTCTCGCGGTATCGATCGAAGCGACAGGCGAGGAGCTCATGGAGCAGCAAGACAAGGTCCAGCCGGCCTCTCCACCTTTCTAATTGCAATATTAGCAATGACTCCCGGCATTACCTGCCGGTCTTGTCACTCTTCTCTCTGTATATTAAAAGCTGTTGGCAGGCCTTTCTCCGCATGCAGCCACATGCGGCTAGCTCTAGAGTTGTCATCGGGCCTGGGCTGGGTAGCGAATGGTCATTTAGCATAGCATGGTGTAGCGTGGAAGCAGGCGCTGGGCTGTGTTTATGCTAGCTAAGTAGAAGCATGAGCAGTGGCGAATGTACATTTACAGTCGGTCGATGATGAAGAAATATCTACTACGAGAACTTCATGCTCCTATTGTCAGCTCAGCTATCTGAAAGTCATCCTGCCAAGATAGGCGACTTCCGACAGCTATTGAAGGAAGGAGCTCTTGAGCGCTCGACTTGAACTCTCACTCCTTGACAACAACACACCAAGACTACGCAACATGGGTTCAATTAACAACACCATCGAGATCCCAGTAATCGACATCAGTGCTCGCAATACCGAAGCTCCAGAACAACTACTAGCCGCTGCCCGTGACTTTGGTTTTGTCTTCATCTCAAACGAAAACGAAGCGGGAATCTCACCAGATCTAATCGCTCAACAATTCAAGATCTCAAAAGAATTCTTCGCCTTGCCCACAGAAATTAAAGAACAGGTCTCCATAGCATCCAACAAAGCGGGGAAAAATCATGGATGGCTGTCTCAAGGCGTAGAGAAACTTGATCCTGCTACTCAGAAGAGACCTGATGTTAAAGAGTAAGAAGAAGTTTAAAACCCACCATCTCCTACTGGACAATCTGAGCTCACGTCATGATAGGGCATTCAACATCTCCCTCCCCAACCCGGACGGGACTTTCGACCAACCTCTCCCAGAACCCATAACCTCCAACCTATCCAGCGTAATCTCTTTCGAAAACGCATGCCACGAGCTCTGCCAAAGAATACTCACTCAATTCGCCATCGCCCTAGAAATCGAGTCCGACTGGTTCACATCCCGCCACGATCCATCCAAAGGCTCCCTAGGCTCAATTTTTCGATACCTGTACTACCCAGCCCTATCATCTTCCAACGATGACATCGACATCAGAGCCGGAGCACATTCAGATTACGGAAGTGTCACCTGTTTATTCCAACTACCTGGACAACCTGGACTGGAAATAAAGACTCCTAGCGGGGAATGGTCTCCCGTTCCTGTTGATCCGTTGGGAACGGGAGGGCCACTTCCGATCCTTGTGAATATTGGAGATTTGCTGGAAGATTGGACTGGAGGGTTACTCAAGTCAACGGTTCATCGTGTTGTGTTTCCGAAGGAGGACGCTGGTGACAGGTATAGTATTGCGTATTTTTGTCATCCGCTTGATGAGGCTTTGTTGGAACCTGTGCCTAGTCGTATCGTGAAGGAGTTTGCTGAGAGGAGTGGCAAAAGTAACGGGAAGGTGGGTGTTACGGCGAGGGATCATTTGATGGAGAGGCTGGCTGCGACATATAAGATAAAATGAGTAAACGACTTGTGTCTTGCTGATAAATGATGCTTTTTCCTGCCTGAATTGTCTGCCTATCGCTATGCTTGATGAAATGTCTGTCCTCGAGCTAGAAAAACTGATATGGGTATCTCTAAAAGAAAAGACCACGCTCTGTTCATATCGCATCATCTCTGAATCGTATCATCTCCCGGCCCTTGCGGGCATTCCCGGAAAGACAAAGGATACAGGACTGACCATTCTGTCGTACACTGGTCATCGCGGTTTGCCAAAAGCTAGATATTGATGTCGTAATAGATGCAGTTGTCGTGACGCGGGAAGATCATCCATCGCTGGAAATCCCCTTAGTATCCGTTAGTGTTCTGAGGACCAAGGAGGTACTCCAGCATATCATGGCCGCCTAGCTGTGGGCCATACATGGTTTGGTCCACATCGGCGCCAGACATGTTGAGGATAGGGTCAAGTGGTAGAGCAAGCCAGTCCTGCGGGTTGTCGAAGTTGCCGTTAGGAAAGGCATCATAGCCACCAGTACTACCATTTGCGGATCCAGGGCCATTGATATTCTGGGTATTGGTGGGAGAAGTGCCGGAAAAGCCAGGAGGCGGCATGACGGAGTACTGGTTGTCGCCGCCCATCAAGTCGTACGTCTCGTTCGAAATGCCGTACGTCGCAGTGCCTGATGCCATGGTAGCCGAAGGCGAGACCATATTGAAATTGTTATTCCAACCTTGTCCGTTCTGCATTGCGCCAGGCACAGTCTGTGGTGATTGTGCTACAGTCGATCTGCTATTCGAGTAGGGTACGCCGGCATTGGGACCGAGACCAACATTGTATTGACTCTCACGCCGACTCTTACCAGCACGACCATCGGCAGCAATGCGTACTAGACGAGGTCTGAGGTTTTGAGAAAGTGTATCAAGGAGGTCAGCGAAACGACTAGCCACGTGGACATCATCGACGATACAGCCTCGCAATGCGCTCACTGTGCGCTCCATCAGCTTGAGGGAGTCCGTGACATCTGCTTCGGTAGCACCGAGCGCGAAGGACTTGAGCAGCATGATAGCTACACTGATAATGCGGAAATAAGTTCGAACTGGCGCATGTCGAAGGAAGCCATCGGGTTCAAGATCGTCGGCCACAATCTTGAGCAGATTCCTGGCAGCATCGCCCACAGTGTCCATGTATTTCCGGTCGCCGCCGAGCCATTTGGAAAGAGTTGATGGAGCAATCGCGAAGTCGGTTCTTGGTCCTGAATTGGCGTCTGCGACCGCTGCGCGCGCCATCTCGAGGGGCGGGTCAATGGGTTGAACAGGAGACGGATGGTCGTTTGCGCAACGCTCGGCAACAGCTTGGAGAGCCAGAGCATTGATGTAGCATCGGCAGTACTCGTATTCGATTCCCAAAATAGCTCGCATATGCTTCGGGATTGATACGCAGTCATCAAAGTCCTTCTTCCACTCATTCAGTGGACCAGCGAATTGGTCGAGCGCACGCTTATAGTCGCCGTTTCGAATCAGATCGCGGGTAAATGTCTTGTTCGCAAAGATCTTGTTGTTGCCCTCACGCATAAGCGCGGCCATTCGAAGCCAGAAGTGGAATGTGATCTCGTTGATACTGTCCTGCTGGCCATCAATACGGCGTCTGAATTGGTCGCTGTCTTCCGGCTTGCTATAGTAACCAGGAAGCATCGACGTGAGGCCCAGACGGCCGCTGGTCTGCGTGACATATACGAGCAGCAGATCGCGAACGTTGCCTCGTCGCTTATCGTACTTCGTAAGGTCTTCTGCCGACAGGGAGTGTCCATCTGTGGCGCGAGCATGTCGCTGCCATTCGCTCGAGTCGAAGACGCCGATCTCCATGGCAAGCGACATGGCCATTCCTAGCAACATCCAACACATGCGATCGCTCCGCCAGCACGGCTCAAGCCATGCGTCCATACGATGGCCACCAATGCCTTTTGGTACACCATCTTCTGAACCGATGGCGGGGGTGCCCCAGGCTTGTTCAGGTACCATGAGATCGTCATCGTCTTCATCAGGCGGGAAATGCATGGCACGAGGATGCCACTCTGTTAGCAGTACGAGGGACTCAACGCTGCCCAGAGTCCTCAGGCCTTTGCGCAGAAGAGGGTTAACATCGCAACTCGGCTGTGCTCCAGGACCGCCAGCGCCACAGAAGCCACCTCCAAATTGCTCCTGGCCCCAGACCACACGATTGATCATGCCTGAAAGATAAGTCCATAGCTTTTGATGGATGGCATAAGGCCTGCTGTGAGACCCCGGTCCATCGAGTTTCATATGGCGAGAGGCGATCAAGAGCATCGTGACAGCAAGCATCGGTTCCTCCTCCAGCAGATTCTTATGAGTGCTTGGATGCTTAAAGTCTGGTATTGCAACAGGCGTCAGTGGTGACAGGTGTCGATAGAAGTACAGTATGTAGTCAACGCCTTCCTTTGCTGTCATCCAACCAGCGCGTACGAATTTGAATCGTGTCCAGGCCTTGATCGCTTCTGCGTAGCTTGCATTGTCAACCGGCATATTCTCGATAATGCTGTTCGCTGGGGCAGCACCGTCTGTTGGGGTCTTCCACAGACCGTCATTCTGGAAAGGCGCAAGAGGACCATTGGTATAGCTGGTGCCAGTTGGCACTCGATTCAGGATTGGACTGGACGTAGATGCCTGTGAGCCTGCTGTGAGACCAGCAAAACTAGGACGTATTCCACTGCTAGTACTGTCGCTCCTATTCAGGCTAGCCATTCCAGCCTGGTACAGCACTTTGAGAGCATCATGGCCCCCATGCACTTCTGACTGCTGTAGTATGAAGGCCGTATGCTCTGCTTGCTTCTCATCCTCTTCGCGGTAGGCAATCGGCTGCGGTGCGGTCGGTCTGCGGAGCGGTTGAGTACGTCCTATCGAGCCGCCAGGCGTGCGAGGCTGTTCTGGATATTCGTCGTCTTCCAAAGGGCCATCATCGACAGGCGGAGGCTCAGATGTTCTCAATCGCTTGCGGTTGTGCCGGATCTCATAGACAGGCTCATCACCAGCCTCAGAGCCGGTATTATCACCGTTCTGGGTCTTCTTCTTGCGACGAGTGGCAGAGAAGTAGCATTCCTTGGCTTCGCGACGACATCTCGTGCATGGGGGGTCGTGAGGATTATCTACAGATCCTAGGTCACAGCGTACTTTGCGCTGCCTGCACGGTATACATGCTGGTCAACCTTCATGTTAGCACTTCGTACTACACACCTTCGAGTAGATTGATTCACATGATACATACCCTGATACGTGCGCTGATGAACCGCAGGGTTAGCATTCTGTGGTTTTGGCGGAGACTGTGAGCTGGTGACACCATACTGCACGTCGCCGTTCGACAGTGAGTATCCGTTGGTCGCCATGGTCGCTCGCGTGGTTCAAAGAGCTGCTGAACCGCAGCAAAGCGCCTTCGGTGTAAGCCGCCCACTATATGATGGTGGGCCTATGAAGGCCGGCCCGGATAGATACGCAGGGACTATTAGAACTCCTCTCGTTCGTGTTCCTTCGCTGAACGTGGGGTAGTGTGCTTCGGAGCAGATAACAATTGCGGCAAGAGGTCGTGTCTCTCTCAGGTGTTGTTATTGGGTAGCAGGATGATGCAAATTTGGATGGTGTGTTGGTGATGATTCATGCTCATCTTAGCGAGTTCATGCGTCGATAAGCATCAGGCTGCTGGTTGTTGCTGATTTGGTTGTTGTGCATTGCAGAAGAGTTATCGAATGTCCGGCAGCATCTAATAGCCGACGCGGTGGCTATGACCAACACGCGCCAATCGCTTCGGAGGCTGTGCAGCTCACGTGGAGCCAGGCTGAGATCGTGAACTCAAGGTTCACAAGGCACGATGCGTGTATAGCCGAGGCTTCACGTGCGCTGATGTTGACAAGGAAGGCATGAGCAAGTGAATAAATGAAGACGCGCTCGGGGAGCTGGAGCAACAAGAAGCTTTTGAGCACCTCGCTGGGTACTCATATCATCATGCTAACGGCGAACTCATCTGCTAACGTGCTGATGTGCGCGGCAAGGCAAACGAGTTGCGCTACAATCCAATGCTGGTCGCTGCTTTGGGATCTGTCTCAGAACCACGCTTCAAGGTTGTGCAACCTTCACGTGCATCACAATATTGTCAACCCCACGCTTATCATGCTGCCAATAAGTTGAGAGATGTTCGCATTGATGCGACATTCCTCGCCAATTCCAAATCCTGCCATGCTTGGGCGAGGACACTGCTATGTTGCACGAATGTGCTGCGCATGCATCAACTCGTACGAACGGCACATTTGACATGGCCTTGACGTGGTTCATCGTGCGTCTTATCTGTGCTGAATCCTTAATATGTAAGTATCTGCATGGAGCCGATGCGAGGAGAAGCTTGGCCCATTGCTTTGAATCAATGCTGTCGTAATGCGCGTCTGACGACTGTGACAGGTGCAAGGATAATTGCAGATTCGCTTGAATGTCATATCGCAACAGTCGTCCATAGTCGAGTTGTCAAAGCCAAGCTGAGCGTGTCTGGCCCGCTGAAGCAAGGGATGTGTTGTCAACCACTCTAGACTGCCATGACACGAACGAGGAACTCCGTCTCCTGCCGGTGCAATTATCTGGTGCCACGGACCAAGCAAACAACCACAAGCTCGCTTCACCTGGCCTGCTTCGGCCGATCTGAAGATCAAAGAGCAGGGACTGCTGCGATCAGCCTGTATGTCATGTTGTGCAGACAAGCTCATTGACCAATGGCGCAATTAGTGATTGACGCCTCCATCTCATGGATCTTTTGGTCGTGATCTACTGTGTTTCGAATGCTCTCGCGTGACGAGATCATGTCGCTAAGAGAGAAGTCGTCGCTTGCCATCGTGAAGGAAGACCTTGGCTGATTCTGCTCTCTAGTAAAGATCGTGCAAGCCAAGCTGCTGGACACACCTAAAGTGGCGAGCGATGCCTGGATAGCCATGTCGTCAATCGGTTCTGCGTGTGAGGTTCTCTTTCTGAACTCATCCTGTGGTGGACGCATTCTCCTTCTGCAAGTCACTTCAGCTTAGGTCGAAAGAATTAACCTCAATGCTTCACCTGAAGCAGCCCAGATTCATCAACTCTGCTTGACGTCATCTGCTCTGCTCATGAATTCGTGCTTCGCGGAATCAGAAGTGTGTAGACGCTGATAGGAACGATTCCGGAGTTGATTATCAGAGCATCTGGGGTCTGTGGAGAAAAATTGCGGGGTATAAGTGCCGAAGATGTAAAGACTGCAGTGGAGTCCAAGCTGAATGAGGATACAGTATGATGCTAGAGCCACGTAGTACAAGATGAAAGAAAGTTCAAGGGAAATACTGGTTTGTTTCATACCTTTGCAGCAATGTCCGCACCGTATCAGCCTCCACGCTTCATCCCACCCAGCAGCTCGGTACTGCAGGACAAAGTTGTTGTCTTGACAGGCGTAGGTGATATGCTCGATCTCAACGCTCAACACGCAGTGACAGTCGTTTAGGGAGCGGCAGGAATTGGGTCGGCCACTGTTCGTCTACTACATCAAGCGGGAGCTCATGTTTTCTTCGGCGATGTCCTTGATGACGAAGGTTCAAAGCTCGAGAATGAGCTTTCTGGATCAGGGCCTACAGTGAGATACGTCCGATGCGATGTGACCTCGTATGAAGATAATCTTCGTCTCTTCGATGCCGCCCTCGATGCTTTCGGGCGAATCGACCATGCATGGAGCAATGCTGGCATCGTGGAGCAAGGCGACGTCTTCGACCCAAGTCTGACTCTGGACGACGTCAAGGCAGAGCCGAACAGATCTTTGAAGGTGCTGGATGTCAATCTGAAGGGACCTATTTATTTTGCTCGCATCGCTAGCGTATACCTTCGTCAAGGTGAGCAGAGCGGCGATCGAAGTCTGCTGTTCACCAGCAGCGTAGGTAGGCAAATCCTGAGTATCATAATTCGTCCCGGCAGAATTTCACTGACATGTTGTTTCCTTGATGATAGGTGGCTTTAGAGAGGATCCTGGACTGTAAGATTCCCGAGCGCTATATGATATGACGCCTTTGCTGACCAAGTGCGAGCACAGCTGGATATATGTCCCGACCAAGCATGGAGTTTTGGGCCTTATGCGAGTCGTCAGAGACCGATTCGCCAAACCTCCTTTTTCGCTACGCACGAATGCGATATGTCCCTGGGCCACAGTCACCAGGGTTTTTGAAGGTGTCAAAGATATCTGGGAGAAATCGGGACTTCCGAGTAATCAGCCGGAAGACGTGGCCAAAATCGTTGTCGGAGTCCTGTCAGATCCCAAACAGCAGGGTGGCGCATTGTACGTTGAGGGCGGGCGAGCTTGGGATGTCGAGGCCGGATTGCTTCATACACGCCCGCAGTGGCTTGGCGAGAGGCAGACCAAAGACCTCGATGCTGGGACTTTAGTGCTAGGCAGTGGCGAGGATTGGGTGAAGAATCAGTAGCGCTCATTCGACTCGCTTCTGCATTTTTGGCTCACGAATGCTGCCTCTCACCCAGTCTGGGACAAACGCTTTTATCCCAATCTCTTTGCCATCGTCACTTTGAACCAAGAATTTGTCTTCAGGCTGGAAAGAGCTCGGCTCACTGCTGACCTTCAGATCGGTCATTTGTTCCAGTCGACACATGCCGAGACCAATGTTGCCGACCCCTGCGATGAGCTTGCCCGTGCTCCGCTTTCGCTTGTCGTCTCGTTTGATATCAAAGCCAGCCATTGTCTCGGCGCTTATGGCCGATGAGCTATCAAACTCTAACAACTCGGGAGCATTCTGGCCGTGCTGGTACAGAGAGACTGGAAGGATCCTTCTGCGCACGACACCAGTATGATGCGTGCGTATAGTCAGTTCTTGTCCGACATAGCAACCCTTCTTGAAGTCGATACCGCCCATGATGTCAATGTTGCAATTCATTGGCAAGCAGTCATCTCTCGGCATTTCTTTTTGACCTTCCGGCACACCTCTTAGATAACGCCGAACTGTATACGCCTCCAAAGAAGACTGCTCCAATTCTTTCAGAGCATCTTCGACCTGTGCATCTGACAGGATCAAACGCTCGCCCATGCCAGGAGCGCGACAGTCCGTGAGACTTATGATGCCTTCATCTGTCTTCGGCTGTCCATGAGCTGTCCATCGCTCGCCCTCTCGCCAGAGACTCCAGACTTCCAGCTCATCAGACGCAATCAAGCGTAGCTTGAATTTCGATCGCAGCTTATGTCTTTTCAAATGCTTCATCAATACATCTGCTTGCTCAGCGTCAACTTCCACTAGATATCCCGGCTCGTCATCTGCTCCTTGTTGCTTGTGCCATTGACTTCCTGGCGTCGGATAGACGAAAGTATCGTGGAGCACCTTTCCTTGGGCTGTCAAAAATGCAGCGTAGAATCCGGCAGTAGACTCTGGGCGAACATTATTGGTTATTATGCCTTGCAGAAACTTTGGTGTTTCTTGACCATGTAGAGAGATTAGGCGTCGATTCGAGAGCTTTGCTGCTCCGGACGGCGGATGTGGCTGCGGTGCAGTCTTGCCAGCAAAGTCGGTTGCGTACAGACGACGCGCTTGCCGCGACAGACACCGAGCGCATACGAAGGGTGTATTTGATGGTCTACTAAACATGGTCGTCGCTGGTGGTGGTGAGCAAAGATCAGAGAGAAAGAGCTGTCACTCAAAGTCGCAGGCCGCGGCTTCACGACTTGAGCTACTTAGTAATCATCGTGAAATATTGACGTCGTGAGAGTACAATAAGCACGTTTTGGACGATGAAGTTTTGCACAAGACCATGGTCTGATGAACTGCCATCATGGGCAGAGTTGTTAATAATCTGCACTAGAAGTGATCTCGCTGTGTGGGTATCTCGAAAGCACTATCGCATCCAACGCCTTGCAAAATGCTACTCCGGCTTCTTCTTGAAGCTACCAAATGAAGGTTTTCCTTTTAATGCAGGTTGAGCCTTCTCCAGTCCTTTCGTGAACAACCATCGATTGTAAGCAGCTTTCTCCTTTGAGGTAGAGCTTCCATCGCTTGCTGGCGGCTTGGGTAAACCTTCAGGCTCCTTGCCGCTGGCCCAATCTATGCCCCCGAAGATCCCCCAGTCAGCTCGCTCAGTGTCTTCTTTGGCCAGTCGCGAACCTTCTCGTACTGCCATACTCGCGGCGACGATATTCTCGAAGATAACCAGCGCCGTCATATACTCCTTCCTATGCTTTTCTCCATCAATCTTGATCTTCTTAGGCTTGGGACTGATCACCACGTCTTGAATCTTCCCAAAGCGTTGGAAGCGTGACTCCAAATCTGATGTGGTGACATTGATGGACGGAAGCCACCTCACCTTGCACGTCCGATCCATCTCAGATGGGGCTGAAGTTTCGTTGACCGGGACGGGCGTTGTCGGACTATCTGCCACCTCTGCCTTCTCTGCATCTTCACGCTGCTCACGCTCTTGCTCTTCTTGAGCCTCCTTCCTCAGCATTTCCTCTCGCTCCTTCCTTCTGCGTGCTCCGTCTGCTGCCAATCGCTTCAGTTCTCGCTGGAATGCCTCTTCTTCCTGTGCTTCCTCACGCTTTCTCTTGAAGCCTGCGACGCCAGCACTTTCCCTCCGCTCCAATTCCTCCTTCAGCGCTCGTCGCCTTCCCTCATACGCAGCATCTCTTTCTTTCTTTTCTTCTCGCGCACGACGAGCATTATCGTAGAGTCGCCGTACGTCCTGGTCGGACAGGACTTCATATGCGATGGAAAGCAGGTGAAATTTGTCGAGAGCGGCCTGATCGCTGCCAACTTTGTCCGGATGGTACTTGAGGGCTGTCTTCCGGTACGCGCGCCTTATTTCAGACTCTTGTGCCGAGGGCGCGATGCCGAGAAGTTCGTAGAAGTCATGCGACGAGGTCAGAGCCTCTTCTTTGAGGTCCGCCATTTTCGTTCAGATCTTACAGACCAGTCTGTGCAGTCGGCGATGGTGAGCTCGAAGGTTGGTTGCTATAGGTCAAGTTGCTCTCATCGATCGTCCTGGTAAGAGAGGCGTCCAGCGCGATGTAGATTTGTCACTGCCGACTTTTGCATGTCGTGGTTAAGAATTGAAATCAATGTGGAAGGAAAGCTCACTGCTTTGTGGCCTCGCGTCGAGTCACACAGCTGCAGTGCAGTCGCACGACGGAGCCCCAGATCTACCAAGTGGACAATAGTACTTCTAAGTCGCTCTTTCCTATTATAACCCTTTACTTCGCATAATAATATCGACCTTAATAATAGCCGCGAAGCTTACTTAGACTCGCTATATCTTCGACCTTAGACTCGCTATACTTTCTACTAATTATATTATATTCTAAGAGCTACCTAAACGCTAGTATACTCTACTATAACTTTAAATAATTATAACGGTATTTAGCGTATAGATATTCTTATAGTAGCTTTAGGCGCTACTAAGGCGACTACTAAGGAGACTAGTAAGATAGTTTTATTATATTTATAAGCTTATTTACGATATATCGCTATAGACTCGCGGCTAATTTCTATAGGTTTAAAACTCTCCGCTATCTATAAACTATAAATATTTAAGACTTCTAGTACTATAGCGAGAAGATATAGTAAGATCTATTAGTTAAAACTAAGGATAAGAAGACGAAGAAGATAGTATTAAATAGGCTCTATAAGTATAAGGCTACTAGTATAATTATAGAGATATCTAAGGGTAAGGATAGCTTATCGCTATATTACTACTATACGAGGCTTAGCGATTCGTATAAGTACTATATTAAGAATACTAAGGGTAAACTAGTCTACGCTTATTATAAGTATAAGGGTAAATTAGGTTATACTACTAGTATTATAAAAGAAGACGAAGAAATAGATAAGGATATTAGCGAGTTAGTAGCGATACGGGCGCGAGTCGAATCTACGGAGGTTAAAAATATATTTCTCGAAGAGCGAATTAGATTACTAAAGGCTAAGTTAACTACTATCGATAGTAAGGTAGTTTTACTTAAATTATTACGAACCGCCCTCGCGATAGGATATATATACCTCCTATCTAGGTAGAACTTAGCTTAGATAATTAATATTCTATATACTAATATCGCGATAGTCCCGTATCCTATAGCGCCTATTAAATTAGTAGTTTTATTTATATACGATCGATTAACTACTATACTAATTAACCTCTAACTAATACTAGAATTAATAGAGTTAGGCGAGATTACGACGATATAGACTAGACGAGGACGATTTAACTCTAGATCGTAACGATTAGCTATTTAATTACTACGATTTAGCCCCGCTTCGACTTAATCTATTAGTACCGATTTACTATACTTTCGTACTAGTCGACGGCCGCGATCTACCGTATCGCTAGTATTATAATACTCCTTATATATACCCTCTTAGGCTATTTACCTCTATCTAGGTAGCCGCGAGCTAGAACTAGCGTAGTATACTTACGACTAGCTTTTATACCTACGCGACTAGCTATTATACTAATAAGATTAGCTTCGGGAAGGTCTACTAAGCTTTTAAAAGTAGCCGTATTAATACGTTTATAGTTCTTATTTAAACTAGTACTATAAAAGCTAGTATTAATATTCGAGTACTCGCGCTATTTTAGATTATATACTAATAGCGCTACTCCGTATAATAGCCTTAATTACGCTCCTTTACTAGCCCTAATTATATAAGTCTCGCTTCTAACTCCCTTAGAAGCTATTACTACTTAAGCTAGCGGTCTAACCGCTCTAGCCCTATCGTAATCTTAGACTACTACTAATAGAACTATATATCCTACTTCTCTATACTTATATCGAGTAATATATAGGATATAGCGATATATTTATAATATAATTAAGAGCGAAATAAGGTCGTATCGACCTACTAGCCGCTTACGTTCTATACTATTACCTAGTCGTAGGAAACCCTCCTCCCTTAGCTACTAAGATCTACGATTTAAGTCTTAATACCTTAGATAGCTCTAACTTTCTAGGATAGTAGGTCGTAGATAAAGGCCTCCTAACTAAGGCTATTAAGGAACTAAAATTAGCCTTTCTTATAATTCGCGACTTCTTCTACTATAAATAGTATTATCCCGAAGTATATTCCTTAGTAGAAATTAAGCGTATAAGATTAGTAGAGTAGAGAGTATTATTAGTATAATCGAGGTCTTCCTATACGCTATTAGTAGTATAATAGCCTCTACGATTACTATCCTTTTCCCCGCTAACCTAGTAGAGAGCTTCCCCTTTAATATAAGAATAACTTAATATAGCTTAGTTATTACTACGATCTATTATTAGCCTAATAGATAGCTAGTAGAAGTAACTTTAAACTCGACCTACCTCTAAATAATTTATAAGTATACTCCCTTTAGTATTCTATTACTAACTTTCTAAGGGATTATATTCCTAGTAACCGCGTTAGTTATCCTTATTTAATTCTTTACTATACCTACCTATAGATAATAATCGAGGTCTAATAGATAGACGTAGCGATTCTCTACGTAGCCGCCGCCGTAGTCGCTACTATAGCGATACTAGGCGTAATCGCTACGAGCCTTCGGTAGAAACTAAAGAAATTAATTAGAAAGAGATTCGATAATAGTAAGAGCGCTAGCGTTTCGACGTATTAAAGCAATCGGCTTAAAGATACTGTATTTAATTAAATAATATAATTATTAAATTCTTAATATAATAGGGCGTTACTCCTACTTTAAAAGACGTAGGCTCTTATACTAGTTAGAGTAACTAGAAATACGATTACTATAACTACCGCGACTATAAGAAGAACTTTTACGAGTATATAGAAGACTACCTCTACTAATATTAGTAATCTTAGCTTCGGAGAGTAGGTCTCGCTTTAGATTATAGCTACTACGACTTACTATAAGATTAGTCTAGTCGCCGCTTAGATATATATAACGATTACTATCGTAGTTATTATTACGATCGAAGATTATATCGGAACGCTAGAGATTTAGACTCTAATAGTAGCGATAGTAGCTCGTCTAGCTATACTAATTATAGCGAATATTATTAGGATTATTATTAAGGTTAAGTTAAAAGATTTAGTAGAGCTAACCGCTACGCTCGTAGGTTACTATTACTATTAGAGAGTCCTTCGGATAATAATAATTATAGTAGATATAATCGCTATAGCTATCGCTATATATACCGCTATAGATACTATTACGATAGGTCTTCCTCTTCCTTAAGCTTAGAGGAATTAGTATATAATTAAGCGAGAGTTTAATTTAATCTAGCGCGTATAGAGTTCTTTAACCTAACTTTAAGTATAGCGGAATATAGTAAAGGCGATTATACCTTAGTTAGTAATAAAATAATCTATTACTCCGTCTATACCTTTATTTTAGTAGTTAAGGATTACGCTTAGATAGTTAGTTTAGAGGAGGTCTACCTTAATATATCTCTCTATTTCTATAGTATCGCTTAATCCTAGTATTAAGCCTAAATCTCTAACTACGATCGTCGATACCTTTATAGTAGAAGAGGTATTAAGCGATAGGAAGAGCGACTTAATAAGTAGTAGAAGGTCTCTATAGTTAAAGTAATAAGGCTACTCGATTAGTAGTCTTATAATTAGAAGGATATTAAGGTAGGGAAGTCTATTACGGACTATATTATTACTACTATACGCTTAGCTAGCGATATAGGATTTAATAAGGAACTTTAAGTACTATAAGTATATCGACGCCTAGAGCTATAGTTCTAGGAGGCTCTATTTAAGCTAGATAAAGATACTACTATAGACGAATTTATTATAGCCTATAAGAAGAAGTTTTATATTTAGGAGTAAATAGCGGGCGGAATAGGTAAGAACCGTATATAACTTAATCGGTTAAGGAATAGTCGTAATTTTCCGCTAAGGGCGGCCGATAATAGTCGTAACTAAAGAGAGAATTCTAACTAAACTAAGACGTTAGGTAACTATTCTAACCCCTATATTTACGTTAATAGATATAACTAGTAGAATAATTATTAAGATTTAAATAGAAATAGGTAGTAGAAGAAGATCTACCTACTAAGAGATATAAGGTAGATTAATAATAAGCCTAATAATACGAATAATACGAATAATAACTTAAAGCTACGCTAGAATAATCGTCGCGAGTAAGCCTACTTCGGTAGTAAGAATCCTATTAAATAAGCGTACGATCGCGATACTAAGTCCCTAGACCGAGACGATTACTAGTCCGATTAAGAGTATACCGATAGACTAGAAGATTAATAGTATTAAGACGAACTAGAGTAGGGGTATTTTAGCGACGCTAGCGGTAATAGCTACTATACTAATCTATACTACTCCGATTATAGAGTATACTTTAGTAGAGTAGGAACGCTACTATTAATATCCTCTAAGAAACTAAAGCTACTATCGTAGTCTTAAACTAAGATCCCTATAGTAGTATAGCTATTTATTATAACTAAGTATACTTATAAGGTCTATAGCTAAGAGTTCTTATCTAGTAACCTCCTATACGCGTATTTAAAGTACGATTATTTAAGGAAGATAGTATCGACGCCTCCGGTCTAATAGAGATTACTAGCTCGCCCTAATATTTAGAAGTCGTTAGCCCTATTATTAATATAACGAGGCTATACCTTTTAAAACTTCTAGTATATAATATTCCCGTCCTAATTCTCCCTAAAAGGAGTAACTAACTAGATCTACTTAGATACTAGTTATACTATAATAATCGGCGATAAGGACTTTATACTTTAATAACGCCTTAATATTAAGATACTTTAACTATATAAGCCGCTCGAAATTAGAGGTATCGCTAGTACCTAGTCGACTTCTAAGTATATTCTTCTAGATTTTTATATTCTATTAATCCTATTAAATAGGGAAGTAGTACTAAGCTATATAGTACGAGAAGTCTACTTAGTACTAAAGCTAAAGGCTAAGATCCTAGTTAGAATAAATACGATCGCGATTAAAGGAATAAAGATTAATATACTAATATATAAAGTAATAGTATTTAGTTAGGGTAACGCTAGCTTTAAAGTCGCGGTTAAGCGTAAGAAAGGTAAACTAGTACTTAACCGTCTAGTTTATATTACTAAAGATATTACCCTACTACTATATATAGTTACGATAGTACTAATCTAATTCGCTAGTAAGCTCCCGTATCGTCGTAATTTTATACTTAAAGTAGGCGTAATACTATAGCTATATAGATCTATATAAGAATTATTAACTAGTTCGCCGCTATTAGTTTCTACTTATAACTAGATAGTCGACTCGAATTTCTCCTATATATAGATACGTAACGATTCTACCTTTAATATTTTAGTTAAAGCTAGCTAGCGGATTAGGACCCTACTCGATACCTCCTTTAAGGGCGTATTCTATATTAATATAGGCGACTATAGACTAGCGGCCCTAAATCCTAATACGCTA
>JAASFE010003866.1:159863-170572 GCA_013365205.1 Pseudocercospora cruenta
TCTATCGAAATATAAGTAGTAGATCTTTATTACTACGAGCTATATAGCGAGTCTTATAGTAAGCGTCCGTAGCTAGAAGTATTTCCGCTCTATAGTCTAATCGAATAATTTAGGGTATTATACTACTATTACGAAGCGTTCTAATATATTAAGCGAGTATAGAGATAGCTATTTAGCTAGTAATACCTATATAGATCTAGACGATATACCGTAAATAGACGTCGATAGCCGCGTAGATCTATAAACCTTAATACTTAAAACTATAGTAAGTATTTATAAATAGTACGTAATCTAGACCTAGAATTATAATTATACTATAATATTCTTACGCCTACTCGTAGCGGACTCGTAGTACTTTAGAATTTAGCTTACTAGTAACCTAATATACTCGATCTCTATACTTAGTTAGTAACTAGTTAGAAATATCTAGAAATAGTTTATAAGTTAATTTCCGCTAGTAAGTCTACTATAAGTAGATCTACCTACTTATAATATTATATTTCGATTAGATATAGGTATATAGATATCTTCGGCTATATATCTCTACTTACGATCTTTCTAATTCCTCTTTAAGTACTACTTCTATATATTCTATTATAGCTTTAATTCTATTAGCTAATATCTTCTTATATAAACTAAGCTCTTTATATAGATATATATATCTCTACTATCTAATATCGAATCTATCTACTTATAGTATTATAATTATATCCGTATCGGTTAATTATAGAATATAGAAGGTATAAGTAATACTAATCTTTAAGGCCTTAATATTATTAACTAAGTAATAGTCTATATAGCGCTTATAATAGATCTCTTAATCTCTAAGGCTTCGTTAAAGTATTTTAGTTAATATAGAACGGCCGGTTTCTCGTTCTAAATACTTAATAATCTCTTCTATCGAAGTACTACTATAGATCTAAGTAGTAATCTAGAGCTTTTAAGGTAATAGATTAATACGTAGATCTATCTTACGAGTAGATAGCGAGTATTAGCGAATATAGAAGATTGTTAGAGAGTATAGAAGATATAGATTAGTAGAAATGCGGTATACGGCTAGAAAGTAGCATTGTCTACTTAGTATACCTGGGCCTCCCTATTCGCGCCCGTGTTTTGGACTAAAACACCTCACCTCAAAGCTCCTTACCACTTCCGGCATCTTTTATCTGTCTGCTTAGTTCGGCATCTATTGGCCATGCCCATTGTATCTACAAAATCACCATGACCGATTACGACAAGCTCAAGGTCGCTGACCTCAAAGATCTGGTCAAGGAGCGCGGCATCACTTCTACCGGCCTGAAATTAAAGCAGCAGTTTATTGATGCGCTGGAAGCGGAGGATGCAAAAGATGAGTCTGGAGAGGGAGATCAGGCAGTGAAGGAGGTGGAGGGAGAGACGGCAGCGGAGGAGAAGACGGAACCTCCGGCAAGGACTGCAGGAGAAAATGGAAGCGGAAACACTGCGAACGCGGAAGAGCTAGAGGCGGGCGATATGAAAGAAGATGGCGCGGGAAGCGATGCTGAAGTTTCGAACAAGAGGAAGCGACGTAGCGCGACGCCGCCGTTGAGCGACGAGACCGTCAGCAAAAAGCTCAAGACGGCTGATGAGGAGCCTGTCAAGCTACCCGAAGATGTCGCTACCGAAGCTCCAATTCCTATGGATCAGGATTCAGAAACGGAAAAGAAAGTGCTTCCGTACGGCAGCAGCGATGGTGTTGTGGAAATGAATGAGTGTGAGGCAGACACCGCCACAACCCAGGCATACGACGCAGCAGGAGAAAAGCACTCAGAACCACGTCCGAATGCTGACGAAGATGAGGACATGGAAGTCGATACTTCGTCGCCGCCTTCAAGACACCCTGTCACCCGAGCCCTGTACATCAACAACCTCATCCGCCCTCTAAAGCCTGAACATCTCCGTGAGCATCTGCTCGCAGCATCATCCTCCGACGATTCGGTAATAGAGATCTTCCATCTGGACAAGCTCCGGACGCACGCTTTTGTTCTCTTCGGCTCAAAGTCAGCAGCTGTTCGGGTAAGAGCAGCTCTTCACGATAAGGTGTGGCCGGATGAGCCGCAGCGCAAGGCTTTATGGGTGGACTACATTCCCAACGAGAAGGTGCAGGAATGGATTGACACCGAAGTCAACAGAGAAGCTCGAAACGTACGTTGGGAAGTCGTATATGAAGAGTCGGAGTCAGGTGTGGTTGCATCGCTCCAAGATGTAGCTATGACTGGCAGGAAGCCCTCGAATGCCGGTGGCCCTTCATCAATGCGACCACCAGTCAGGCATGGAGAAGGGATGCCGAACGCTCCTTCAGGCCCGCGAAGACAATCATCACAATCAATACAACCACCGACTCCGCAACGAGAGAGGGTGGCTCAGTCCAAGTCATTCGACTCGCTCGATGCAAACTACAAATTCACGGAGTCGAAGCCCAAAATCTACTATCAGCCAGTGCCGCAAGAGCTTGTAGAGAGCCGCCTGCAGGAGCTTGCTCAAGGTACAAGCCGGGACTGGGATGATCGACAAGCAGATCCATCCCTATATGCCGAGGGCGAGCTTC
Source organism: Pseudocercospora cruenta (assembly GCA_013365205.1). NCBI lineage: Eukaryota > Fungi > Ascomycota > Dothideomycetes > Mycosphaerellales > Mycosphaerellaceae > Pseudocercospora > Pseudocercospora cruenta. Next base: position 162,430 of record JAASFE010003866.1, read on the forward strand.
GAAGATATACTTTTGAGGATGGCGACCGGCTTGTCGATGGCGGTGCTGACTTTGGCCTTTTTGGTCGAAGGCCAGCGGGCCGAGGTGGCTTCCGCGGACGAGGTCGTGGCGACAGAGGAGGCATCAGAGGAGACCACTACCGCGGTGGAGGTGCTAGGAGGTAGAGTCCCAAGAGACGTCGTCGCAACGATAGCGCAGTATCGTACAGGTCTCGTGCGTTCGTCACAAGACGCCGTCGCAGCGATAGTGAATGCTCTCACCTCAGCGATACCAGGTCAGGAAGTTCAAGGGAACTTGAGCTTACATATACTCACGCGCAGAGGTTGCGCCATCGCGAGAGACGAGATGCAGAGCACGTGGACCCTACTATCAGGGCTGGGATACTAAAAGAGCTGACAAGGCATCTAAGAGATCATCGTCAAGCTCCCATTCGCCAGTGACCATCACCTTGGATACGTAGGCATATTACGCCACTTCATTCAGCACGGATTGCAAGCGGCAGTACGGCTGGCTACGTTAAGTATGTCTCTCAGAAGCACAAGGGAAACCTCTGAATCAAGAGTGCTCGGCCTGGGCAACCAAGACAACGCATTCGAGAGCGACACTGGTTTACTAGAACGCCGCTACTGAACACGGCTAGGGCGCCAATACTGTGTATAGAAATCGAAAATGAAAATCTGAAAGAAGTCAACACGCGCGAAACAACCCTTTCACATGCAAGAACAGGTACAATACTCAAGTCGACTGCCCCCGAGCTCCAGAGACAATCTGAGAGCGGAACAATTGAAGGCATAACCCACAAGAATTGAGATCGAGCCATTGTGGATTTGAGCAAGGCGTGGCCAACAGCACGGAGCCATCAAGGTTTGATCAATTAGCGACCTCTCCTTTTCATACCTCTTTTCAGCTCTTCAGCATACTCATCTTGACCGGTTTCTGCTACACAACATGACAGCTTCAACGCGAGACGAGATGTGAACTTTTCTCATCGGTGCAGCAGAGGCCATTGTCCGCCTGAGCATGATGTTGCTGCGTCCTCAACCGGCTGAATACCCAATGCTCTCGGCGTCGGACGGCATTTGAGCGAGACCTGCGAGACCGCTCGAACTGCCCCACCGATGGAGAACCAGTGGGGAGTACTGAATGTAGACTGACATCTAAAAGTGATTCGGAACGACACAATTTGTGGGCGTAGTCGAAGCTCAAGTATTGACTGTACCTCCGTAGTCAGATCCAGTCCCTACAGCATACACGCATCCTCACGAATACACCCAGCCTCTTCCCGCACCTTCACCCGAACCGCAACCATGACGCTCGACAGACTCTCCAACAATCGCGCGGTGCAGATGCTGAATAAAGCTGCAGAGGGCAAATATGGTGTACTCGGAGTCGTATCCTACAATCTCGAGACTATTGTAGCAGTCATCCGAGCAGCGGAAAAGAAACGCTCGCCAGTCCAAATCCTCCTCTTCCCGTGGGCCTTGCAGTACTCGCCATTATTCATCGATCTCGCAGCAAATGCCGCTCGCAAAGCTAAGGTCCCTGTGACTGTGCATATGGATCATGCACAAGATCCAGAAATCATCAAGCAAGCCTCACAGATCAAGGCTGCCGATGGTACCCCTGCTTTCGACTCGATTATGGTTGACATGTCACATTACGAGAAAGAGGAGAATTTGGCAAAAACGAAAGAGCTTGTTGCTTTGTGCCATTCGAGAGGAATTTCGACAGAAGCCGAACCGGGTAGAATCGAGGGTGGAGAGGATGGTGTTAAGGATACTGCTGAGTTGGAAGGCATGATGACGACGGAAGAAGAGGTGGATGATTTTATTGCTACTGGAATCGACTTTTTGGCTCCTGCTTTTGGCAATGTGCATGGAGATTATCATGGTGTTGAGAATATTCATTTGGACTATGATCGGTAAGAATAATGAAACGCATAAAATTGTGCTGCATACTGACTTCTGTTCAGATTAGAGACAATCCAGAAGAAAGTTGGTGGTAGAGTGCAGATTGTCCTGCACGGCACAAATGAGTTCCCACCGGACATCATGGCGAAATGCATTGATCGCGGCGTGACACGAATCAATGTCAACAAGCTCGTGCTCGAGAAGTACAATGGCTACGTTGCTGAGAACACAGGCAAAGTGCCTTTGACACAGCTGATGGAAAAGGGCACAGACCTCATACAAGAATTGACAGAGAGGTGGATGGACGCTATTGGCAGTAGTGGAAAGGCATGATCAGCACAATAGAAGCAACATAATCTTCGCTGTATGTCATCAAAGCTATACAATGCCTCACTTCTTCAAAGTCGCCGCAAAATCCTCGACAGCACTCTTAAAGCTTGAATCACCTACAAAGCCCAAACTCAGCGCTTTCGACACATCAAACGTAATCGGCCAGCTATCGAGCATAGCCTTGATCTCCGGACTCGGTTTCTCCCTCTTAACAAGCTTCACAGCCTCCTCCCCTCCAACCTCTCTCAGCGCATCCAGCATCTCCTTAACCGTCGAAGTAATACCCGGAAGCAAAACCTGTCGAATATGCGGCGGCATAGCATCGTTCTTCAAGCTCAAAGCATGAATCAAATTCCTAATCAACGTCTTAGGAGAACAAAGCCAAGCCTTGAAATCATCATCACAAGGCAAAATACTTTCTTTGCCTTGCAGAGGCTCTCGAATAATTCCACTCATCCAACTACTCGCCGCTTGAGTAGGTTTTCCAGGTCGAACAGAAATTGTAGGGAAGCGTAACGTGAATCCGTTTATGAAACCTCGACGATTGTAATCGTTGATCAAATACTCGACCATAGCTTTCTGAGTCCCATAACTTCCCTGAGGCGTAGGAATCGTCTCTTCAGAGGGAACTTCTGGAAGTGGTTGTCCGAATATCGCCGTGCTGGACGCGTATATCCAACGCACACCTGGAACCGTCTTTCGAACCGCTTCTAGTAAGTTCAAAGTACTGTGGAGGTTGACTCGATATCCTAGGTCGAAATCTGCTTCGCTGCCGGCTGACATTATTCCGTGGAAGACGTACATTGCGTCTAGGTCTTTGGAGAGGATGGATTCGGGGGATTCATAGATGTCGGCTTTGATTGATGTGGCATTTTCGCGGTTTGAGGCGGAGGCTGGAATTGGTGGTTCGAAGATGTCGGTTAGGATTACGGTGTGGCCGTCGTTGAGGAGGTGTTCGGCTAGGAGTTGGCCGACGAAACCTCCTGCTCCTGTGATGAGGATCTTCATGATAATGATGATGGCGGTGGATTTGAAGTCGTTGTTCTGAGAGTCTTCCTAAGCTCTATATGCTCCGCTGTTTGGAGGTTGTATGCCTTCAAGCTCTAAGATGTGACTAGAGCCAAGACGTGAGTGCAGTCGTAATAGTAGATATGATTTTGACCCGGATTAATTTCCACAAAAAGTCTCAACTCTCGTACCCCCAAAGCAGTTCAACACGCCACGAAGCTGTACAATGACAGCGAGTTCGCAGCAAGCTCGATGTACCTGACATGTCCCGCCGGTAGAATGATGAAGCGAGCTTGGCAGATTCCTCCGTCGGCGTTTGAAGTTCATTCACCTACCTCTTCGGCTTCCCGACCTCGTCGAACCTTCCCTCTTCGGCATCTCGGCACGATGTCCCACCGTTTCTCAATCACCTCTCCAGTCTTTTGCCTCCCCGTGGGTACTCCAGTATTCAACTTCATGGCATCGTGAGCCTTGTGGATCAGAAATGCAGCAGTACCCACTCATTGCAGCGCAGCGGAAGGTGTTGACGGTAATGATATCAGATAAGTGCAAATCTCTTCACTCTCACTCTCTCTTGAGAAGTTCTCTCCTTTCCGTACCTCAGTATTCCAAACCGATCACAATGGACCACGACTCAAAAACTTTCAGAAAGGATGACTCCGAAAGGCAAGAAATCTGTCAAAGCCTCGACAAGCCTACCGTAGCCCTCAGCAATGCCACAAATCACGAACAAGCAATCCACTTTCAGGACTTCGCAACAAGAGACGAAGCATGGGTTGAAGAAAAGAACAAGAGAATCTTGCGAAAGATCGATCTGCACTTACTTCCATTGCTGATTGTGATGTACCTTCTCAATTTTCTCGACAGGTCGAATTTGGCACAAGCACGAGAAGGAACTCTGGAGCGAGATCTGGGCATGCATGGCACGGATTTTAATCTGGCGACTTCGATCTTCTTTATCGGATACTTGCTTATGCAGTTGCCGAGTAATATGTTGATTACGAGGGTGAGGCCATCGATATACCTTGCTGCTGCTACTACAGTTTGGGGGATTGTGTCTACTTGTAATGCTGCGACGCATTCTTTTACGGGTCTGGTTGTTGTAAGATTCTTTTTGGGGTAAGTTACTGCAGAGATCGCGAGGCTGACTCTATCATTTGAGGGCGACTGAGCTTCCTGATGGACAACTTCGCCTTTCATCTCCGTATGTCGAACGCCCGCTGACTTTCGCGCAGATTCGTAGAAGCCCCATTCTTCCCTGGCGCCATCTTCCTCATGAGCAGTTGGTATACAAGAGCCGAGCTTACCCGCCGTGTCGCATGGTTCTATTCAGGCAATGCTTTGGCAAATATGTTCGGTGGTCTTCTTGCAGCGGCCATACTTGGAAACTTGCATGATGCGCACGGCATTGCTGGCTGGAGATGGCTATTCATCGTAAGGACGAGCATTGTGAACGAGTAGACAGCAAACTGATGCTTTCATAGATCGAAGGTGTGATCACGATCGGCCTTGGTCTAATCGCTGGTTTCTTCCTCCCGGACTATCCGTCGACGACGAAGTGGTTGACTGAAGAGGAGCGCTCCTTCGCTACCTGGCGATTGCTCGCAGATATTAATGAATCGGACGAGACCCATTCAACAAGCATCTGGCATGGAATCAGATTGGCTCTTAAAGACTACCGGCTGTATCTTTTCGTTCTATTGCAGCATTTGAGCTTGCTTTCGCAGACATTCCAGTACTTCTTTCCAAGCATTGTCAGCACGCTCGGATACGGCAGCATTGTCACGCTGCTCTTGACAGTACCAGGTGAGCTAGGTAAAGATTGAAGTATCTCGATAGCGTACTGACTTATGAGCAGTCTGGTTTGCGACGTTCCTCACCTCTTGCTGTGTTACCTACACCGCCTCCAAGACCAAAGATCGCTCCCTGCACATCTTCGCACTTATGCTAATAGCAACAATTGGCAATGCCATCGCAACAGCAACAACCAACCTTGGTGCTCGATTCTTCGCAATGTTCCTAATGCCAATGGGAGCTGTCTCGGCATATACCATCATTGTTCCGTGGGTAGCGAATTCCTTTCCACGACCGCTGGTAAAGCGATCAGCTTGTGTAGCCATTGCGAACATGATCGGCAACACTGCATCGGCTTACGGCTCATACATGTATCCGAGCTCGGCTGCTCCTCAATACATACCAGGTGGAAGTGCCAATGCCGCAATAAGTCTTTGTGTTGGACTCTTAGCACTAGTATTGCGAGTCCTGCACCAGCGAGAAAATAAGAAGCTCGAGACGGCCGAGGAGGAGGGCGCAGGTACGGAGGGTGGCGAAAGGAGCGCTGCTGGTTTCCGATATATATACTGAGTAAGAGCGTAGAGACAGCTCAGCTCAAGCAATGAGGTCGAGGCGCTTTGCTGCCTCCCGCTCCTGTTCTGTCTGCTTTTGCGCCTAGACGAATTTCATACATCGCTCGTATGTCCGATGACTTCTGGTCTTCTCTGTGCCTTCCTGTCCGCCATGCGCCCAATTGTCTCGAATGAAGCCGGCGCAGTGCACTGTGTGATTGTATCCAAAGATGGGCTTGATCGTGCCTTTTGCTTTAGTGGCGGCTTGGTGCATGAGTCGCCACATGTATAGGCAGTGGTTAATATGGTATTCGAGAGGCGGCCAGGCAGTTTCCAAGCCGAATTGGTCTGGCTCCAGCTCAACTGTGCCCAGTACATTTGGATCTTGCACCAAGGGCTGCGAGTGCTCTGCATCTGCATACCACTGCCATGGACCCGAAGAGAGATACTCAGATGCCAAGGGCTCGTCGTAGCAATGTGGATGCGTCCAGGCGAAGTTCATGATATCGAACACGCAGCCAAGTGCCTGTGCCTCTGCAGGATTGCTCCCGCAGTGGTACTCCGTCGGTACTACATTGGGCGGAAGCTCGTAGCTGTTCACTGAGAGCGGATATTTCGAGTGAATTTGCTCTGCCTCCGCTGGCGTCTTTGGTTGTGATGAAGCAGGTCCAAGTTTGATCACAGCCAAGAACCCTGCCATCATCAAGATAGTCGTGATGAGCAAAACGAGCAGATGCTTAAAGACCTTGCGAAACCATGAATGTCGTCGTTCTGTTCCTGTGGATGAATCCGGCCTCTCGCTGTCTGTGTCTGACCCCTCCACACTGCCATCCTTCTCTGATATCAAGGAATACTTCTCATTTGACATGAACAGCTGTTGAGCTTTATCTGAGATCAGAGTGATGTAGTCAGTCATATCGACACTAGTTCTCATTCTCGAAGGTCAGGACACCTAGAATGATGGAGCAAATGTGAGAGGCACCAGATACTGCGTTGACGAGCAACTTTGGCGAAAGCATGAGGCACATGGCTCCGGACATTTCGTGGTATTACAACACCAGGCTGGAACCCCGCCAGATCGTTGGGCTCAGTCAGATGGACTCGCCAGACTTCCGCAACGTTGGTCACTCTGTGTGCTCTGGGCTCGGCTTCCGCAAGTGCAAGTTCCTGTAGCTACCGGAGGTCGTAGGTGTGTACCTTAGCTACGACACAGGCCACCGCCATTCGGAAATTCTGAAGCCAGGAAACGGTAGGCCCATCTGCTGGGCATACAGATAGACAGAATCATGTGCGTACGAAGCATCCAGAATCGGGGATGATTCTAAGAGACGAGGAAATCTTGGTCTGAAAGTCGCGAATGATAAACTCGGCGCGACGTTGTTGACATAATCTAGCTCTTATTTGTCTTGAATCGCGGCATTGTATGATGATACGGGATCTTCTTGAACGTGCTTCCAATGCAAAGCTTTCCTACTTCGCGTGTCTATGTCAATAAATAGTAGCTGCCCGGATGCGAGTTAAACAATGTGTTGTAGACGGTGCGAGACGAGAGTGCGACTTCTGTTCTCGATACACTCGCTATTCTTAACGACAAAAACCCTGAGCTTTTGAGCCGCACCCTCTCAGCTCTGCCTGCTATACTAATTAGTTAGTAAACCGAGCATTTACTATCGCTCTATATAGTCTATAGTTCTAATAATTGGTATTATTACTCGTTAATATCGTTGCTATCGCTCTACTAAGTATATATCGCTCTAGTATATATTTATAAATATAGTACCTTATCGTCGCGTCTACTATATACTTAAATCTAGCTATAGCGCCTCTTGCTAAGTAAGCTAAGCGATAAGGCTATTATTAAGTATCTATTACTTAATAATATATTAGTAAAGGATATATAGCTATTATAGTATCGTTAGTATATAAATAAGTTATTTATAATAGTAAAATATTATAGTATAAATATAAAGAGATATAGTACTATATATAGCTATAAGGGCAAACTAGGCCGTCTAAAGAAGATACTACTATATATAAGGGACTTTATAATAGATATTCTTACTACTAAAGATATAATCTAGATAAATAAAATATAAGACTAGTATTATAGTATTAAATTATAGAAGTATATTATCTTATTCTAAGTCTATCTACTATAGAAGAAGGTATCTACCTCCTAGGTAGTATACCTACCTAAGTAGCCTCTATAATAGAATCCCTAGGTTCCTAAATATCTATAACTATATAGGCTATCCTTAGTAGACTTAGAGTTTTATTCTAGCTTAGTATTATTATAAAAGAAATTACTATATCCCTATTCTTAGTCTCTTAATCTCTTAATTACTATATTCCTATTCTTAATCTCTTAATACAAGTTTAGAGCCTATTATAGTCGTTATAGGTATTAGTACGAATATTCGTCTTAATAGCTATATACTCGTAGTAGTAGGCTTAAACTACCTTATAGTTAATAGCGACGTTTAGGGATAATATCTTAACTTTATCCTTTTCCTTATTAGTACTAAAATTCTAAGGAATATTATCTACTAG
>JAASFE010003869.1:892-26694 GCA_013365205.1 Pseudocercospora cruenta
CTATCCTCGAGGTCGATGCGCTTGTAGCTGGTTCAGGAAATATAGCCTTCAAGCTTCTGGATGCGGATGGCCGAGATGGATCCAGTCACACTCGATCAGACGCTCGCAAACGAGAACACCGACATTGCGAAGGTGTACCGCCGCATCTATCGCATCAACCCAAAGCCCGCGTTGAACGCCACCACTCGAGCCCTACGCATCTACGATGGCTTCAATCGTCCAGCTCGCCAAGCGCAAGCCGAGCAGTCAATTAAGCAGCTCGAGCCTCTGACATACCCAGAGATCTAGGAGCTGGTTGTCAATGTCAAGGCCTATCCATACGCTCAGCACGTTAAGCGTGACATTGTCACTCACACCATGCACCGCACCATTAAGGATCTCAAGCTTGCCGATGCTGCGAAGCCGTCAGAGGCACAGATTGCTGCTGTTCAGGATCTTGTCTTCGGCAAAGGCGGCGTCGAGCTTGTCCACTATACCACACAGCAGTCTCTTGTCCATCAGGCCTACACCATTATGACCGGCAAGGTTCTCATCAAGGTCCTTCCAATCACACACGTCGATGGGTCTGCCGAGCGCTCGATCGACGTCAACGCCGTGTACGAGAAGATCATCGACGGTCCAGAAAAGGAGGTTGCTCAGGACTTCGAGAACTGGTTGAATATGGTCGACTGAACAACAAGGGATACTGTCAACCGAACAGCACTGATCGCAGTATTAAGAAAGGGTGTAGAAATGGACTTGCAGGAATATGGCTTCAGCTTAGCAGCCAGCGAGACTAGCTTCGGCGCATTCAACATTGCTCAACACTACAACATCGGAAGTCAGCGTGGAAATTTGAAGATCGGCTTTAGTGGGTATCCAGTTTGATGTTATTCGGGCGTTAGGCGAATAGGCGTTTCTGCGAAGTCTACATATTGGAGGGTGATGTGGCAAGTACCGAAGCATCATTATGTAGATTTTCTGATGGGTCTGATTTTATGGGATTGTGCTTTCGATAGGACTTTTGAGAGTCTCTGGGTTTGGAATGGGGATTGTGGAAGCATGATGGTTCGATCAGACTCCAGATAACTAGAGGTGAAGAGGAAGAGGAAATGGAATGCCGAATAACGTGCGACCGCCTTAGTGGCGTTTTTCGTATCCTTGAGTGGTGAAGGTGAGCATGCTCTGCAATATCTACTGATTAAGGCACAGATCATCAAGAGTGAAGACTTTGGTGTGCGAGGCAAAAACACATTTTTGGAGAAAACCGGACTTAAACCGACATCTCTCGCAGGAGTAACATCCCACAATTTGCGATCAGGATCATAACACTCGTGCAGAGCTGAGGTCGATCAAGCCTCAGAATAAATTGACCCAGACGACAGGTTCGCCATCCAAATCTTCATTCCTATCCGCCCAAGATCGTACGCCAGTCCCGCCACGACTCTGATTGGTGAATGTGCCTCCGACAAACAGTTCATCTTCACGATAATTCGTCAGGTAGATGTTGTGGTCCGCGAATTCTGCTCGTTTGTGATGATAGGAATCCTTGTCGGCGAGCAAGAATTGCATCGGTGGGACGTGGATCTTGTAGCCGACTGCGGAGCCGTTGACTTCGTTGCGAACTTGATTGTTTAGGACCTTGAACACTCTGCTTGTGGTTTGCTCCAGATCATAGCCACCTGACTTCGCAAGTTGAGTTCGCTTCACTGTATAGCCGGTACCGTGTGGGTTGAGGTCACTATCTCTGGGGAGGGCACGTGCCTCGTCGTAGACTATCTGATTGTCGCTCCCTCCAACACGTGGATCGATGCGGAGGGAGAAGAAGTGCTGATGGTAGGCTGCGAGTACACCAGGATGCACGACGGTACCAAATGGATTCTCGGCGGTTGTGAGTGAGGCGTCCAGTGGTTGTGTGGGTAAAATTCCTGTGGCTCTGTAATGCAAATGTCAGAGCCTAGCAGACGTCTTATTGCCGCATGCAGTCTTGCTTACCTGACTTCGTACGTTATATCACCCGAGAGGTTGAATTTCCAAGCAAGAATGTACTCATAGTTCGCCACAGTCAAGATTTGCTGAACCACCAACTCTCGATTTCGGACAACAACACCTCTTTTAGTGCGATAGTTAGTATGCTTCCAAAGTATGCCGTCATCCACCTCATGGATACAGATCGCATTTGGCACTAACTTCGGATTGCCTTTGGTATCGTTCACCAAGCCTGAGATGTAGTAGATCGAACCTAAACAATCACATCCTAGCTTTAAGTTGTTTGAAACTATACCTGCGCCAACGTCTCCTAGGTCAAAGGCGGCCTTGCGATGGTAAGGATGTCTCGGATCGGCGTATGGAATGGCCCATGTCTGACAGACTGAGTCGATGGAACAGCGGCTTATTGTCATAGTGGACGTCGTAGATGATCATACCCTCGCGAGCATTGAAGCCGATCTTGAAATCCCATTTCTGCCAGTCTATCGTGCGGCCAAGATCGGAGTAATGCTTGACAGTGAACGATGTGCCTTCGGGCTGCACGACATGGAGCGGCTTGAGACCCTCACGGAGTGTTTGTCTCTCAGGTACGTACTCATTAGGCGGACCAAGTTTCAATGGCTGTAATGGACGGACAGTATGGTCTAGACCTGTCGGCAGAATGTCTATCCTCAGGAGGCTCAGATCGACCGGTGACATGACTGGAGAGATCGGTAGAGGATAGGCATAATGGCATCCATCTTCCATGTCTGGATGCTTTGGATCTCCTGCATAAAGGTAGCATTGTACCAGGCCGAGATCGTCCCTTCTGTCGCCCTTGTTGATGCCATCGGAGCCTGCGTTTAACCACAATCAGTTGTAGCATTCGAAATAGTCTATATCACACTGACCATAGATCCACGGATCGCACACAATCGCTGTATTTGGAGATAAATCGAGTTTTGCCAACTCCTCTTTGACCCGCGGATGCTTAAGTACTTCATCTTCTATGGCAAACACTTCTTCTGGATCATTTGGAGCATGGATATGTGAGCCTAAACGGACATTCCTCTCTAAAGCTCTGGAAGTCAGGTTGACATGTGCTTCATGTAGTGTGTCCTAGACGGTCAATGAGCCTAAGTGATGCAAAGAACTTTAGAAGCGACGTACAGTGTTTCGAAGATAATACGCAACGTAAACGCGGCGATCGAGCGCTTGTAGAGATTTGCCACGTCTCTCCGCGTCCAAATAGCTGAGCAGCTCTGATTTTGGTGGTTCCAGAAGCAACATAGATTTAAATTGTAAAGATGTATGCTCTGGCCAAGCGGATTGCAATATTGCAGCACAATCGCGAAACTCGGCACCAGTCAGAGGTCCAAGAGGATGATAGATCGTCGTATCGCCATTCGAGCCTTCATGATCGTACATGGTCGCCATATTTGATGGGATAATGTCACGAGTATTGTGAGTCTGTGATCCAGTCCTGGGGATCGCTGATATTGTGACAGAGCGTGAACGTGATCGTGCGAAGTATGAATCTTGAAGCAAAGACAATACACCAAACAGCTGCACGGAACAAATGTACACGCAGCTCACAGATCCAGCCTCTTGGAATCCATGTCAGATCTTAGAGACCGTTCGTTGTTGTCATAGCGGACCTCCATCGCTCGGGCTGGCACTGCCCGGAGTTGCTTTTGGAAGCAAAGAAGCGCGTGACAATCCCGTAGTGTATGCAGAACAGGCGTCAATCGATGACAATATTGACCGAGCCACCTCGCTCCGCATTGTGTCTTTCAGATCATTGTCAGAAAAGACAATCTTCCTAATGCAGAAAATTAGGCGCTCGGGCCCGGGGAAAACGAATGCCAAGGGTCGCGTGGAATTCTTCCAATGGGCTGACCTCCACCAATGATTCTCTCCGCAGTCCGGGCATGGGGCGCATGGTGCGTGTTGACTTCAATGCTTGGTCTGATGCTGTGGTGCTAGGCTCGCGCACTCCGTGACTCTGCAAGCGCGCCATTGTTGGAAGCAGGCACGAGGTCATGCAGTCAGCCGTACAAGACCAATACTCCCCTGCGATGTAAGCTAGAGCTCTGTGAGAGCTCCAGGCCATGATCCGATCACTTGTAGCGATCTGTGTCCGGAGCGCGAGGACAACCTAGAAGTCTTATGCGATTCATCTATGCGTCAATTAGCGATGAGCCAGTATTTTGCCAGAGCTTCCATCGTGAACAGCTGTTGAGATATGTCATATGCCACAATTATACACACAATACGATAGAGTCTGCTCAACCAACGAAAATTTGTTGACCAGAAAGTCGCTAAGACATTGAAGACATGGGCGACATCGAAAGCATGCCGTCCAAATCGAACAAGGCGCCTGAGGAAGGCATCAATCGCACGGTATTTCAAACACACCCGTCATACGCCTCGATGGTAGCTGAGAGGCTCGAAATTGCAGATCGAAGCACTCCAACGAAGCAAGCATGGAATGACTTTGCTTCCGGGTACACCAGAGTACAGAGAAGTGCTGAATGGCTACTGGTCGAGACAGCAAGCAGAAAGTCAGCCATCGGCGATCTTTCAACCGCGCAATGCACAAGACGTCGCCTTCGCGGTGGAAGTACTGCAAAGTCATCGTACATCGTTTGCCATAAAGAGCGGTGGCCACGGCCGTTGGTTGAATGAGTCTTCGTGCTCAGACGGAATCCTGATAGATTTGCATCACATGCGACATCTGGAGCTCTCCGAAGATCGAAGATCCATTCGAGTTGGTCCCGGAAACAGATGGAAACATGTGTATGGGTTGCTTGAGCCGCAAGGTCTCATGGCTGTCGGCGGCCGAGTTGCAGACGTGGGAGTAGGCGGATTCCTCACTTCAGGCAGGTAATGCGACATCGAGCGAGAACCGCAGCCGCTAATTATCTTGTAGGCGGCATCTCGTTCTTTGCCAACAAATTCGGCTGGGCCATTGACAACATCATTTCGTTTGAAGTCGTCCTTGCGAACGGGAGGGTTGTCGAGGCAAGTTCGCAGAACCATCCAGATCTTTACAAAGCATTGCGCGGTGGTGGCGGGAACTTTGGCATTGTTACAGGGTTCAACCTGAGAGTATATCCATATCAAGGGATGTGGGGTGGCACTTTGACCTGGAGTTTGAAGGACTCAGATGCAGTCATGGATGCGTTTGTGAATTACTCGCTAGCGGACATCGACAACAGCGACAGCTCGGTCATCCTAGGTATGGCGAATCATTCCGGACACTGGGTCTGGCACGCGGATGTCCAGTACCTTGACCACCCAACCAGGCCAGAGGCTGGTCACTTGCTTCGGAAATTCCTGGACATCCCGTTACTGGAGAGCTCTACTGGTCCCCTGAGCCAGTTGTCAAGAACACAGCAGATAGCTGATCTCTACCCAGCAGGCCTCTATAATAGATACTGGACTTGGTGTACCAGAGCAGACAAAGAGATCCTAAGATTCTTCGCAGACACCTGGAAAGAAGAGGTAGCAGCCATCTCGGATGTGCCTGGCATTCTTGAGTCTGGTGCTTTTGCTTCTGTACAGTGCATCTCCCGCAATGTTCTGCGAGCTATGTCACGAGATGGTGGCAATGCTTTGCATCTCGACTCTGAACAGAGTCCACTTTTCCTCTTCGTGATGGAGCCCTACTGGTACGATGGGTCGCAGAACGATCGCGTGCGCAAAGCCGAGGAGAATTTGCTGATCAGAACGCAAGAGGAAGCTCTTCGGCGAGGTACATTCCACTCGTTCGTATATCAGAATTATGCGGATCCGAAGCAAGACGTCTTTGCAGGGTACGGCAAAGGAGCGGTCGAGTTCCTTCGAGGTGTCAGCAATCGATACGATCCTCATGGTGTCTTCCAGTATCAGAGGGCCTCCGGCTTCCATTTGCACGGAGCAACACAGATCGACGAATAAGCATGGTAGTGGCTTAAGTGAGAGCTGGCGCAGTAGTATACATGTAAATATAGACGTCTGCCAGGCTGGCTGGTAATGTCGTTGTGGAAGTCGAGGTCGGAGATGAAGCATCAGCTTCGTCATTCACTCGCCAAGACGCCAAGCAAACGTGGCTGTCTCGCGTTTAGAACGCGTGCTTCCTTCTGCAGTATAACAATCACAATGATACTCTCAACTAATGAAGAGTCTTTCACGGGACATCTTCACATAAATGTCACTGGCTCCGGCTGACATTGAGTACGCCCGAATGACCTGAGAGTCTCATTGCCCTGGCTGATCAAGATTCAGCCCACCCTCAGAATGGGACGAGATAATCCTGTCTAGCAGGCACGTCCGTCCTGCGAGAAACATGCAATTCTACTTCATATGCCGGGGATGAAGGACTAGACAGATACTCCTTCCACTGCAAATGCATTGCAGGCTGTAATGAAGCGGTGTGAGGAAGCCGAAGTTGCCCCAATGTACCTGGCAAACAAAGCATTGTTGACCTGCAGGACAAGGTCAGCACCTTGCATGACTGCAAGACTTCACACGTGCTATCACGGACCATGTTTCTGAGTCGATCAATGACCGACCGAAGTGAGCTTCCTCTACTCAAAGGCTTCGCAGCAAGATTGATCAACTGGTCTTTACGCAAATGGCTTCCATTCCCCTAAGTACTCTCGAGCCGAAACCCGATCACTCCCAGAATGCAGAGCAAAATGTCGCTAGAGCCTTGGACGCCGATGATCTCGAGGCTGATCACGATGCGAAAGAGCCACTGCTCGAGAGCGATGAGGAAGAGTCTGGATGTGAAGACGGACTAGGCGCGAAGTGGACAGTGAGAGAGAGCAAAGGCTGGCGGCGACCGGCGGTATGCTAGGACAACTCACAGTACGCATGTTCCGTGATTGACGATCCGAATAGATGTACTGGCTGGTTCCAGTCTATTTACTGTACACTTTGGGGTACGGCGGCATCTGGGTGCCAAAACTCGATCTCATCTACGATTTGACCTGTCGTACATATTGCATCGAGCACGAGTGCAACATCGCACTCAGCAATGCCCGTGATCCTGTTGATCAATGTCGAGCACCGGAGATCCAAGGCCTTGCCGCTGAGTTCGTTATGGTCTGCAATCTGCTGGGCGGCGTCATCTCCATCTTCACGTGTCCCAAATTTGGAGAGCTTTCGGACTTGTATGGACGCACGAGAGTTCTGGCTATCGGCGGCCTCGGAATGCTGGTCAATTGCATCCTGACGATTCTTGTGGCAACATTCCCAGATACCTTCCCGCTGCCGTGGCTGTACATGACCTATGTTCTGGAATCTGTGCTTGGGCCCTATGCTTCAATTATGGCTATTGTCAATTCTTACGCCGCGGATATTACGACGCCGCAGGAAAGAAACGTCGCATTCGGCTATCTTCAAGGCTGTCTGTATGCAGGTGTCGCCGCCGGTCCGCTGCTGGCTGCTGGCGTTGTTGAACTGACTGGAAGCATTGTGCTTGTCTTCTGGCTTGCTTTAGCTGGCGTGGTGATTTTCATGCTGTGCATGGGCTTTCTAGTCCCCGAATCAATGTCTGAAGAGCAGCGGAGTGCTGCGCGCAAGGCATATGAAAAGCGAAGGTCGGAGGATCCGGGCTCACTGTACTCGCGATTGAAACCACATAGCTTGGTCGCTTCTCTCAAGACGCTGTGGCCCACTGGTCCTGGAACATCCCGATATCTTCGCCGAAATCTGGTGCTTCTCGCAGCGATCGATACTACGCTAGAAGGCATTGTCAGGAGCTCATTCAGCATTATAGTTTACATCTCGATACTGCGATTTGGGTGGGACACGTCCGGTAAATCAATCTTCATGGGCGCCATCAATATTGTCCGGGCCGCTGGATTAGTCCTTCTCCTGCCACTCATAACATGGTACTTCAAAAATACTGGGAGCGGTAAACATGGTCAGCAGGTTCGACGAGGGTGTGATTCCTTCGACCTTGGCCTCATACGATGTGGTGCCATTTTGAACACAATGGGCTGGACAGGCTATTCAATGGCTACTTCGCCGATTTTGTTTGTAGCATCCGGCATTTTGATCGCTCTTGCGGGAATTGGACGCCCCGTAGTCCAGTCTTCGCTGACCAAGCACGTTCCATCGACCCAAACGGGACTCTTGATGGGTGCTTCGGCTTTGCTGTACGGGTTGATGCGAGTCTTGTCGCCGATCTTGATGAATGGATTCTACACGGCTACTGTCGGCGTGCTACCTGGAGCCACGTTCGCTTGCTTGGGTGGAGTTTGTGGAATATTGACTGCGTTCTCATTTCTGCTACGACCTGGCGTATATCTGGACGAAACGCAAAGATAACCGCCAGCAAGATCTCCACCTTTTACATCTTTGTGAGAAGGAATAGCACACTATCTTCGCGCTCGTTGCTCCACTCTTTTGAGACGACAAGGCCTGCGTCTCGGAACAACATTTCCAATTCACGATGATCATACTTGTATGATTGAGAGAGGAAGATGTGCTCTCCCTCGCAGATCTTGATGCTACACTTCGATTTGGAACAGTGGTCGTCAGCTACATCGAAGGACATGTTTCTTGGAGCTTTCACGAATCGCTGTATGAATGTCCTTAGCGAAAATCGTCACGAAGTCATGAATTTACGACATACCACATGTCTCTTACGAAGAGCATCCCATCGAGCAACATATTCCCATTCTCCAGCGCTCTGCATTTTTGTGAATGCCTCATTGCCAAGAATCTTGGCAGCGTTGCGAATGCCGTTCTGTGCATACTTTCGCCACTGGGCGGACTGCGATCCATACGCCGCAGAAAGGCGAGAAGGATCCTGACAGCAATCAATGCCAATCAATATGCAATCCCTGCTCCTAAGCTCTGCTGTGTAGACGAAGCTGCGCAGTAGGGCGACTGCTTCTCCAGGCTCGAAGTTAGTGAATGACGATCCGAGCCAGAGAAGACACTTTTGGTGTTCTGTCTCGCGACTGTTGAAGGCTGGTTCTCGAGAGAAACGAAAGTTCAGAGCCTCAAGAGCGTCAAGATATGAGGCGCACACACCGTGCACATCGATCTCGGGCCCACTTGAAGCAGTCTGCGGCTTGCTGTCCTCGCTGCAGAGGAAGGACTTGCTCTTTATTGCGTTTGCCAGGCGGATCCGGAGATCATCGTGCTGAAGGTCCACCTGTCGGTCTTCTCGTTAGCAATAGCATACTCGATCTGCCGGCAAATCGACACGTCTCTCACTGCGTAGTAGCTCGCTGTGGATCCTCGTCGGTCGCCTCCATGGGCGATCATTTGACTGTGGAGAGCTTCCAACAGCACAAGAGCTTTGTCGGGTCGTCTGATATGATCAGTACATCCAAGGCATTCTACGCAGTGGTACAGCTCACCCGGCTCCCATATCAATGACCGATAAGTGCAATGACCGAGACGAAGAAATTGTCGAATCATTATGCGAGCTGGAAGAGTCCTCAATCGTCGAATCTTGTCTCGACCGCTTTTTTTGAACCGGTTCTTCTGGCTTTGCGTTCAACGCAGCTGGTGCGCGGGACCTTGTAATATCGCCATCCGACTGATCCAGCATGCACGAAGCCTTTCTAGTCAGAATGAGGCACTACGAAAATGGACAAATTGCCGTTACTCACGATAACGCTCTTGAAGTCGTGCAAGATTGAAATCTCCTCTCGGTACAGATAGTATCCAACGCTTCTCGTGATCTCTTCGTACAGCCGGATGCCATCGCCCTCATACAGTGCCGCTGAATCTGCTGTCAGCGGTAGTCACAATGACAGCTATGCACCTACCAATAGGAATGCTCTTGGTCCAAGTTAACTGGTCTCCTATCTCGTCAACAAGCCACTTCTTCTCTGCCTGTGAGAAACTCTGGACTATCTGGTCTCTGAGGGCTGTGTCATGATTGTGCGCATTGCAGTTACGCAGATTGAGCACACCCACAGAGGGCGATATTGTGCTTGTGAGCGACATGGTGCGAAAGTATCTCGAATGGGATCAGGTGTCAACGGTACATCGTACTGCCCAGAGGCGATTAGAGGCTTGGAAGGATCAACGATAATGTCAATTGCTGCAACCATGATCGGGTTCCTTACCCGAGGGAGCTGCACTTGCCATGATCACTAGCACACCGCTTTGATGCTTCGTGCTGGTGAAACAACATCAGACCAGCTTCGATCATCCAGAGTTGATGAGTCCATCCACCGGCATCGCGATGTGTCGCAGACCATCATCCGACGTGCGAGGAGCATGTTCCGATCATGACCACCAGACCAATCAGTCCCAGCTCTTTCACCATGCCGTTCCTCGCATAAGTCGGCGTTGGCTTCTGTCATGGGACCTTACTCATACCGCTGTACCATCAGGCTGTGAGGAGCTACAGAATGCTACTGAACGCCCGGCACGGACAAGCATGCCTGTCGTCGACACATGCCCATGGCGTCAAGCATTGTTCACCGACGAACAACCCTCGCTTCGGGCCGTTTCCACCCGACGAACCTTTTTCATCTCAGGCGTGTCCACCAGTGCTCCCGGTCATGTTCCCCGGGTCCTACGCTCCATGGTATCGAAGTGATGCTGTGCTTCGCCACGCGGTCCTCATTTTCTTTGGCGTATCATGCGCCTCGGCAGGCCATCGGCAGACATTCCGCGCTCGCAGAGACTTGCCAAGCTCTCTTGCGTCCTACGACTGGTATGTGCAACCATCTCGTCGTGCCTGAGCATAGCTCTCGTGACGTTATTTTGTTTCTCCAGCCTGTGTGTTCGCTTGACTCCTCATCTAAGTCATGGAGAAGAGTAGACGATACTCTGCAATGCCTGCCGAAGGCATGACCGCTCGCAATGCTAGCGTCGTCGTCAAAGAGCATCTTACGGCAGACGCTACGCCGTCACTCAATCTTGCTGGCTACCACAATACATTCATGGAGCGCGAAATTGAGGACATAATGTTTGGGCATCTGGTATTTGTTGCTTCGCTTTCAACGAAGGAAATCTTCTGACAGCCTCCAGCCCAAGAACATCACACATCATGAGGCATATCCCGGGTCGAATGAAATTGAGAAAGACTGCGTGACCATGATTGCCGAGCTTGTCAATTCTCCATCTGATCGTGCTGGGCTCACAGCGGTCGGAACCAGTACGATCGGATCAAGCGAAGCAATCATGCTGGCCGTTCTGGCAGCGAAACGTCGATGGGAGTGTGCGTCGATAAAGTACGCCCGTGGTTGAGTCTGACGCTGATAAGTGACCAACAGTACGCCAGCCACTTGAAGGGAAATCCTATGCTCGCCCAAATATGGTTACGAGCTCGGTGGCACACGTATGCTGGCAGAAGGCAGCTCTATTCCTTGGCGTCGAACTACGCCAATGTGATATCTCTGAGCAAACACTTGCCATGGACTCACAGAAAGCCATTGACATGGTTGACGAGAATACTATCTTGGTCGGCGCTGTTCTTGGTTCATCTTTGACAGGAACATACGATGATGTGAAAACGCTTAATGACCTTCTCGAAAAGAACAACAAGACAGCGGGCTTCGATGTCATGATTCATGTTGATGCCGCTGGAGGCGGATTTGTAGCGCCATTCGTAGCTCCCAATCTTGAGTGGGACTTTCGACTTCCACTTGTGTGCTCCATCAATGTATCTGGACACAAATGTAAGCTTCTAAAACCACGTTGAGAACTAGACGTCGCTGACAGGAATAGATGGGTAAGCTTAGTCTAACCGATAACAGCCATCGACTGACGGCGAGCCTTCAGACTCACGTACGCTTCCGTTGGGTGGGCACTTTGGCGATCTCGAGAGCTACTGCCCAAAGCCCTGCTATTCTCAGTCGATTATTGCGGAGCTTCGCGAATGGTCTCGTTCACTCTGAACTTCTCGAAGTCGGCAATTAATGTCATCGCACAGTATTACCAGCTTCTGAGGCTTGGTATGAAGCAGTCGTTCTTTCGTGTGGATTAAGCTGACTTGGTACCAGGCAAGGCCGGCTACGAAATCACAATGCGGAAGCTTTATAAAGTGGCGACTCAGATCGCACGAGGAATTCGGTCGATTGCGAATGGCACGTTGTTTCGCATCATAAGCCGCGGGGATGTATCTGCTTTGCCAGTAGTGCTTTGGTGTCTGAGGGACAGGACGAGTTACGATGGTCGAGTCACTAGTATGTCCAGCTCATGACTCTAAATGCTTACTCGATCCAGAATACACAATCGCCCGCAAGCTTCGGAGCAAAGGCTGGGTAATTCCAGGTGAGTAACTTTCGATCGGAGCAGCCTCCATTTTACTGATGTACCTCAGCATATGAAATTCAGACAAGCACAACTAGCTTCACAGTTTTGCGAGTCATTGTGAGTGAGAAGGAAGCTTTCTTCGCATTTGTCCATCGTAATGGCACTTCCTGTGATGCAAAACTTGCACATCAGCTTTACGAAGGCCTTTGGCGTCGGAACGATGCAGAACGATGCTGACGACTCTACTCCTCGCTCACAGGTTCGAAACGACTTGACACAGGAACGTTGCAGTGCGTTCTTGACAGATCTTCAGAATGTATGTGTATGCTCTTCTTGAATGTGGAACTCTATGCTGACCTGTTCAGACTATAGCAAGCTTGAACACTGCTCAAGCCGAACGAGAGAGGATACCTAGACTTTAGGTTCTGTCACTAAAATCGACATCACAACTTGGATGTCGAGTCATGCTTCCAGCCCGTTGCGTCCTTCAGTTGTAGCTTTGGTCTTCGAGCTCGCTCCTCGAGGCCCGGAAACTTGCCAATTCGGTCTGGCCGCCACTTCCACAGCTCCAAAAGCTCCTTATCGAGCTTGCCCTGCAGTGCTTGGACGATGTACTTTCCGACATTGGGCAAATTCTTGAAAGAGTGTCCAGAGCCACCAGTCGCGATCAGTAGTGAATTTGGCGACTCCGGATGATAGCCGAGCAGCCAATTGTAGTCGAATGCTAGCACAATCATCAGCTTACGCAGATCTCTCAGGAATGAGCATTCTCACTTTCCATGTCCCAACATAGCCTGGCGAAGACGATTTTGGATCAGCGAATCTGGAATGAGATCATTGACGGAAGCTCACCTTGATGATTCGATCTCTGCTTCAGTCAACTCAGACAGAATCCAACGAGTGAACTCGATCGTCTTCTGCTGAGCTTCCCAAGGCTGGGTGTCCGATGGGTGGTAAGCGCCATCTCGCGGAATTGAATGTGCGCCCCATGAACACCCTGTATCCTTGATGTTGATATAGGAGAAATCGGTGCTGTGTACGACTTTAGCTATTGGCTCCCCTTACCACTCTTATGCTGACTTACTTGCAAATCTTCATGATCCTGTCCTTTTTCGGTGGAAAGCTGGAGCACATTAAACGGATGTCATGAAAAGCACTTCGATAGCCAGCACTTACCAGTATCCTCTTCGAGAACTGTAAAGGAATCAGCTACTTCACTAATCTTCTGGAACGTCTACTTACATGTCGATGACCGGCATATCCTTATATCTCTGGTATTGCTCAGGTGTTAGGCGGACATGGGTTACAACGTAAGCTGTCTACACAATTCAGTCGTCAGCTTGATCATGCTTACGGATCTTGCTTTGAGACTCACAGCCTGTAATTGGCCTTTGAAGTCAAGCAAAGTGTCGCAGTACGCTCCAGCGGTCAGGATGATCTTCTCGGCATACCAAATTGTACCCTCTTCGGTCTTTACGCCACAAACCTCGGAGGATGGTCGTCTTCGCTCTAAGCTCACTACAGTGCCATAACTACCATGAACGAATTGCACACCAAGCTTGCAGCACTCACGATACAGAACCTTCATAGCTTCGATCGAGTCTACCCAGCCGGCGTTCTCATTGAAGATTCCACGAAAGTCCTGCTTGCATTCGATGTGGCGCTGGTCATACCCAAGAAAAGGAAACTTCTGTACCGCGGTCTTCCAGTCTGGTAGCTCTACTATTTTGGAAGAATCGCCGTGAGATTTTGTGTTCTCGTAAGAACGATCGTAAGCCTGGGCACGGCCAAGCTCGGTGGTACCATCAGTGCCCCATATCCTGTCGAGGTCTTAGTGTTCACATGTATGGCAAGGACAATGCGATAGAATTACCAGCCCGTATGATGGAAGACGTCCTTGAAGAGAGGCTCTTGCCACAGATGAAAAGCTTCGTGCGCTAGACGAGTGTAGATCGGATCAACATATTCTGTGCGAACGATCTGCTCGAACATTCAGCGATGCTTGAGAGAGGCAGACCGATTGATCATTACTTTGTTCAGGTCATAGCCAGCGGAGGAAGGCGAAGGCACTGGCCAACGATCCAGACACCGTACATTCGTGTATCCGGCCCGAGCCAGATGCCAAGCAGTTGACAAGCCTGTAATTCAGTGAGTAAATGGCGAACGCGATCAGAATCCTGAGGACGAAGTACCAAATGTTCCGCTACCGACGATAAGGATCGAGGTAGATTTATCCATTGTGATATCCAACGATTTTAGCGACTAGTATGGCCTCCAACGAACAAGAATCGTATAGCTTTCACTCCAACCACCTAAGCATTAAATATGGTGATCTCAGCGAGGAGCTCCTTGCATACGGTAGTCCTGCCGAGTTGTGTCAACGGCTCTTGCAGCCGATGATCGTAGCACACCAGACATAAGCTCTGTTGCTGGCGACATTCACTGCGATCCAAAGTACATGTCAAGGATCGTTTGTCGTGATCTGGAGCCAGCGGTCGTTGAGACATGCCCTACATCGATGCACTGCCGGCGTGATAAAGAGGTATAGCCGAAGAGTGCCAACAGACCAGGCATGGAGCTCTACTTCAATATACCTTGGGCTTGCGAGAACAATATGACCCTGTAGAACGAATGTTCTTGTCTCCTTGCTCTCCGTGATTGGTCTGGCGTGATCAACATGCGACCGTATCGTTAAACAGAGTCTTTCTGGCGATGAAGGCCGCGTCGGCTGAGTGGTCGCCGTTCGGGCTGTCTCGCAAACGACAACAAAGCCGAGAAGGGCAGCATTACTGGCATTTTGGAATATGAGCTGAGACGTGAGGCTCAAGCGAGCTAAAACTGGTATCTCCGCATGGTCGATATCTTGATTCAATACAGAACGAGATTGCCTACATTACAATCGGTGGACTGATGATCGTTTAAGACGAATCTCTGAAACGCCATCAAAGATTGGAAGAACTGTGACGTCCACTCGACGATCTGTCGCAACGAAATCATTAAATTCTCTCACGAGCAGTCCAGCATCCTCCCAATGGCCTAGATTAAGTGGCTCGGGAAGGTTCGCTGTATTTTCCGAGCTGACGGCAAAGCCTCTCGCAAATACTGCCGGTGGTCAGCGTCGCATCAAGATCGGACGACTTGGGGTGGGAATACCATTGTCTACCAGAATGACACCGTTATGTGCCAGAAGATTCCGATCCAGTATCTTCGACACGATAGGCTTGTAGGCAGAGAACTCGAGATCGACAAAGATGATGTCAAATGGCTCATCGAATCGCTCGAGGCTACGGTCGTTAGCATGCCACGTAATTTTTGGTGACCACTTTCAGACCTACGCATCCTCTGCTGAATATTCCAAGACTTGGATTCGATCGCTGTACCCAGCAGACTTGAATTTTGCTTGTGCTTTCGTTGCGAGGGTGTGATCATTCTCCACTGTGATGATCTGGTTCCACCATCAGCTGAGGCTGTAGAGCAGGCTGCAAGACAGTTTCAATACCTGACCGCGGCTCATAGCTGTACCTTCGTACCATGCTACTGCACTCAACCCTGTGTAGCAACCGATGTCGAGAACTGTTTAGGAGTCAGCTGAGATGACAGAAACTCACTCCTGGCCCACCTCTTTTTGCTCCCATGTCGCGAGCCTTTTGCAGCATCCATTGGGCCTGGAAGTCGTGAGCAGCCATTGATGAGCAGTCGGTCGAGCTTTCACTCTACCTGAAGCAATGACGATGCTCGATCAGCATCGGGAAAGTTCTCAATTGTCCAACGAACGTGAGCTTGGAGGGCTGTCGATATGCCGGTGGAGGATTGCAGGGCATATTGATCCAGACGTTGTACCGTATCGATCTGGGCACGTCAGCTAACAAGACAGTACAGGCATCATTACTGCCACTCACCGGCAATGAAAGCAGGCTGCAGAGCATGATGAAATCAGCAATATCGGATTGAGCTTCTCAGTATGACCGGCAAATCTATGTCAAGAATTGTTCTCCGATAGCAAAGCAACTCCTAGTTATAGCTTACGGAAAGCCTTACAGCTTGTATCTGTCGCTATATGCAATGCAGGATGTGTGGAGGACCATTCGTCGGTGACATCGAGCTTCGACCGGCACGGATCGAGCGAATCGACTTGATGTTTGGATTTGTAGGGGGTTAGTGACAAAGAGTCTTGCTCACCTACATGATCTCAGCTGATCTACTTTCAGACCCATCCCGAGGCCGTCTCATCTACACACAGTCTGTGCATGTGTAGGAGTGTTGCAAACAGCCAGGACGTTGCTGTAAGGTTGGTTTACAGCGGAAGGTCCGAAGGGGAAGATCCGAGCCATGAAACTATGTAAGGTCCAGCAAGGACATAAGCTAGGTCCAGGATGTACCACACAGGTGCTGAGCTGACAGCTGTGGCCCCAGAATCTGGCTTGGGTTGTCTGAAACCTAGAAGATGCGGTCAGTCGGTTGCACAGTGGCTGTTTCATCCTGACGACGCCTTTCCGATCGATGAGTCTGACAGCAATGCCATGAAGAGAAGCGAGAGAAATGGAAGAGGCAATGCCCAGTCAGAGCCAGGACTCCTTGTAGAAGCCTCGAATGAGTCCTGCTCCCTGATATGCGTTCAGCAAGGTGTTCATCCATGGTGACGCTGTGAACCCAGATTCGCCGTCTCGATGGCAAATGTCTCCGTCAGAGTCGCATCAAGTGAAGCGGGCAACGATCATCCTGCTTTGCTTGTCTAAACACATTTCAACTTCTGAGTCGATGCCACTGAGCTTAGTCCGAGTGGACAGAGCTCGGACGCGTCTTTCACACTCGCTTGATTGAGTGCATATTCGTCCAGCTCCAAAATGGGTGGCCTAGAACACAGGTCTGAGCAAATTCTGGCCAAGGTTTCGCTGACAGCAATCATCTCCAAGGACCAGAAGGCAATCGACAAGCTCGTTGAAGCAGCTTCTAAGGATGGGTGCTTCTACCTGGATACTTCCGACACTCCAGATCTTTTCGATGCGTCTGATCAGATTGTTCAAGTTGCCGACAACTTCTTTCGTCTCCCGCTCGAGGAGAAGTTGCGCTACGAGATGGACAATTTCACGAACCTGCACATGGGAGGGTTAGTACCTCTGTACATACTACTCAACCACTGCTAATCGGTCTTATGATCTAGCTACAAAGCCGTCGGGAAGCACAGCGGCGTCAAGCAAGGGAAGCGAGACGCATTCGAGAATTTTCTGGTGCCAATGAGCGCAGTCCTCGGACTGAAAGAAAACCTGATGCCCTGGCCCGCAGCAATTGAGCAACATCTCGATCTCCTGACGTGGTTCAAGATAGAATGCCACAAAACATGTCAGCAAATCTTGACGGCGCTATCCAGCAAGCTCGACATACCTTTCGAGAAGAGCCATCGTTTGCAGGAACGTTCGACCACGGCCCTTGCTATGTTGAAGTATCCGGCATCATCAGCTCTCCAAGCTGACAACTCAGGACACATGGCTCACACAGATGTCGGTTCTCTGACATTGCTGTTCACCAAGTCACCAGGACTAGAGGCCTACTGCGAATCAATCTCCTCATGGACAGCTGTTACACCCCAGCCAGGGTGCGTCATCGTCAATATCGGCGACTCCCTAAGCTTCATGAGCGGGCAGCGGTTGCCAAGCTGTCTGCACAGAGTGGTACCGATCACATCTGCCACTCGATTTTCTCTTGCGTATTTCCATCGACCAGAATTATCGGCGGAGTTCCAAGATGGTCAAGGACGAAAATGGACTGGAGAGAGGTGGCATCGCGCAAAGTATCAGCTGTTCCGAGCTGATAACCAAACCCAGGCATCAAGCTCCTTGTTGACAGGACGGATAAACTTCTTAGGACATCTAGATGAGCGGAGAGGGAACCAGATCACTGCATAGATTAGTGGGAGATCAGCGGGCGTTCAGTGTTGTGTAAAGCCGCATTCAAATCTGTTGCACGTTTGCATAGCCCTTCTTGCTAACTGCCTTGTTTGAACTCTACAACGTCTTCTCGATCATTTTGATGCCTTCCTGTTCAATCTTCTCGCGGATTGGCTCGCAGATTTCGGTAGAATATGGCGCAAGTATGCCGGCAGTGTTGAATGCGGGATGACCATCAAGTAGAAGCTGTGTAGCAATGCCACATGTGACGCCGACCGAAAGTGACATCCCAGAGTAGCCCTTCGGATCCCCAAAGAGCTCCAGGGTCGATGTACGCGTTTCCTTTGGGCGTGGTTAGTGACTTTGGCAATCACACCCGAGCCGACGAAATACTTACTTTGTTGCCGTTCGGCCACTCTATCACGAACTTGTGCTGAAGCATGACAAGATCCCGTTCTCCAGGCTTGAAGCTGATCCTATTTTGCAGGTGTTCGGCGATCGTATCAAGCAAGCTACCTTTGACAGCCGGCTTGGTTGTCGAGAAAAGATCGATCCAGCGGAAGCCAGAGATGACATACTCTTGCTCTTTCTCGTCCGCGTAGCTAATGATCTCTTTGACGCGCGCAATCAGAGCACTATGTATTGAAACGGTCAGCTGATGGTGTCGGCAAGCGCGGGTCGACTGACGCTTCACTTGAGTCGCTAGCATTGATGGCCTTTGCTGTAGCTTCAGCCCATGTAATCCCTTCCACCAACCACGACTTGGGTTGTGCATCCAGCCAGCCGCTCTTTAGCAGAGCGCGAGTAAGTTGAGGATTGCCGTCGTATCTCAAAGATCCTCTTATTACTGTGTTCGCTTCCGGTATCTTGTATAACTCTCTGAATGGCTTGGTGTCACGGTTAGGGTATGCCAGGAAATCATAGCCGTCGACGACATGATATGGCTTAGCGAGAGCCATGAGATCTTCAACAGGAATGTCCACCTGCTTGCCATCCTGGAAGAAAGAAGCTGAATTGCACTGCGACATGAAGACGCCTCGCGGAGACCAAGAGAATTTCATTCGCAATGGGTTGTCAGCAATGGCTGGCTCGGGAACACCGCCACAGTATGAGTAGAACTCATTGATCTGCACAACTGATCAGTGTTCGTCCAAAACAGTCGGCGGTGCCCGTACCTTTCCTCCCTTAGCATGCACTTCGCTGATAGTCTTCACAGCATAGACGTGATCTACTCCGGGGTCGACTCCGACCTCGTTTAAAACCACGATGCCAGCTTCTTTGATGGCCCCTTCCAAAGCCTTGATAGCCGGCGAGACATAACTGGTCGTGACTACATTTTTCTTGCTTTTGATTGCAGACTGGATCACCTTGGGATGGTAGACATACGGGATCAACGAGATCACGAGGTCCGATCCTTCGATTGCTTTGTCAAGCGCCTCGTCGGACTGAACATCAAGAATCGCGGCCTCAGTATGGTTGAGACCTTGTGTCAGCTTCTCAGCAGTCGCGAGAGTACGGCAAGCTGGATTCCGTCAGTACTGCCGAGCTCGTAGCAGTGCGTGAATGTCGACTGACCGACAGTGATTTGGTTTTTGCCATTGCGAGCCAGATACTCCACGCAAGGCCGAGCTACCATGCCTGAGCCGAGCACTAGGATCTTCGTGGATGCCATGTCGTGGTGCTTGTGTGGTGTAGAGTTGGCGTCGAAGGTGTAAGAACACTACGAGAGGTCAAGTGAGAATGCCAAGTGTTCAGCAAGGTATCAAGGAAGAATCAGTCATGCAATGTGACTGGCGTGATTTGCAAGGTGAACTCCGACGGCGGTGTCTAGACTCGGCGCTGCAGACCGACGGAGTCAACTCCCTATTCTTCCGCACCTCATAGCCCAACGACAGGACTTTCCTCACCACGCTGCCTGGAGTGAGGTGTGAACAAGCTAATCGATCCACGTTTTCTGTGAGAGCCATGAGCCCATCTGGGGGTGTGATTGAGATCTCCCTGCTGCAGAGAGGCCAGGTCAAGGGGCGGGAGCAAATCGGGCCGGCGGGAAAGCGGGTCGAGACGTCGGGCAAGGCTGCGAGCTTCATGGGTGTAACGCGAGAATGCGAAAGGCCCTGCAGTGCAACACATGTATGATCCTGTTCAGCTGTATGGCAAAACCAACCTACATTGATGGCTTCTTGTGCATGACCCCAAGGTGATCTGTGCAGTATCGTGATTGAGACATGGGCATTGCTGGCCGGCAGTCATGCTCGCGCCATTCAGCCTCGCTGTGATGGGCTGATCATGGAGTGGTACTTCGACACCACTCTCTCTGCTGATCGAGGCGACTTTCGTGAGCATGTGGCAGACAAATCCTGTTCACCCAGCCACTCCTCATGGTATTCCGCTCTTGCAAGACATCCAGCACTGTGCTGCAATGATTCGGCTTCTAGAGTCGTACGAGTGAGACCATTCGAAACTTGGTGCCACAGTGGTGCTTGTCGCTGATCGAGGGCATAGAGATGTCAGATGGCCATGAGCCGACCCGTGGCGGTTACAAGCCAAAATGCCTTGATTCTCGTTCGTTGTAGAGGGCCATCAATGTATTGATACAGCCTCTGCTGTCAGAAAGCTCGAACACTGCAGGTGTTGAGTTTGTGATCATGTTCGTGAATGAAGGACGCGTTTGATAACATCGGAGACCGTCGGAGTAGACCTGAGTCGGAGTGAGGTCCGTTTCTTGGCACGATAAATGAGGAGCGCTCCCTCGGCTCCTCTCCTGAACCTCGACTTCGAAAGCAAGCTTTCGAGACCTCTCAAGGACAGTTTTGCAACTCGTGCGAGAACTCCTATTCGATCAGGTCTACGGAGCTCCGTACACTGTCATCAATCCTCTCCAGGCGAATTATGCAATTAAGTCTACCTTTGCTGCGGATATTGAAACAACCCTATGATCTTTGGTCGTACGTCAGTACCCTCATGCAATCAGGTCCCAGCCATGGTCGTCACCCCATCTAGCAGCCTCAATCAAGATGGTCCGACACCCACAGCTCAGTCTCATTCTTTGCACTATCCTGTGGTTCAGCTGCACCCTGATTAGTCCCATCCCTCACGTCCTCGAGCTCAACAACTCCATCGCGCTTTCTCGCCGTATAGATATAAAGGATCGGATCCTTCACATAATCATTCCAATACTGCGGACATTCCTTCACAGTCTTTGTGTCTGAGAAATTCACTTGTCTGAACTGATAGAAGTACTTCTTCGGAATCTCGAAGTTGTTTGCGTAATAAGCACCGATGGCGAAAGATTTGAAAGTCATTGGCGGCTGAGACGTAATGTGGTAGTCGAAGGAGAATCCATCGGCAAAGCATTGGAAGTTGTCGAATCTGACCCCATATTTGTCCTTCACAGCGGTACTGGCTCTGGGATGGTTGCGATTCGCAATCAATCGTCCATCAGGTTTCAGGTACTTTGCGCAATTGTACCACATTTTCTCGAACCCCCTGGCGTCCGTCGCATGGTCAAAAATGCCATTGGCGATGACCCAGTCGTACTGCGTTAAGCCAAGATGATCCAGCGACTTCGACACATCTGGAATGTGCCATGTGATCTTTTTGCGATTGGTGGATCGTTCATGCTCCATGCCGATATTGATCATTTCGGGTGAAATATCGACCGCATCGACATGTCGAGCGCCGGCGTTGAGGGCGTCACGCGCTCTGAGACCAGTCCCTGTTCCGAGATCGAGCACATCCAGGCCGTTGAATTCTTTGTAGCAGATGCATATATCGAAGAGCTGTTGTTCGAGTTGGCCGAGAGGTGTCTTGCTGAACTGGTCGTAATTGTCAGCGTTCTCGGCATAGTTCTTCTCAAGCGCTGAGGAGGATGTCATGCTCGGAGGCAGGATGATTAGAGCATGTTTGGGAAGGAGGAAAATACTGCATCGTCTCTGTATCTGTCATGCCACATCTTGGAAAGCTTGTTGACGCCGCCACGTGATGGTCGACGTAGCCAATCGATTCAGTCTGGTTCCTGCAGCGGCCAAGATCCTTCGAGAAGCTGAATTGTTTGCACTGGACAGAAAAGGCGGCTTCCGCGCTACTGACTTTCGACTGCCTTCATCGGTGTACTCAGCTCCGGATAAGGAAGCGTAGCCTTATCAAGCCCAAACTACGCCCGTGTCCAAGTTTTATGAGACATCAGTCTTGCGCCCCAATCACTCTCATTTAGGATGCCCAGCAACCGGACAGTCGAACCCTGATTCCATGATTTCTTGCAATCGATGCAGACGGTCATTCAGATCACTGACTTCCGATTGCCTTCCTCGCACGCTCAGCCTGGCGGAAAGAAGCCTACCCAGGCATGACCTGCCACTTCCAAGATGTGCAGCTGCCTCCAGACTCCGCATTGTCTTGCCTCTCGGCTACATGTATTTCTCGCATGATGCAAGCCCAATATCAATGGTCTCCTTCGTTTTTTCAGTGTTGCAATTGAAGCCGCGCCAACCATGTACTGCACTGGCATACGCAAGCTTGGCTGGAAGAGAATTTCCGTGTGCAAATATGTTTTGCAGCCTGTCCTGATACAATGCGGCTTCCAACACATGCACTAAGCTTGCCCGCTTTGCATCAGTAACTGCTCAGTTTGGCCTCGATCTTGCTCGAAGACCCACGAAGTCCTGCCTCAACACAGTGCAGCACCCAAAAGCGACAGGAGCGCAAAAAAGTGGCAGGTATTGGTGCCCCCTGCTGGACATACTTAAGCCAGCTGCTCTCCCAGCTGTCTTGTTCTTCTCTTCTTTTCCCTTCAGACCCAGAGGTTATGAGCCCGAACCCAGCACATCAGGTTATGAGCCCGATACTAACATACTAACACCACAGGTACAGACCTCTTGGCTTACCCTTTCCCGAGCCTGGCCCAGTCAGCTCACGAATTGACTGGTGTCCACAGTGTTCGCAATTTTTGATTTCACCGGCAGCCACCAGCCTCATGGGGATCCCCTTCGGCGGTGACCCAAGGTGTGCAATTTTTGGAACATTTTCAGCGGCGCTGGTATTGCACTTCTTCCAGCTGCTGTCGATCACTTTTCATCAGTTCATTGGCCCTGAAAAGCCATGGCCTGGCGAAGAGTTGACCACGCCACCGCCTCCACTTCATTGGTTGATCAGACACAATGTGAGTTGCAATATGTGTGTTGCGAAAGTCGCCGCTGACCAGCAGAGCTTGCTTACCTCTCCACTCACAGCATCTGGAAAGCGTCTTACTCGGACTCCCATCCCGCGACGATCTTCACCCTTCCACAGATTCTCTCCCGAGCAGGGCGTGACACCAGCGATGCCACGGTACAGAAGCACATCGGCCTCTTCTCCACACTGCCAGCGGCCCTCACACGATTCCGAAACGACGAGCGGCACCTCAGATACCTCGCGATGCGCCCGTCGCGTTGACTTCGTCAAGCACCTTCCAGCATTTGGACGCTTCGCAACCGCCGACGCTCCAGCGTATCCATCCTCCCCTACTTGGCAACGTACAAGTGGCGGGATTCGTCAGTATACCCGCGCGGCTTGACTCACGAGCGCGCCCGTCAGTGTCTGGATGGGCAGCGGAGCAGACCAGGTCCGGTGCAGACTGACCACGAGATGGGATGGCACCTGAGGCAAGACTCCAACGTTCTCGGAGTTGGGTACGGGAAACGACGTTTCGAGAGCATAGGGTCTCAGTGTTGTACTGGGTGGAAGTCGTGATCAGCTCTTCGTCTTAGACAGCCTCAAACTCGATCAAACTCCTCGCACTATCAAGCAAACTCTCATCGATCGTCTTACTCGGCTGCCATCCCAACTCCCTCCTCGCCTTTTCAAAACTTCCAGCCAGCTCCTTCCCAAGATCAGGCAGACATACACCAACAACAGGATCGAAGTAGCCCGCTGCCCTCATCACAAAATTCGGCAGCTTTCGTGTCGGGATCTTCTTCGTCTTATCCGTAGGCAAACCATTCCTCAGAATCTCAGCACAAGTGATGATGTCCACAAAATCACAAACACCACTTTCCGAGGCCACCTCATCTACTCGACCAGAAATAGCCAGATACCGTTGTCCATTCGCCTTCTGACTCTCCAACGCCTTGATATGCAAATCCGCACAATCCCGTACATCGACCATACTCGTCCCATATTGCGGTACACCAGGCATACCTCCTAGAAGAATCGGTACAAGCTTCAAACTCGACGCAAACTCTTTACTCAACGTAGGACCATAAATCGCAGCCGGGCACACAACCGCCAACTCCATCTTCCGCTCCGCACTCTCGTTATGTTCTCTCACGAATCCCCAAACAGCTTTCTCTTGTAACGTCTTCGCACGAGGATAGATGTGTAACTTCTCTTTCGAATCCGTGAGATCTGTCCAGTCTTCTTCTGTGAAAGGTTGAGATTTATCACGTTGCATTCCGTGGCCGTGGGCGATCGCTGCTACTGAACTCGTGAAGACGAATTTCTGTACACCTGCTTGGGCGGAAGCTCGGAGGACACGCAGGGTGCCTTCTTTTAGAGGTGTAACGAGTTCTTCTAATGTTTTCTCTTTTCCTATTGCGATCATGCCGGCTGTGTGCATGACATATTTTACGCCTGTGCAGGCTCCTGACCATTCTGAATCGCTTGATGTGACTAGGTCGAGGACTACGATATCGAGTTGATTAGTGAGCTGGGATTCGGTTGCGCCGCCGTGTCTTAGTTTTGCTTTGGCTTCTTCGACGCGTGATGGAGTGCGGACAGTTGTTCGGACGGAGTATTCTTTCTGAAGGAGCTGTAGTACAATGTATCCGCCGAGGAAGCCGCTGCCTCCTGTGACCAGGACTAGATCTGTGCCGCCCGTCATGATCGGATCTGTATAGTGTGTTGTCAATTGAGAAGCTAAGGTATGAGAGGTTGCTGGAAGTTTGAAACTATTTCGGGTATCGTGCTGGACAGGGTTGGCAAGGGAAGGGAATAGAGAGCGGGAATATTTCTTGACCATTGAGATCTACCAAGCTCGTCGCTTGAGTCAAGCTAATGCAAGCAGACTTCGAGTATCAGCCTATAGTATAGAGCTTGAGGTGAATGTAGACTACCTGGTAGAACATAGAGAGGACCTGGAGGAGCAAGATATCTCGTTGGAAGCATCGGCGATGTTTCGGAATCGGTACAGTCTCGGAGGAAAAGGCAGCACCAACCACACCTTCTGCTGAGTACCAAAAAAGTTCATAAACATCGTTAGTATATGGTACCATGACATGCGAAATCCTGAAGATAGACCAACTTGAAGAGTGTGGTGTGGGTCTATCACGTGCCTGATGCCTTAGGCTGCAACTGCCGCACTTCTTCTTCCGACTTTCTCGTAGATAGTCTCTCTCTCGAATACATTAGTTACATTTAAGTAGTTATAAGCCCCCTACGTTTCTAATACGTATTCTACGTATTCTAATAGTTACTCCGAAGACTACTACGTAGCTAGTATTATCTATAAATTAGTATACCGATAGTATCGTCGCCGCCGACCCTCGAGTATTTCTAGTAGGTACTAGTACTTCGAGTTAGTTAATTAATAAAGACGCGTTAGCTATCCGCTACGCGCGCCTATATTTAGCGTAAGGCTAATATACGGTTTATACTAATCTCTCTCTTATTTCCTTACTATCGCTAAAGCTATCTATAATAGCTCTAATAACCGGCGGTATCGCCGGCGCTTATATAAGTAATATCCCTAAGCTAAAGAATAAGGAGAATTACCTA